>OW240916.1:159691577-159704022 GCA_933207985.1 Pelobates cultripes | reverse complement strand
TGTTTATATATGTGAGGTTCTCCATTTCCTTTCCACGGAATCTTTAATTTTACCGATATATCCTGAGCTTTTATAATGGCTACACGCAAGCTGACGATATTATAATAATAATTAAAAAAATAAATAAATAAAAAATTTCAATTGTGCTATAATTTATTTTTGAGCACCATAATGATTTCTCAATCTTTGAAGAAGAAGAGAAAGAGAGAGAGAGAGAGAGAAAAAAGTAGAAGTAAGGTACATTAAAACAGTATTGCCTATACCAAGATCCAAAAATCATAATTTCATATTATGGGCACAACAACACACTAGGGATGAAATACATAACACCTGTTCTGCGAGCCTGTCTCAGCATGGACTTTCTTAATTAACCTAATTAGAAATCCCTCATGTTTAATGCTGTTAAACTGACACATATATTTTAAAATCTTGCATCAAAGCTCTACATTTGCATTGACGCAGGTAAATGTATCCTAGATTATTTTCTATTTATACCTTTTTATGTTATCCAATTTTCAACTGTTCTCTCTGCAGAAAAAAATGAGTTAATAATGAAAGAGCAGAAGATTAATATCTTTGCTTCGGCATAGATATTAAGATAACACATTGTATCTGCTGAGAGAAAGTTGACTATCCTTTCAACTAATGTTGCATGTTTTGCTAGCCAAATTAAATTTTTATGTGCTCAGAAAACCAAAGCAAGTTTAGCCTCACGAGCAACAAATGATCCATGAAACAAGGTATCAATTTCCATTGGAAAAAAATTAGTAAACTCTTAAATGGTGTTGACTTCCAAGAATTTGACGGAGTATTTGCAATAAGAATTCTCTAACTCGACATAGAGTCCCTCTGGTCTAAATATATTTATATAAAAAAAAAAAAAAGAAAGAGAAATCATGAAATGAATTAGTGTCCACATTATCTTTTTCGCAATTACAATACCCACACCAGGCACGATGTGACAGCCAAGTTTTCATGGAAGATATAAAAAGAATTTCTATATACAACCAATCGTTTGTATGGCCTCCCTGTCAAATAGGGGATAAAAATGTTTTCAGTATAATTTGAAAAGAACAATCCATTGTTGTCAATAGTTAATAGAATATGCATTTAATCTGATTGAACGGATGATAAATGTATTAAGAAATAATTATTCTTTTTTGTGATGCTGGACACAACTGCCGAAAATTTTCTGCATTTAGATTCAACAATGCTCTTATCTTCCGCTCATCTCAAGAGAGACAATTACCATTTCCTTTGCCTTGATCTTGTTTGTTTAACTTGACACAGTGAAGAAAGGGCTGACACTGACCAAAATCCCCAGCATTAATTTATTTCATGTTCAGCATTCATCATTGCTTTGGCTCAGAAAGGGATGGCAGACATCTGAAATATCTGACCAGCTGAGAAAGACCTTACAAAAATAAACTTGGGGAGGAGGAAAAAAAAAAAAGAAAAATCTAACAAGTTGAAATTAATTTGTCAAATATTTGATCAAATAAAAAAAAAAAAAGAAACAAATATCTGTAATTTTATTTTTATCTCAAATGTCAAACATTCTTATAATCTTCATGCATATTTTACTATGTTTTGTTTGAGGATCAATAGTATTTTTGTGTGTTCGGAAAAAGCGGTTCCTCACAATAAACTACAATTAGTTTACATTTTTGTCATGTATGGCCTTATAGAGAGGTTAATTGCCTGCATATTAATCATTTATTGAGTGTCAGTTTAAGTGGGCCTTCCCATGAAATTTACATACTTATCAGAATCAAAAAACATGCTAAATGAAAAAGGGGAAATAGCTGGATCTTATATATACGTTACGTGTAATTAATACACTTGACTTCTACAGTTTGTGTATTTGAGCGACATATAATTTAACAAATTATTAAGAATGAAAAATAAAATGTGATTTATCCTCAAGGCTAAATAATCTTACAATTTATGGTTCTTAAATTTGTAAAAGAAGACTATTACACTTATAATCATATTGAAAGTCTACGTTGCATTTGATTTTTCAGTAGTTTATTTTATGCTTGCTATTTATAGTGTGTATGGTACTTTGTAACCTTTTATCTTAGTTTGGTTTTCTTTAACATCTTTTTAAATGTAATTCTTCTATCTCTCTCTGAGCTCACGGTTTTGCCTGTTATTAAATAAAGCCATTAGAGGGACACTGTAGTCAGTATAAGCATTTCATCTCTTTGAATTGGTTATAGTGCCTGGAGTGCCCTGGCGTTGTCCCTCCATTCAGTGTTGAACCATGTTCGTGCAGTATGCCACAAAATAAGAGTCCCTGGCCACCCACAGTCCGGCCCCTTCAGTATGTGTAGCTAAGGCAGAGGTTGCACACTTCCTTGTTGTCATACCCATTCATACCGTCAGTTGGAACTCTGACAGGCTAAAAGCAGTCAGCTGACACTCTCAGCCAATCACAGCTGCTCATTGCTGCTCAGGCTAATACTTCCTTATTAGCCAAAGCAGCACAGAGGGGATGGATTGCCGGGGACTCTTGTTTAGCATTAAAACATTAAAACTTTAAAAACGGTTTAATGCTGATAGAAATGATGGGACCAGAGGACTCCAGACACTATAACCAGTTTAATGAGATGAAGCAGATACAGTGCCTACGGTGTCCCTTTAAGCATTGTTTCTAACAGTAGATCATTTCTGTTACAAAATACCAACAGGTTTCCGTGGCCCACCTTGTCTTTAAAGGGACAGTATAGGCACCCAGACCACTTCAGCTCATTGAAGTGGTCTGAGTGCGGTGTCCCTTTTGAACTTGGAGGGGGCACTCCAGGAGCCTATAGTGCCAGGAAAACAGGTTTGTTTCCCTTTAATATCTGCATGCTACTCACATATACCTACTCTGATACAGACCACCAATGAGCATGTACTGTATTGCAAATGGACAAACACTGTACCTTTTCTAATGAAGAGCCATAACAACCCTTCACCACGACACAATAAAATATTTGTCCAATTCGTGCATACTTCACCAGCTGTGAGCATCTGAGTAAGTTACACTAAAGTCACAGAGACCACTTCATCTCAATCAAATGGTCTTGGTGCAGTGATCTTGCATGTTTAACCTCTGATGGTAAAACATTGCCATTTTGCAGAAAGGGCAATGTTTATCTTGACGGGTGAAACACATCTCTATTGGCTGTGAAATGTCTCAGTATTTTATATCGAGGACAATTACCCTCCAATAAAGGAAAACCATTATGGACCCTGAAGTGTCGCCTGTGTTTCTTGTTGGTAAAACCACAAGAGATGATTCCCCTTCACTGACCGAGGTCCCCAATGCTTCTCCTTACGGAGCATTAGATTAGACCACCACCGGAGGAGGCAATGTTTCTTCAATGACGTTGTGGAAGGAGGAGAGGTGAGCAGTGATGAGGAGGTTTTGGCAATGGAAAAAAGTGAGTAAAATGCTTTTTTAAATTCAATTCATTGCACACTGGTGAAGAGGACTGGGACCAGGACTCTATAGCTTTAGGAATACAGGTTTGTATTACTAACACAATAGTGTTCCCTTGAGGATTTACACACTAAAGATCTATAGTGTACTGAAAATTGAATTGCTAAATTTGGGCAAAAATATTAGGTACTCATTGAAAACTAATCACACCATGCTTATAGAGAGTGCTTTATGTGTAAACAGTATAAAGAATAGATCTGCAGCTTTTGCATGCTGTTTTTATAGAACACCAATGAAAAATGTTGCTAATTAACAGACTCTAAAAGTAAAATAATGTAGCAATGGAAGCACTAACGAGTTGCTAGCCTTACCGATAACCTTTTAAAGATTACCGGCAACAGAAATGAGCTGTAGTGGTTACGGTGCCAGAAGTGCCCTGCCTATCTTCAATATAAGTAGTTAACTTTTTTGCTAAAGGTTTGCCTTATTAACTGGGGCAAGCCGGGCATCAGTCTATGCCTCTCTGGGGCTGGAACCAGGTAGTGCAAGGCTTAATTCAATGGTTGAGAATGATCAGCTGACAATATCAGCCAATAAGCTGGTCCTCCACATTGCAGGGCTTAGTGCAGAAGAGCCAACGGAAGTTCCTGCAGAAGAGCTTCTAGCTCTCGGGAGATGGAAGTGTAGGCAGTGAGCTGTTGTGGTTATGATGCATGGAGGGTGTTCCTTTAAGAAGCATGGCCATTGATATATAAAAAGGATCATACTGACCTGTAAGAACTCATTGAGCTCAACTTGCCCATTTTTATTAAGATCAACCTCATTAAGGATTTCATGAAGGTTATTAGAATCCACCTGGACATTAATATTCTGAAACAATAAAAAAAAAAAAAAATTGAATTAAAATAATAATAATAATATATATCACACATATCATATCCCTAAGAATATAAAATGCTTACACTTTCTTATAATTATAGTTAAATCTATCAAACTAGATACTAGATAGCACAATATTGTCAGTCATTAATACTGATCAATTTTACTCCTTTAACACTGAAAACCCCATACCTTATACAAAATGCGGTCTATTCTTTGTGTGACAGCTGTTTCTACAGGTACCAAAAGTTTATTTTATAAATACAAAGTAAAAGAAAGAACGCAGATTAAAAGAGAGAGACTGAAGCCAATCCAATATCCCATTTCATCTGGACACAAACAGGTCCGTAGGAGAGAAGAATCTTTTATCTTCAAATGTACAGGTTACTCATAATCCCAAGGTTTTTTTTTTTTGTAAAGAGAATTGCTGCTCCTCTAACAGCAATAAAGTGACTCTTCAACCTCAGCTAATACTGTATAGAGCATTTTACTCAAGTCATCGGTAGGTATTTCTTCAATGTTTATAAAACAGATGGTTTTAGTGAAGTAGCACTACATTAAAAATAACCCATAGCGGTAGATAAAGCCATGGAGATTATTCAGATTAAAATAAATTACAGGCTTATATCATAGTTTTCAGGAAAATTTCAATGACAGCTCAATCCTTCCTATTTTGCATATATACACACATTAAAATGTGTGTGTGTATAAATATATATATATATATATATATATATATATATATAAAATCTACATGCACCCCTAATTCATATTTTATGGATTGCAAGAGTTGTAGCTCAAGACAGCTGAAAAGAAAGAGGTCTAACCCAATATAAAATATAGAAATTACACACATATTTTGGAAGGTTTTGGCTCACTTACAAACATGGTTAATTGATATTAAAGTAGGTATGTTTACTAATTACCTCTAGCACACGCTGGACATCCACTATGGTGATAAAACCCTTCTTGTCTTTATCGAACTTGTGAAACCTCTTTTTATACCTAGAAGAAAGAAGTCATAAATTAATAAACAATGTCTTGTATTTTAGAAATATATGAAGAACTACACTAAATGTATACGATTATTGCCTTTATTTGCCTTTCTCCAGGCAGCAATGGGCTTTATTTACTAGCTAGATTAGAAAACTTTGTAATTCATAAAACATCCAACATAAAACATACTGGGTTAGAGCGATTATGCTGGCAAGTTACATCAGCAAACGAGATCATTGATGGTGCAAGCAGCTGTAACTCCATATTGATACAAAGAAATCCCCACATTAAAAACATTACAATAACTCAATGTAATGGTTGTGGGAGTGAGGCATACATGGGGATACACCGTCACTTAGTGCATTTGTAAGATAGCCAATCACAGTGCAGTAAAGACTTTAAAGGAAGGCAGGGAATATATATATGCCGACAAACAGAGATATCTCCAACATAGGGAATATAGGTGAGTGGGGTCTTCAAGTGGGCATCGCAATTGATGCAATTTGCCTGGCTTGGAACTTGGCGTGCCTGCCCACAGAGTGACAGCCTCCTGGCTGGTCCGCAACATACAGGACCACACAGAAAGCACTGCTGAATCATTCTCTGCATGGTCCTAGTGCCCCACGCAAACCACATGAGCCTCCCTGGAAGTCGAACACCAGGGAACTAACCCAGGACAGCAGTACAGGACCCCAAAATAGGTAAAGGCCAACCAAAAACAGGACAGCTGGCAGCCCCGCACTGAAGAAAATTAATTGAATAAGTGTGCTGGCGTGTCTTATTTATATATTTTTTTTTTTCAAAATTATAGCACATTTTAAGTATTTTGCTTTTTTATAGCCAACATCTTGACTTTAAGAAATAAGCTTTTTAAAGAGTTTTTTTCTTTGTTCTTTCTGGTGGTCACTGGCTTTTTCGACTGGTTGTTAACCAAGGACTTATTAACTTTTAACTGCTGGGGGTGACTACCATGTAAGACTAGGGCATCAATAGTCAATAATTGCTCAAATTCAACACACCTTTTCATTTTTTGTTGCTTTAAAGGAAACCTATAGTGTCATGAATACAGACGTGTATTCCTGACACTATAGGTGGGAAACACCATTTAGGTGTCCAGCCCCCCTTGCATCCTAGCCTCTTTAGTTTACTTACCTTTTTCCAGTACCGCGCTGGTCTCCTTGGCTAGGAGCATCAATTTTGATGATCTCAGCCAACCCAAGCATTGGGAGGCTACTGTGCATGCGCTGCAAAACGCTGCACTGCGCCAATCAGCGTCTCCTCATAGAGTTGCACTGAAACAATGGAGACGCTAAACGTCAGTGCTGAACACTGTGCAGCATTGACCCAGGAAGCACCTCTAGTGGCAGTCTGAGGAGTGGCCACTAGAGTTGTTCCTAGGCAGTAATGTAAACCATTGTCTTTTCTTTAAAGGTAGTGTTTACATTAAAATACCAGCAGGGACATGCTATAGACACCAGAAGAACTACATTAAGCTGCAGTAGTTGTTCTGGTCACTATAGTATCCCTTTAAGAAAATCAGTGATACATATAATACAAATTTGTGTAAACTTCACTGTAACAGGACTGTATGACTGTAACAGTTTTAAAAATAGTCCTGATGCCAAAAGTGCGTCTCCCCCCTCTCTCTACCTATTAACTGTCTTGAGGGATCTAAATATTTTCTTATAAAGTGCCTCTGATGTCTAATTCCAGCTACTAAGCTGACTCCTTATAATTTCTGAAAGTTTTTGATAAAATATCTAACCTATTGGAAAGCTTAATTTAAATATGCATAATTACACTCAGATATATCATTCCAAAGTCAAATAACCATAAGTGTTTTTAAAATGAAGAAATATTAAAATATTAAATGTTTTCTATATTTTATAAAGGATTAAATTGTGTCCTGTGCACAAATAAGTGATGTATTTCATGTCTTTTAAAATAAATCAACTACAATGTTGTGTTCTCTAAGAAATCAAATGTATCATGAGCATACCAAAGAAACCAATCCACAGAACCAGAAATTAATATTGCATTGGTACTCCGCGATCAAAAGGCGGCGAGCATATCTAGTTAACATATTTTGTGCCAAGCAAGTAATTCCTTTACCTGTCCACATCCGAAGGTGACAGATTAATTTCCGATCGATCTGTTAGTTGCTCAGATCGAGCTTTGTAACCCATTTCATAATACAGGAACTGCTTTGCAGCTTCTAATTCTTCCTGGGAAAATAAAATGTAAAAAAAAAAATATATATATAGACGTGTTTTTTTAAATATATTTCATTTGTACATTTCACAAATATCTGCATAAGTTTTTATCAAAATACACACTATTTAAGTTAAAGAAAACTCCGTAAAAAACAAAGGACAAACATTTAGAGCAGGGTTACACAAAATTATTAGTACTAATTCAGACATTACTTACATAACAATAGCTGACCAGGGTGTGTGGGTACAATTGTAATTAGGTTTTGGGGTGCATTAAAATCTGGGAACCCTACACCCACTGTTGGCAAAGAATATATCTTTTTTTGGCTAAAATATAGTGCAACTCACCCAAAGAGTGAGTAGGGAAAACAGTTATTTTGTCATAATAGAACCACAGGGAACGACTTATATCTGCAGAGGTTAAAGAACAGCTATCACCAGATTAAAAAATAAAAATAAAAAAAATTATTATAAGAATCCTTGCACCATTTTTTTTTAACTGAAGTAGATTGGTTCAGAGGAGTACAGAAAAACAGTGATTTCCTCATGAAAACCAATGTTACATAATTGGCCCAGACCACACAGGGCGATGACTGATGACATTACCGCTCTGTGCAGGGAGTGAAGCAGTAGCCTAACGGTCAGATAATCCGTCAGTCCGCCTAAAGGAGCATAAGTGTGGCTGAGGGATCTAGTGTTCTGTAAAAGTGAAGATCAGATTTTCAGGTATTTTTACATATCTTTTCATTACGTGCTGCAAGAATTCTTGTAATAAAAAAATAAATTAAAAAATACTGGTGACAGCTGTCCTTTAAGGTTAATTCATAAGACAGGTGGGGGGGAGGTTTAATTGATAAGGGAAGCTGGGCACTGGTTAAAGGAACACTGCAGGCACTATAACCATATCATCACATTGAAGTGGTTATAGTGCCCTGTGTCCCCGGACACTGTCCCTTCATTTAATGTGAAACCATTTTGAGCAGTTTAACAATGAATGAGGGTCCTTGGCTACTCATAGTCCGGCCCTTTAGGAGGCATGGCTAAGGCAGAAATTACACTCCACATTAGCCAAACAAATCCATACCAGCAGTGCCCATAAAATGCACACAACTAGGAGTTATTGCTGTTATAAGCCACAAATATAGCTAGAGCATCCACAAATAGTTTCTCTAGTATGTGTTCAAACTTTCAATGATGCAGGCTCAACTCCATGTCAGCTGAACTAAGCTTTTCGACTTGCTGAACAGCTCTTGGGGATATTTTTTTCTAAGGCCACTATAGCTAAATTGGTATAATTCTCCAAGTCACCTATGCTTCAAGTTTGGCTATTGCATGGAATAGCCTTCCAGCTGAAGTGGTTGAGGTTAACACAGTAAAGGCGTTTAAGCATGCATGGGATATGCATAAGGCTATCCTAACTATAAGATAAGGCCAGGGACTAATGAAAGTATTTAGAAAATTGGGCAGACTAGATGGGCCGAATGGTTCTTATCTGCCGTCACATTCTATGTTTCTATGTTTCTATTTGGGCTAACATGTGAAATTCACTGAATCCACTTTGAATACCTGAACATTCTGACTTTAGAGAATTAGCCCTGAAAGGTATTGCGGTCATTATGTTGACCACAAAGCAACACCATCACTAAAGTTGATGAATATATTGGATTACGCTATGATCCAGTCTTGCATTTCAACCCACTTTAGCTTTTTGCAAAGCTTCTATATTCTAAGTAGGTCATGAGTTGGGTAAGGTCACTTATCGTAATGGCTGATGGACACACTAATCTTCCCACAGTAAAATACTACCTTCTGGAGCCAGGAATAGCATTTCTTGTGAGCGAACAGATCACAAAAGGTTGTTGCCATCTATTTAGCAAAAAGAATATTGACTGCACAAGGCTAGCCATTGCTAATATGATCCCCTAAGTACAAGCTGTGAAGCTGAAATTGAATGGGTTAACAACACAAATCTCAATACTTCAGATCATTAGTCATGTGCTTCCAATAACAGAACAAAAATAACGTTTTCATAAGACAACTGAGAAAACACATTGAATAAAAATGGTAGAGCCTTTTCTTTAGTTACTTGTATTACCAGAGTGATACAATTAGTAAACAAATCACTGTACAAAATAATGTGTGACACAATTAAACTGTGTGAAAATAGTGACAAAGTGACAAAAAACTTTTATCTTTACAAAAAGAGTTAAATTAGTTATTAAGAGCTTCTTAAAGTAGTTATTAAGGGCTTCCTTGAAGAGTTATTACGATTTAGAAATTATTCTGAAATTAATCCACGCTCTTTCAGGCACTCCGTCAATGGTGCAATACACATGCATGCGCTCACGAGCATGGCACTATGGGGGCTAGTTTGATTTACGTGGCATGCCATAGATAATGAAGGGACAGCCAGACAAACCATTTAATTTGAAACAAGAGAAACTACTGAGAAGTTTAGAAAAATACATTCACAACCCATCGGTAATGCTTAGTTCGCAACTGAATTGGGCAAAAGACTCAGTAGTGGCATTTCCACATTAAAAAGAAGGTCATTGGCATAGTATGGGAGCCTATAACAAGACATTCGACCACTTTAACTGCACTCAAACATGTGTTAGAGAATAAGTTAACTATATCACAGATACAGTAATGCTACTTATAATATTCTCTCTTATTCAATTGAATGTGAGTAATTTCATTGTCTTTAACCCCTTAGTTACCAGACCGTTTTTCAATTTTCTTACCGTTAAGGACCAGGGCTGTTTTTACATTTCTGCTTTGTTTGTGTTTAGCTGTAATTTTCCTCTTACTCCTTTACTGTACCCACACATACTATATAGTTTTTCTCGACATTCAATGGTCTTTCTAAATATACCATTATTTTCAGCATATAATATAATTTACTATAAAAAATTTTATAAAATATGATGAAAAAATTTAAAAACACACTTTTTCTAACTTTGACTCTCAAAATCTGTTACGCATCTACAACTTGCCAAAAAAAAAAAACACCCGTGCTAAACAGTTTCTACATTTTGACCTGAGTTTAGAAATACCTAATATTAACATGTTCTTAGCTTTTTTTTTTGTTATAGGGTAATAAGTACAAGTAGCACATTGCTATTTCCAAACCATTTTTTTTTTTTTTTCAAAATACTGATATCTGTCAGGAATCCCCAAATACCCCTTCACATGTATATATTTTTTTAAAAGAAGACAACCTAAGGTATTGAACTTAGGGTATTTTGACTCCTTTCATGCAACCATTTTACCACCAATCTATGACAAATATAAAAAATAAAAATAAAAAAAAATAATAGTTGCTAAATTTTTTTCACATAGCAATTTAAGAATACATGTACGGAGAACTTTACTGCCAAAAAACACCACAACATGTGTTCATCAACATCTCCTGAGTACAGTGATAACACCCATGTATAGGTGCGTCGGGTTCTCTGAGGAGACCTTATTTGGAGGGTGCGCATTCCATTTTTCCAACTTGGAATTTTCACAGCTGGTCATCATGCACCCATGGACTATTGGGACATCAAACCATATATATTTGAAAAGTAGACACCCTAGCGCAGTGATGGCGAACCTTTTTGAGCCCGATTGCCCAAACCGCAATACATGCCAAAAAATTTTCTCCTTAAAGTGCCAACACGGCAATTAAACCCAAATACTGAGGTTTAAGTTTAGAAAAAAACAACTCGTACTGTTGTCCAAACTAATAACTTTTGTTTTAAAAGAACACAGAGAGTTCAATGATACAAATTTTAAATAATGATATAAATAGATAAAATTAAGCTTATATTTATTAGTATCTCCAACAAATGCAATACATACACACACAGACTGCTGAATACATACACACACACACAAGACTGCTGAATACAGAGACTGATGAATACACACACACAGTCTGCTGAATACACATACAGACAGACTGCTGAGTGTACACACACACACAGACTGCTGAGTACACACACACAGACTGCTGAGTACACACACACAGACTGCTGAATACACACACACACAGACTGCTGAGTACACACACACACAGACTGCCGAGTACACACACACACAGACTGCCGAGTACACACACAGACAGACTGCTGAGTACACACACACAGACAGACTGCTGAGTACACACACACACACAGACAGCTGAGTACACACACACACACAGACAGCTGAGTACACACACACAGACTGCTGAGTACACACACACAGACTGCTGAGTACACACACACAGTCCGCTGAATACACGCAAACACACACAGACCGCTGAATACACGCACACACAGACTGCTGAATACACGCACACACAGACTGCTGAATACACGCACACACACACTGCTGAATACACACATACTGCATTGAGGTGGGAGGTGCGTGTGTGTGTGAGTGTTGTATGTGAGGGGTGCTGTGTGTGTGTGGGGTGGTGCTGTGTGTGTGTGGGGGGGTGCTGTGTGTGTGTGTGTGCTATATGTGTAAGGGTGCTGCGGGGGGTAGGGGTACTGTGTGGGGAGAGTAGGGGTTTACTGCTGGGGGGTAGGGGTTACTGCTGGGGAGGGTAGGGGTTACTGCTGGGGAGGGTAGGGGGTACTGCTGGGGAGGGTAGGGGTTACTGCTGGGGAGGGTAGGGGGTACTGCTGGGGAGTAGGGGTTACCGCTGGGGAGTAGGGGTTACTGCTGGGGGGGAGTAGGGGTTACTGCTGGGGAGTAGGGGTTACCGCTGGGGGGGTTAGGGGTTACTGCTGGGGAGGGTAGGGGTTACTGCTGGGGTGTAGGGGTACTGCTGTGGGGGGTAGGGGTTACTGCTGAGGGGTAGGGGTACTGCTGGGGAGGGGAGGGATTACTGCTGGGGGGGTAGGGTGCTGGGGGTTAGGGGTTCTGCTGGGGGAGTAGGGGTTACTGCTGGGGG
>OW240916.1:159626023-159691477 GCA_933207985.1 Pelobates cultripes | reverse complement strand
CTGCTGGGGGGATAGGGGTACTGCTGGGAGGGATAGGGGTACTGCTGGGGGGGATAGGGGTGCTGCTGGGGAGGGTAGGGGTGCTGGGGGGTAGGGCTACTTCTGGGGGGGTAAGGGTGCTGTGTGTCAGTATACCCCCCCTCCCTCCTTCTTACCTTTAATGAAGTGCGGGGGGGGGACGGGGGACACAGCCATCCCTGGTGGTCCAGTGGTGGTAAGCACTGCAGGGGGAGGGATCTGTGATGCAGCTCCCCTGTCCTCCCGCGCAATGCTATGTGGAGCGTTGCCATGGAAACGCTCCACACAGCATCGCGCGGGAGGACAGGGGAGCTGCTTCACAGATCCCTCCCCCTGCCTCCCGACCTGGAAGCAGAGTAGGCGCCTGCCGTTTCGGGCAGGCAGGTGCCTACTCTGCATTGATGGCGAACCTGTGGCCGCGTGCCCACAGAAAGGGCCCGGCGTGCCACCTGTGGCACGCGTGCCATAGGTTCGCCATCCCTGGATTAGAGGTTTGAGCATAGGGACACTATAGGAACCAAAACAACTTTAGTTAAATACAGCAGTTTTGGTGTAAAGATCATGCCCCAAAACCCTTTTAAGGGCTGGATTAATGCCAGAATTAGAGTAAAAGTTATACATGTAGGGTATCATTGCACTCAAGAATAGTAGCAGAATACAGATGTTACCCAAAATATAATATGTGTGGGTGGGAAAACCACCAACATTTACTAATTTGATGAGATTTGTAATAAAATGTTTAGATTTGCAAATAAATAAAATGGTTAGATAAAAAGTGTCAAAATGCTCTTAGTTACATGGTCTTGGGGTTGTACTTTTAAAAAATATACTTCTGTGTAGTGGTTTTGGATTCTGTGACATGGGTCCTGGAGTAAGACACGCTTGGGTGCAGAAAAGTGTTTTTTTTACGCCCCCTGATGTGCGTGGTCATATTAGTAGCCTCTCCCCTTTGCAAATGTGAAGTCCAGACATGCATGTTTATACCTCTCCAGATGGTAGATGGTAAATTCTTCTACTGGAAAGTAGGTTCCTTGGTAAAATCTGTGTAGATATATAAAACCGAAAGAACAGTAGTGCGATTATTCTATATTAGTGTGGTGTATATAATAAAACAGCAGTATCTTACTCACATTTAATAGAGCTATGACCAGCTTCTGTTATACAGTGGTATAATCCCCATTTACGGGATATGTGGATTAGTGTCCAAAAGAGAGTTAGTTTTGTTGAACCCAAAATGACAAGAATATAAAAAAGCAGATAATAGTGCACTAAAATGTTTAAAAAAAAAAAAATGCTAAAATAATAATTGTAGTGAATACTCACAAATATAGAGCAGGCAAGTTGCTCTATGGATAAGGCGCCAGTTGTATGACCCCCATCTAGGATTTCTTTTAAGTAGACCATAAACCAGGAGGTAAATATGGTAAAATCAATCAATCTAAAACAAAAGTTTATTTGGCACAGTACACAAGTATAGTGACCAAAAATCCCTTATTTGATGAAAAGCAAAGTAATAATTTAAATAAAGTTTTTCACAGCATAGGACTTTATCAAATGGAAGCAATTATGAAAGCCCTATGCAGTGAAATGCGTTATATAAATTCTTGATGCGCAACCTTTTTGTATTTGTTTCTGTTGTTTCTGAAAAGGGTTGGAGTGATCCTCTTTTTGGGTTTGCTACCCTGCGTCATCTGGTTGATTATCACGAAACCTGCTCTATCTTGTGTATACTCACACATTTACAACTTCTTGTGCACACACTCATACATGGACAGGCACACACTCACAAATTAATTTTATTTCTTTTATTTTGGAGTCCTCTCCCTGGGGTCCAATGGCTTTGATGCTTTTCCAGCTCCTTGCTGCTCCCTTGCACTGTTTAGTGATATGGGGCCAGAGTTATGTCATATTGTGGCTCTGGGCATCACCAGAGAGGGTGCACGATGGAGAAGGGAAGAGCAGGAAGCGCATCAGCGCCCCCTCATTGCTGCTGCCACCTGTCTTCTTCTCCCCCTGTCTGTGACTGCAGGTGTAATCTCAGCATGCCAACTTGGACAAAGTTTTAGCTTTTAAACCAAAATTCACTCCTTGCAGTATTTGTTTTATAACTTCTAACAATTAATTGAAATCCTAGACGTATATTAACAGTCAGAACTAATCTGTGAATCTATTTTGAGATAGTTTTCTTTATTTGCACTTGGTATGTAGAAATTATTAAATGTAAAACTGAGAAAACAGTTATTTTTTTTCTTCCCTCCCAACTTTTTTTATATCGTACAGTGGGACCTCGGTTTACACATGCCTCGGTTAACATGATTTTCTTTTTCCAAATGAAAATCCATTGAAAATAATGCCTCGGTTTACAAATTTTTTTCGCAATACAAAGCGAGTTTCCCCAGGATGCATTGCACCTTGGAAGTTTATAGCACCGCCCCCTACATGCTGGAGCATGTGGGTAGCATGTGGCATCGAGTGTGGAGGTGTTGGAGCGGCTTTTGTATCGAGTTTTGGAGCCATTCTGGAAAAATTTCAGTTGTTTTGGGACTTTTTGGTGCATTTCTCAAGCTGTGGAAAGGTAGGGAGTTGAGCTTCGTCGTTTGCATGCCTTTTACTGTGTGTTCTGCGTTGTGGGTTGGTTTCCATGCCAGCTCATTTTGACTTTTTTCTGACCTCGAGAACGGATTAATTGGTTTTTGATTGCATTCCTATGAGAAACCGCATTTCGGTTTACAAATGTTTTGCAATAAGAGACGTCCTGAAGAACGCATTAAATTCGTAAACCGAGGTCCCACTGTATTTCTATTTAATATTTCTACATGTATAGCTATAGAGTTTCAAAGAAAGCCCTATTTCTCCTTTAAAAATTATATGTAATATGTCTGGGTGAAGGGAGGTTGAGGGGGGTTGGAATTGTGGCAGAATGAAAGCATGGCAAAAGTGCCAAAAAAGACATTGGTCACAAATGCATTGCAGATCAAAAAAGCCCTGGTCCTTAAGGGGTTAGAGACAATTACTGTGAGTATTATGTGCTGTGGAGCTCTGTTATACACTCAGACACCAACAATCTGGGGCTCATAAAAAAAGAGGGACATTAGGAAAGAAAAGAGGGGCAGAAGGATTTTGGTGCAAAATAGGGACTGACCCTCCTAAATAGTGACAATTTGGAAGTATACTAAAGAGGAAATAGGGATTTAAGTTAATCAAGATATAATACAAAAGAGTGCAATTTACATACGCAGTGCAATCAGAAAGCATTCAGACCCCTTAATTTTTACAATTATTTGAATTATTTATTTTCACATCAGTCTACACTCATTACCCCAAAATGTCAGGATAAAAAAAAAACTTTTTATAAAGTTTGGAAATGTATCAAAAAGAAAAACCAGGAATATCACATTAAATGTACTTTGCAAATATGCAGTGCTGTATTTGCCACGAGGCAAACAGGGCATTTGCCTTGGGCGGCACTTTCCAGGGGGCGGCAAAAAAACACGCCCCCAAATGCCCAGGCAAGTACTTTGTTAGCCTGGTGGCAGGCAGTTATTGAGTTCCAGGCGGGTAGCGAGGGGGCGCTGATTTGTGAGCTCTTTCTGTTTAGCGCCCTTGTGCGCCGCAGAGTGATACCAGGAACCGGAATATGATGTCATGGAACTCAACAGGCCGCCCGACTGCCTGCACGCCTGCCTTCCATAACAGCCTTGTCAGCAGCCCCACTGGACCTCAGGTACCCAAAGGTAGGGAGGCTGGGTGGATTTAAATTAAAATTAATGTTGGGGGGGGAGGGAGCGGGTGGAAGGGGAATGTGTGTGTGTGTGTGTGTGTCTGGCTGGCTGGCTGGCTGTGTGTGTGTAGCTGGCTGTCAGTGTGTGTGTGTGGCTGGCTGTCTCTCAGTGTGTGCGAGTGAGTGTATGTCTGTCAGTGTGTGTCTGTGAAGGAAGGAGTCACTGCTTCCCCAGAATATAGGAACTGCACTACTTCCACTTCCATAATGAATAGAGGTGCCTGTGTGTGTGTGTTACTGACTGCCTGTGTGTGTGACTGTCTGCCTGTATGTGTTTGTGTGTGTGTGTGTGTGTGTGACTGTCTGCCTGAGTGTGTTTGTGTGTGTGTGACTGCCTGTGTGTGTATGTATGTGACTGCCTGTGTGTGTGTGGCTGTCTGCTTGTGCGTGTGTAGCTGTCTGTGTCTATGGCTGTCTGCCTGCGTGTGTGTGACTGTCTGCCTCTGTGTGTGTGGCTGTCTGTCTGCCTGTGTGTGTGGCTGTATGTACATGACTGTCCATCTGTAACTGTGTGTGTGTGTGTGTGTGTGACTGTCTGCCTGTAACTCTGTGTGTGCAATAAATATTTTAAAATCATTATTAATTTAATAAATCCCCTATACAATCACTACACTTCTATACACACACTATACCTGGATGGCAGGGGAGAGGGGGGGCGCTGCAAAGATGTTTCGCACAGGGCGCCTAAAGGCCTAGGGCCGGCCCTGTGTATGGTAGCGCAGGAATGAAAATTACCCCCATGATGGCATACGATTTGCAATAGTAGACAACCCAAGGTATTGCAAATGGGCTATGTCCAGTCTTTTTTTAGTAGCCACTTAGTCACAAGCACTGACCAAAATTGGTGTTTAAATTAGATTTTTGCATTTTTCACACACAAACAAATATTAACACTAACTTTGGCCAATGTTTGTGACCAAGTGGCTTCTAAAAAAAGACTGGACATACCCCATTTGCAATAGTAGGCAACCCAAGTTATTGCAAATGGGGTATGTCCAGTCTTTTTTTAGAAGCCACTTGGTCACAAACACTGGCCAAAGTTAGTGTTAATATTTGTTTGTGTGTGAAAAATGCCATCATGGGGATAATTCTCGTTCCTGGGCTACCATAAGGTCTCAAAGGCAACGTAACCAATCTGGCGAATTTCAATATGAAAAAACTGAAAAATGTTACATGCTATATTTGACCCTGTAACTTCCCAAAACACCATAAAACCTGTACATAGGGGGTGCCGTTTTACACGTGAGACATTTCTGAATACAGAGTATTTTATTGCAGTAAAAGCAAACAGTATTATGACATTCACAGTTAAAATGTCACGTAGAACTAATTTTAATTTTTTTAAAATTCTTATTTTCTCTCTTTTTTTTATATTTTATTCATATTATATTATTTTTCATACCTGAATATTTGATGTTAAAGGAAAGCCCTGTTTCCCCTGAATAAAATTATATATAATAAGTATGGGTGCACATAATATGAAAGAGTTGAATTACGCCTGAACAGATATATAGCGCAAATTCCAGGTTTTTTTTACGGTTTGTTTTGATCACAATGTGTACATTTGGCTCAGTCCTTAAGGGGCTAAAAAAAATGTTAAAAATCAGTTCATACTGACCCTTATTCCAGCACTTAAAATCCTGTTCACTGCAACTATGTTCCTCCTTCTGTGAAGCCATCAATACTGATAACTTGAAGAGCACTGGGACTCATGGTGCATGCATGGCTATTGCACGACTGGAACCAATGTTTCTCTATGAGAAGCACGGACCTGTGCTTCAAACTACAGTTCAGAGAGAGGCAGCAAAACCTCCTTGCTGTCTGCTTGGTAACATGGGAGGCATCACTAAAGTTTTTCTTGAAATAAACACTTTTAAAAAATACGCCTGCAGGGACAAAACCCCTAAAACACTTTATAAAGCTGAGGTTTTTAGGGGACTAATGTTTGTCTTTAAGCTATTTAGTCTGCTCTTCAGTGTGTGCCTGAAATAATAGTATGATGTATTAATGTTACCATTAGCAGTTGTAAGTTCCTTGGCAGCGTATCCTTATTTGTTTAAGAACTGTTTGGTTGCCATGTTACATCATTTAAAATAGCTGCAGTAGTTTCTATAGGTTGTTTTGCTTTGTCGTTTCCTTTTGGATTAAAGTTGATATTGTTCATATAGTTTATTTCCATGTACCATTCTATTTTGTTCTTTCTGCTTTATTTCATTCTAACATTTTCCCTTTGGTTTATGTTCTTAGATAGATTTTTCCAATAAGGGAATTAGGGAAATATTGTGTAACTCCTTTTTTAAGCTTTCCATCACATAGGTTATCTCAGAACACATTGAGCAAGTGCTATTTATTTACCAAATGTACTGATCTGGGAACTACAGCTAGCCAGATACGTGTACTATCGTTGCTAATAAGGAAAATTCTTTACATTTGTACCGTTTATTTATTGTCCTGATCATTCAGCATGGCAATAATAGCCAGTGGGTTAGCTCCCCACCCCACCACCACCACACACTTCGCAGAAAGGACAACAGATATTAGTATACATTTCTGTCTCCTCTCCTATCAAACAGTCTTTGTAACTAGCTCCACAACTCTAATAGAAAATGGTGAAAGCACAATTGAGCTGAAGTGGTCTGGGTGACTATAGTGTCCCTTTAGGCTTAGTGAAACAGTTTTAATAAATCATGCCCCTGCAGACTCTCTGCTCAATTCTCAGCCGTTTAGGAGTCATATCACTTAATATTTGCAGCCCTACTTACACCTCTTTGCATGTGACTTGCAAAAGCGTGCCTAAACACTTCCTATAAAGATTGATCTAACTTTTAAGTTTCCTTTATTGCACATTCTGTTTAATTTTAGAATGTATATCCTGCTGCACTGTTAATAGCCATCTAGACTCTGCAGGAGCCTCCTTTGTGTTCTCAAAGTTCAATTTACAGAGCAGGAGATGAACACTTCCAAAGCAGGTTAATATCTGATTGAAAGTGAAACCATTTTTTTCATGCAGGCTGTGTGAGTCACAGCAAAGAGAAGTGTGGCTAGGTAGGGCTGCATAAACAGAAACAAATGTGACAATTGAGCAGTGAAACTGCAGGGGCATGATCTATACACTAAAAGTGCTTAATTAAGCTAAAGTTGTTATAGTGCCTATAATGTGCCTTCAAGCTAAGGGACTTATCATTGCCGCGTTGCTTAAAAGAAATATTACCTAATTTTGTGCTTACTCCGGGTTGAGAAGATGCCCCTGACCAAGCTTGCATCTTTCTCTAATTTTATCCAGGACATGGTTGAGCAATTATGCAAAAACATGAAATAAAATTTAACTGTCATTTAATATGTAACCTATAACCTGCACAGGTCTTATTGAACCCACATGGGGACTGTTAAATTATAAAAGGTAGAGGTATTAAAAGAAAATATAACTGATCAACACAAAATATTAAGAAATGTGAATATCTGATCTCATATATAGTGGATATGAAACATCTCAAGTGTGATTGCGTGACTGCCTGGATAACCTTTCATTCCAAGAGACAGAAGAAACACAAATACCTTGGGCTCCCTGGTGTGAGCAAGGATATAACTCACACCAAATCTGCAGGGCGTTCTATCCTGCCCTGCAGGCTTTTAAATACACTTTATATAGGATGGCATCATGGGCGTCCACAGGAATTTTTCCAGGGGGGCATAATTGTAATGACATCCATGCTTGGCCCCTTTTTGACAGTGTCATGAACGGGAGGAGCATGGTCATTATCACATAAAGCCAAGGTGAGTAGCGTTTTCACAACTATGGTGTCAGGAATACATGTTTGTTTTCCTGACACTATAGTGTTCCTTTAATCAAATTAAAGGAACATTCTGGTCATCATAACAACTTCATCTAAATGAAAATGCTATGATACCAGGAAGCCCCTGGGTGCTCTCTTTCCTTTAAGGGGTGAAACTGCTCTCAAATGGTTTAACCCCAAAGGATTCCTCCAGATCTCCAGGTCGCTCAGTGGTATTCGGCTTCTGAAATGGAGTGTCAGGAAGTGAAGATTGATGTTAGGCATGGGTGCCGCTGATTGACTAGAGTGGTCAGCTGACGCTCTAAGTCCATCGCTAGTTTCCGATTCATAAAGTTTTTTTACATTTTTATGAATGGGGAGCTACCGATTGGCTACACCATTCAGCTGGCACTCTAAGCCAATCAGCGGCACCCCTACCCAGCGGCACTCTGTGCTTCCTGACACTCAGTAAATAAAAGTGAAAACATTAACACTGATATGTTTTTTTTACCTGGGGAGATGAGAAGGTCCAAAGTTTCCTGCCAGGCCAAGGTACCAAAGCCTTATGATGTGGTGTCCAGAATGAAGTGGAGGGATCACGTCACTTGTCCTTCCTGCTCCAATCTCATTTTCTTCTTCTTCTTTTTCTTCTGACACCGTCTTCTCTCCTCATTGGCACCTTCTGCTCCTTTACCTTTCTGCTACTTTCTGCCTATTTTGCACCATTCTGCTCCTTTCTCTTTCTGATCCCTTTCTGCTCCTTGCAGACCCTTCCTTCTCCTTGAAGCCCATTCCTGCCCCTTTCCTGCTTCTTGCAGACCCTTTGTGTCCTCCTGCTTCTTGCAGACCCTTCCTGCCCCTTGCTGCTCATTTCTGTTCCTTTTCCTTCTTTACCTTTGTGCTCCTTCTGCCCCTTCCAGATAATTGTTGACCCTTTCTGCTCCTTGATATCCCTTCCTGCTCATTGCAGACCATTCCTCCTTCTTGCTGCCCCTTACTGATTCTTTCTGCCCCTTCCAGCTTCTTGCAGCTCCTTGCTGACCCTTTCTGTTCCATGTATACCCTTTCTGTTCCTTGTAGACCCTTTCTGTTCCTTCTCCTACTTTACCTTTGTGCTCCTGATTCTTTCTGCCCTTTCCAGCTCCTTGCTGCCCCTTCTTTCTCCTTGCTGCCCATTCTTGCCCCTTGCTGACCCATCTTTCCCCTTGCTGACCCATCTTTCCCCTTGCTGACCCATCTTTCCCCTTGCTGACCCATCCTGCCCCTTGCTGACCCATCCTGCCCCTTGCTGACCCATCCTGCCCCTTGCTGACCAATCACGCCCCTTGCTGACCAATCACGCCCCTTGCAGACCCCTCCTGCTCCTTGCAGACCCATCCTGCTCCTTGCAGACCCCTCCTTCTCCTTTATGACCCTTCCTGCTCCTTCTACTTCACCCTCCTGCTCCTTGCAAATATTTCCTACCCATTCCTGCTTCTTGCTGCCGCTTCCTGCTCCTTCCTATTCCTTGCTGATCCCTCCTGCCCCTTGCAGAACCTTTCTGCTCACTTCTGTTCCTTCTACTTTACCTTCCTGTAGGCTGTCTCCCCCCATCCCTCCCTCACCTGATCTGTAGGCTGCCCCCCATCCCTCACTTACCTGATCTGTAGGCTGCCCCCATCCCTCACTTACCTGATCTGTAGGCTGCCCCCCCATCCCTCACTTGCACCCACAGTCTGCAGGCTGCCCCCCCCCATCCCTCACTTACCTGATCAGCAGACTGCCCCCCATCCCTCTCATTGCCCTACAGTCCTGGCTGGGCCCTGCCCCATCCCTCACTTACATGGTCGGGCTTTAATCCCTCACTTACACTTGATCTGTAGGCTTCCCCAATCCCTCTTACATGATCTGTAGGCTGCCCCATGTCTCACCCCACACCCGATCTGTAGGCTGCCTCCCGCCCTCACCCACCTGATCTGTGGGCTGTCCCTAACACACCTGATCTGTAGACTGCCCCATCCCTCCCACTTACCTGATCGCCCAGAGCTTCCCCAATCCCTCACTTACCTGATCTGTAGGCTGCCCCCCCATGTCTCGCTTACCTGATATGTAGGCTGCCTCCCCCATCCCTCACTTATCTGATCTGTAGACTGCCCCCCATCCTCCACTTACCTGATCTGTAGACTGCCCACCATCCCTCACTTACCTGATCTGTAGACTGCCCCCATCCCTCACTTACCTGATCTGTAGGCTTCCCCCCCATGTCTCACCATGACTCTGTGTAAAGGCAGGAAGCACCTCTAATGTCTGTCTACAGTCACTAGAGACACTAAACGACAATGTTTTACATTGCAGGGCTAAGAAGGACGGAACTTTGCACCTAGACCAATACAGTGTAATGAAGTGATCTGGGTGCTTATAATGTCCCTTTAATGAGTTAAGGATACCCTATGAAATACTGACCCATGGTTACGGGAACCACTGAGCTATACCCAGGCCTCCCACCTATTCCACTTTTGGCAGAACTGTCCCTGTTTTAAGGTCATGTGCCGCCACCCGCATTTAGTTCCCTGGTGTCCTGCATTCTTAACCACTGTAGCTCCTCTGTGATATATTACAATTCAAATCATGATCAAAACATGTATTGTACTACATTTTATTGAATTCTAATAGTCACAATAATATTTTTCAGCACTGAGTAAAGAGATTGTTGTGTTTCTCCTACTTCCATTACCAGTTTGTTGTGCACTTTTAGTCTGTGAGAATAAGGTGGTATATGTGGCACGTTTACATCTATACTTCACACCCAGCTGATTTAATGTAATACTGGCATTTTTAGGGAGTGGTGGGTGATGCAGACTCGATGGACCATGCATCCTTTCTGAGTCATGGTGTTATTTTGCTATAAATAATCCTTTTCTGGAAAAAAATTTAAAAATAATTCTCACATTGGAGAGTAAAATGATCAACAATTTCATGGTTGATTTGTAGCATATTAATGTGTCCATATTGTGTTACATAAGTTCAGCTGATCTAATCCATTTTAATATATCTAATTGCTTAACTCCCAGATGTTCCTTTCTGTGAACCAAATGATTATTAGTAACATTTAACAATACGTCAATATATTCCAAATAGCTGAACAAATGGAGGAACAGTTATGTAGTGCACATACCAGGACAAAATGAACATGTTCATTCCTGCAAGTTATTTTTAAAGCACTTTTATACAAATCCCACTGTCCCTCTTTCATGGTGAATTCAAAACTGCAAAATTCAAGTGATATATTTTTAAACTGCAGTCTTCTAGATGTTTGTATAAATAAACCATTTTTGGCATTCTTTTGAATTACAGTTTCCGTTACACAGTTACACAATGACACATAAAATCGCCCAACATGTACATGATAAAAAGTAACACTAGTGTTAGGAACACAAACATGTATTCCTGACCCTATGATGTTTAATCCACCATTTAGTTGGCTTGCCTCCCCCCCACACCTTAGCCCCCCTATAAAAGTTTAAAACTTACCTTATTTCCAGCGCCGCGTGGGACTGCTGGCGCTGGCTCCACCCCTTGCTGACATCAGCACAATGGGCGACTTTTCGACATGAGGGTGAGGCCAAATGCCGTTTTGGCCAACCTGGCCAATCAGGACCTCCTCATAGAGATTAATTGAACCAATGCATCTTTATAAGGAAATTTCAGCGTCTCAATGCAGAGCGTGGGGACGCTGAACGTCAGGGCTACTTTTTCAGCAACACTGACCCAGGAAGCACCTCCAATGGCCATCTAAGGAACGGCCACTTGGAGGTGTCCCTAGAGGCAATGTAAACACTGCCATTTCTCTGAAAAAAACTATATTTTAAACAGGCGTGCAACTGCAATCATGTCCTGCTCTTCCAAGCAGCCCATTATCACCAATGTGGTGATTGGTCTAATGTAGAAACATCAGCAGTGGAGGATTTTGACTGACTCAGAGTGCCAACTGACCCGTTTCAGCCCATCACAGAACCCGTTGCTGTGATGAACTGGTATGTAATGTCGGCCTTAGCTATATCTACAGTGGAGGCTGGGCAGTAGCCAGGGACCCTTATTTATTATTAAACTGCCCTCAAATGGTTTAACGTTAAATTGAGAGACAGTGCCAGGGTACTCCACGCTCTATAAACAATTTATATAGTGTCCCTTTAATTGTACATAGAATACTGTATCATATCCACATGCATTTGTAACAGGTCATTGATACAGAAACCACATGACCGTGTGCAGATAAAAAAGAAAGTTTCATTTTATTTAAATCTTTTTTTAGTTTGTATTTTAGATTTGAAATTGGTATTATTTGCATTAAAATGCAGTCCATTTCCTGTTTGTTTTACTCTCTGGGGAGCTGAGTGAGTGAGATTTATCAAATTTTAGTGGGTTACTAACCATCTGCCTCACTTTCCCATTAATATTGCTAGTTTTTTTATTTTATTTTTTCGGTTTAAAGCTTTGCCTGGTGCTGGGTTGCAATGCAGGTTTTACTGTTAATTGTTGGGAGACCCAATATGGCATTTTAAATAGAGAAACTCCCTTCCTTCCAGAGTAGAGTAACCCTGAAATAGTCAAATAGAGTGCACATCTGGGGCAATAAGAAAACAGTGCTTTAGCTACACAAAGCCATAAGTGCTTTGACCTGAGGCACCTTGCTTTTTAAACAGTGTTTCCCCTCATTGGTCATACGTTCAAGCTTTTCAATCCAAACTAAATCTTGACCTCAGTCCATCCTGGTATGTTCTCTGTAATTTTTAAACCAACTTTGATTCTGAATCCTAATGTCATAGAATTGTTTCATAACACTGCTTAGAAAAGGAAAATGATGGCCAGTTAGAGACTATAGTCTTTTTTGCTGACCCCTTCACTATATGAAATTGCCAGTTGCTGTTAATTCACTGTTTTACAATAATTCTATACATCAATGTGCAGTGACCAGTGATTAACCTGCAAAACAGTTATATTTTTCTCTCTCAAGTTCTGCTGCTTTGTGGGGGTGGATATTTTTGTTAAAGAATAAGATGCAAGCTGTCCATGAAATGGGCATACAGAGGCAGATGGATTGTGTTTTCATGATTATTTTTTTTCTTCCCATAATACTGTGTATATATGTAAGTGACAACAAAGTTACTGTTTATCTTAAGCCTAAAAGTAGAACAGTGCCCACTTGTAAGCATCTGCCAAAACAAGTTTATTTTTTTAAAACTTAACGATAAGGATCTGTGGTTTGAAGTTCACAGTTGCATAGAGATTATGTTCTGAGTAGTTTGCAGTGCAGTTTGTTTTAGCAAAATGTACTTTTTTGTCCAAGAAAAACAACAGGCTTTCCACAAGCTTTTAATCTACGTTTCTTTTACTTTGTCATGCCTATCGTTACTTTACTAAACACTTCCTAATTGTAGATTACTAAAAGCAGTGAATAAATGTTACAAAGGAAACAAGTCTGAAAAACACACATGCATTTGAAAAGTTTAAATGATCCGCCAATACATTGAAACTTTTCTATATATCACCTAATTCTCCTACTTGCTTATATTCATGCTATGCTGATGGTAAACCATATTAAAGGGACACTCCAGGCACCCAGACCACTTCTGCCCATTGGAGTGGTCTGGGTGCCAACTCCCATCACCCTTAACCCTGCAAGTGTAAGTATTGCAGTTTTTATAAACTGCAATAATTACCTTGCAGAGTAAAGTCCTCCTCTAGTGGCTGTCTATCAGACAGCCCCTAGAGGAACTTCCGGCTTCTTAGAATTTGAAAAGTGTTTTAAACGGCACTGGACGTCCTCACGCTCTAGCGTTTCTAGAATCCCCATAGGAAAGCATTGAGTAATTGCCATTGCCGCGCATGTGCATTAGATCTCCCCCGCCGTCTGATGTCGGCAGGGGAAGAGCATGTGCAGAGCCTGATCCAACGCAGAGGGACATCGGCACTGGGTTCAGGGAAGTCACTGAGGGGGTTTTAACCCCTTCAGCAACATGGCTGTGAGGGAGAGGATATGTTTTCCTTGCACTGGAGAGTCCCTTTAAACATAAACATTTTAACTGAGAATGTTTATGGTGAAAGGACATGTCAAGACTGCTTTAACATAATTTAAAACTGATGCAAAACTGCAGCAAAAGTACCAATCAGCACCTGCCATGTGGTCTTGGGCTACCCCATTATCAGCTATATGTTATGCTCTACCTGAATTAGATGTAGATTACTGTGTCTTTCATTCGATTGTCCATATTGATGATTTATTTTACTCCAATAGCCTTCTGCCTTTTGATCAACTAAAAGAAAATGTTAAATTAAGTTTTATGCCCAAACACATAAGAGACTTTTGACCACAACTAGTAAACATTTAGCTCTTTCCAAACAGGATCCAGACTTGTTGAAATTAGATATGATAAAACTAGAAAAAAATTATTTAATGGATCCTGGTCGGAAACAAAGCATCTCCATGTGTTATATTTTTTGCAGGTGACATGTATGATAAATTGAACTACATGTTGAAGTGGGAGGGTGAACTGGGTGTGATATACACAGTAGAGGAGTGGAATAATTTCTTATTATCATTTAAAGGTATCACTCAATGCACAAATAATTTGGAATCCCACTACAAATTCGTTTATAGATGGTACCTAACCCCTTCCAAACCTTTTAACTTAAATCTTAGAAAAAAACAATAAATGTTGGAGAAACTGCGGTCATACTGGTACATTGTTCCACAACTTCTATTCGTGTCCCAAAATCAAATCTTATTGGCTGAAAATTCTCAAATTAATTAATCAAAATATTAGAATTTGATGTAGTTTTATCCCTGTGTCTTTGTCTCTTTAAGCAAATTCCTTCTTACCTGCCTAGATATAAACAAATTATACTAGGCCATCTTTTATCTCAGCAAATTCTCCATCATCTCTCGACTCTGGAAATCACCCACTATACCAACTGTGGGTGAAGTCTTATCTGTAGTATTTCAAAATAAAACATATGAATTAGATTTCCGTGAACCATCTACCTTCACATCTATACTGCAGCATGAATGGTGCATGTGGTAAGATGGTGTGAAAAAGGAATACAGACTTTAACCATGTTCCCACCTGAGTAAATGCTTTTTCTTTTCGCTGACTTTTTGTTTGGTACCATATTATAACTTATTCTTTGAATTTATGTTCACATCTGTACATACTTTATTTATCTCATTTATATAGGATACTATAGTATTTATGTGTATTTCACTTATTTATCTGTTTTATTTGACAACAGTTCATACATTATTGTAATTGTCATAATATTATCTGTTAAACTATTAAAAAAAACCAAAACACATTATTATTATTATTGCCATTTATATAGCGCCAACAGATTCTGTAGCACTTTACAATATTATAAGAGGGGGTATTTAGCTATAAATAGGACAATTACAAGAAAACTTACAGGAACTATAGGTTGTAGAGGACCCTGCTCAAACGATCTTACAATATATAGGAGGTGGGGTGTAAAACACAATAGGACAGGGAATAGCAATCAAAATAGGTGGGGGTGAAGCAGAGCTGGAGGAGAGAGTAGAGTGCTGCCCTTCAGGAGAGAGCAAGAGACAGGTATGTGAGGTAGAGGTTACTCTAGGAGGTCATAAGCTTTCCTAAAAATCTGGGTTTTAAGGCACTTCTTAAATGATTGACGCCCGCGAGAAGTCCTGCAAGCATGAGTTGGCTGTGCGAGTAGTGGACAGGAGAAGGTCACGGGCAGAGTGGAGAGACCGAGAAGGGGCATACCTATGGATCTGTGAAGAGATATGAGGGGCTAGAATTGTTCAGTGCTTTATAGGTATGGGTTAGCATTTTGAATTGACTCCTATAGGATACAGTGAAGCCAATGTAAGGACTGATAAAGGGGTGAGGTGTGAGAGGACCGACTAGAGAGGAAAATCAGTCTAGCAGCAGCATTCATTACAGACTGTAGCGGGGCAATACGGTTTTTGGGAAGACCAATTAGGAGAGGGTTTTAATAATCCATGTGGGAAATTACTAGATCATGGACAAGCTCTTTGGTACCATGTTACGTAAGAAAGGGGCGGATGCAGGCTATGTTTTTAAGATGAAATCTACAGGATTTGGTAACATGCTGGATGTGAGGGTCAAAGGTGAGGCTTAAATCAGATATGACACCAAGACAGCACACTTGCAAGGGTGGACAGATGTGGATACCACTGGCTTGAATGGAGAGCGAAAGGAGAGGATCAGTATTAGGAGGAGGACAGACAATGAGTTCAGTTTTACAGAGATTTAGTTTTAGAAAGCGGGAGGACATCCAGTCAGAGAGGGAGGAAAGGCAAGCAATGGCATATTGCTGGACGGCATGGGAGAGGTCTGTGGAGGAGATATATAGCTGGGTGTCATCAGCATGCAGGTGGTAGTGGAATCCAAATGAGACAATAAGTTTGCCAAGAGAGCCAGTATAAAGAGAAAATAGAAGGTGACCAAGGACAGAGCCATGGGGGACTCCAACAGAGAGAGGATGAATGGAGGAGGTATCATTAGAAAAGGAGACACTGAATGAGCGTTGGGAGAGATAGGAGGAAAACCAAGAGAGGACAGTGTCACAGAGACAGTTATTGAATAGTTTGAAGAAGGAGAGCATGATCACCTGTGTCATAGGCAGCAGAGAGGTCAATAAGTATTAGTATGGAGTAGTGGCCTTTGGATTTAACTGCAATTAGGTCATTATTAACTTTGGTAAGAGCAGTCTCAGTAGAGTGGAGGGGGCGGAAACAAGATTGAAGAGGGTCAAGGAGAGAGTTGGAATTGAGGAAGTGAGACATACTGGTAAAGACAAGTCTTTCCAGAAGCTGTGAGGAAAAAGAAAGCAGGGATATGGGATGATAGTTAGATTGAGTGGATGGGTCGATGGATGGTTTTTTCAGGATAGGTACTACAGTAGCATGTTTAAGGTCAGCAGGGACAACGCCAGAAGAGAGCAGTTGAAGATGTGTGTTAAGGAAGGCACAAGACAAGGGGAGAGAGAATTTTGAAGGAGCAATGAGGTAAAAGGAGAAACCCTACACCGACACCTTTACTGTCAGTCTGTCTTGGGTTCTGTGTAAAATGTGGACCACCATAGGATAACGAGGCAGGGGTAACTGTGTTAGAAGGAGAGAGCCGCGTTTCAGTTAAAGCAATTAAGCTAAGGGAAGTGAAAAAAAAAAAAAAAAGTACCAAGCATCTCCCCTGGATGGAAAAATGTGTATCTGCACATATAATGACATACACAAAACTTTTAATGACCTCTTACCATTCTTATTTTTCAGCAAATCTTCCAATGCCGACCATTGTTGCCTTGGATGGAGTTGCTTTAGGAGGTGGACTTGAGATGGCATTGGCCTGTGACATCATTGTGGCAGGTAAGACCTTTAAATTGACATTGAGTTAATATACTTTTGTTCAAAAACTTTTAATTATGCATGTGTCATTTAGTGCACCTGTAGAGTAAAGGAACACTCCAAACATCACAACCCCTACAAGAGAGGCAGTGCAGGGCTTAGTTCCTTCTTAGGAGTTTATGGCTATCGTAGTGGAGGCAGGATGCTGAGCCTGGCGACCCCAGGTTAAAAGTCGAAGCTAAAACTGCAATGGGGAGGATGCCAAGACACTGCTGACACCATAACCACAACAGCAAACTGTAGTAGTTCTGGTGATTGGAGTATTCCTTTAAAAGTTCAGTATGATTGCTAATCTTTAACGTGCCTTTGGTATGTGGGTGAAATACTTGTTTTTGTGTTTTTTCCACAACTTCATTTTGTTGTAAAGGGGGTGCAGGGAAGAAGTGCCTGTAGTGTTGTTCTCAGATCCGCTTATCAGCTCTTTATTTATTTTCCTGGACGGTATAATCCCCGTCTGTGGATATGTTGACGTCCTTGTGCGTCTTTGGGGGCGTCTTTCACAGTTGTTGGAGTATTCTTGTAGTGTGCAACAATGCAGCAGTCAGATAGCCTCAGTATATAGGGAGAAAAATAAAAACAGAATATAGTGCTCTCTGTATGTATTATAAAAATAATAAAAACTGATAAAAAGAGGTCTTACAAGCGGAGAGCAAATATAGGTATTGCTCAATCCTAATAGGCATAGGTGGTATAATCCTCACCAAGAATATTGCTGCGTTAGTCCTCTGGATAAAATCTTCAAAGGTAGGTCAAAAGAGCTCCAAAATGTATAAAAAAAAATTACCCATTTTATTTAGAGACAAATAAAACAAAGTATGGTATGAAATAGATAATAAAACACTAACGCTTTTCACCTAGAGTTAGGCTTTTTCAGAATGTTACAGTGTATGAAACCTATCTTGTTTGAATAGCTTAAATTATTTTTCAAAAAAAACGGTCAGATGATGTCATCAATCATGTGACCAACATTTATTTAACTTAAACATTGCACAAATCATAATACAGTATACACAAGATAGCTGAAATAGTGCAAGAGATTGCTTGTATATGGAAGTAAAATAACTTTAAAATGAAATATAATCACAGAGAAGGATATTCTGTAAAAAGTGGGTGGGATGGCTCTAAGGGGGGGACAAGATGGGCGCCACATTATTCTTTGTGGGAGTTTACAGGAGTTTCCTTATACACAAACACACACTGCTTTCTATCCCTTACACACACACACTACATCCCGTACACAAACTGGTATTCCTATACACTACATACCACATTGGCGGATCCTCCCAGTAAAGGTAAGAAGGGAGGGGGAACATAAAGATATATATTTTATTAAATAAAAAATTTTATTATTATTAAAAATCCTCCCTACCCTCCTTCCCCCCCATACAAACACTGCCCCCCATACACACACTGCCCCCCATACACACACTACACACACTGCCCCACAAACACTGTCCCCATACACACACTGCCCCACAAACACTGTCCCCATACACACTGCCCCACTGTCCCATCCACACACACTACACAATGTCCCCATACACACACACCCCCCCCCTTACACACACACACTGCCCCACAACACACTGTCCCCATACACACTGCCTGCTCTGTCCCCATACACACACTGCACACCCATACACACACTGCATGACAAACACTGCACACCCATACAGACACATATAGTGCCCTACACACACTGCTGCCCCCGCCCCATACACACATTGCCCCACACACAGAGTGCCCCCCATACACACACTGCGCCACACATACATACAGTGTCCCCCCCATACACACACTGCCCCAAAAACACATACAGTGCCCCCATACACACACTGCCACCCTCACACACACACACACTGCAACCCTGACATACACTGCCGCACTCACACACACACTTCACCCCTAACACACACCACTGTTCCTATGCCCTAAATACCAGCAGACCCCAGGTAAGTTGTCAAACTGTTCTTAAACGGTATGACTACTTACTCTGGGGTGGGATCCTGGCACCATAACTACTACACTGAGCTGTAGTGGTTATTGTGCCTGGATTATTTATTTAAATAATCTACAAGTGCCCCTCCCGAGATCAGGCTCTGGATCCGCCACTGACCTACCATAAGAACACACACACATTACATCCTCTACAATAACACATAACCTATCCCCTACACACATATATTCCACTCCCTGTGAGCGAATTCTGGTGTGGGCCATGTAGGTGGACTTATGGGCAGGCCTTGTAGGCATACTCTAGGTCAGGCCCTGGGGACCCAGACCCTGAGCTGTGTAAGGGGCCTCAAAACATGGAGCTGCTTCCTGTTTGTTGATTTTTGTGAGCAGAGTTACAGTCTCCAGAGAGCCTGTTCTACACATGACTAGTGGAGCCAGATTTTAGCCTGAGCCTATCATCAACCTCTTGTCCTTATCTGGTGGTAAATAGTCTCACTAATCTCTAATTTACATTAAAGGGACACTATAGTCACCAGAACCACTACAGCTTGATGTAGTGGTTCTGGTGTCAATAGCCTGCGCCTGCAGGCTTTTTAATGTAAACACACTACCTTTTCAGAGAAAATACACTGTGTGCAGCACTGGCGTTAACTCATATGGCAGGTCATATTGGGTATTGTAATGTCACATGGTGGGCAGAGCATATGAGGGGGTGGCAAATTTTTGTTTGTCTATAGCGGCAAAAATCCTTGCACCAGCCCTAATGGGAGTTATGATTTACGAGTTACATTAGTAAAAAAAGAAAATACATTATTAAGAGGGTTGGGGTGACACAGTGAGTTACCGCACCGGGTGACACCAATCCTAGTGACGCCACTATAGTATAGCACACTAAAAACCATATAAAAAACATATCTAATGGTAAAGAGCCATTAATGAACACAAAGGGTACATAAAGGAACATAAATCTAACAGAGGGTACAAGACGAAGATATCAATATATGAATATTTATATAATTACATACATTAACAGATTTTAAACTCACAAATTACTGTATTATTGTACCATTATTTGTATCTTTTCTTTGTTTTCTATGTACGCCCCCCCAATAAGCTCACAAAGAGGGGTGAGTTGTACACGCGTATATATAAAAGCACATATAGACATAGAACTGCACTCTAACTGGGAGTTTGGAAGGTGGAAACACCAACCAGACCCCAAGTTATCTGTTTTTTGGTAAATACAAATACAATTCAAAATAAAAGGAAAAATAAGAATAATTTAAAAATTTTAATTAAAGGCATATGACTGCAGAAGCACATAAAGTTTGTTTATTTTATATGTGTACAAAAATTCCCAGCGAGGATAAGAAACATTATGTTATTGAAATATTTTCATTAATTAGTCTTCAAGCATTTTAGAGTTAAGGTCAGTTTTACAACGGATGATTACTTGAATATTTTCATTATGAAACCACAACTTGATTAATTAAACTTAATTTTAAAGTAGAGTACAGCAAAAAAAATTTTCATACAGTATATTTCCTAGTTTATTTGGTTTGTTTGTTGTTCAATAAGCTTTCATATGAGTCTTAACAGTCAAATATGTCTGTGGTGTCATTAATTTGCACCTTATGTTGGTCACACACCTGTCACTTATCCTGCAGCTGGGCACCTCCATCTTAGTCATTGTTATAAGTTCTGTCCCTTGCATCTAACAGCCAGCATGCAGAGATGAGGAGATATTAAATAATAATTTAGTTTTTCCTCTTCATTTGCAATGATTAGCCTGGCTTTGTGTTGTCAGAGCTGGCTTTTGATGTAATTGCTACCTATTTAATATAAATTGAAAAGAAAATGCAGCATGTTGCTACTTTGCATTCAGAAAGTACTCAAACCCTTAACCCCTTAAGGACTGAGCCAAATGTACACGTTGTGATCAAAATAAAACGTAAACAAAAAAAGACCATTGTCGCGCATGCGTATTGGGTTTCTCCTGTTGGCGAGTTCAGGTAAGTAACTAAAGGGGTTTTAAACCCCTTCAGCACTGTAGGTGGTGGGGTGTGGGGGGGGCACTCAAGAAGGCTACAGTGCTAGGAAAACAACAGGACGGCGGGCGTGCTGTGCTATCCTTGGGGACCCGGCTCTAAATGCCGGTGTGCAGCATAGCATGTCCCTTCTGTCCTTTGTACTTATCCGCTTATCACGGTGGGGGGACTTACCTGGCATCCCAGGGATTCCCCCTGCTGCCTGTAAAAAGTAAAATAAAAGTTAAAAACTGTTTAAAATAAAATTATACATACTTAGATCATATAGGCGCCAATTTTAATTAATTCTTACCTTATTTAAACTCACCCTGCCAGGTATAATGTTCTAATTCCATATTGAGAAAGCCTTTTTAGGTGAAATGCGTTTGTGGATTTTATATTGTGTATTTTACTCATTAAAGATCTTTTGGTTACTTTTATTTGTGCCAATCATCTTTTATACAATCTATAATAATTTTTGTTTTTTACCGGGCATTTTTATCATTGTGGACTCCAAGAAATCCAAGGTGGGGATCAAACCACCAACGCTTATACCAGTGGGCAGTTTGTCTGCCCCCCCCCCCCCTTGTGAGTACCTTTTTATATATATTTTAACACCATTGTTTTAATCAGAGAGCACTATTGGTTGTCTCTATTTTATTCTCTTTGAGTGTTAAACATACATTTGAATCAAGACACCTGCACCATATCCCGTAAGCGGGGATTGTACCGCTGTACGCTGTCCATACTAGAGCTAGCTATAGCTCTTACTCATGTGAGTGCACTACTGTATTCCTTTTTATCTTCTATTTTACCCTATTGGATATATTGCACTATTTTGGTTCTATATTTTGTCTTTGCATATTATTGGATCCTTCCGGGGAAGGCCCACGTGAACACTATCCCTGACCAAGCACGTTACAGACCTAAAGAAAGAACTGTCAAGTTAAGACTTTTTATTGGGATATACTATTGTTATCCTATTATATTTATTTTGTGTGGCGCAGCATTTTTTCTTTGTTTTCTCTCCTGTTGTGTTTTAAGGGTACTTTGAGGGATTCACTTTGTGGTTGCTGCCTTATCTATTACATAGCGCTGACTCTCTATTTTGATTTTACCTTAATAATTCCTGTATAACTGTAACTGCGGCTGGTTCCCTTATTTACCACTATAATGTCTTAAAGCATAGAACTTAGTAGGGCTAACCATACAGATATCTTAGCTATAATTTTATAGTGTAAGAGATTCTCTATTTAACATAAATAAATAATTGAGAATACAATATAAAATAAGGATTGTCTTGGAAGCAATAGTTTTGTCTTTTAGATATTTATTATATAAAAATATAAATATAGACATATAAAATCCATTATAGCAGAGTTTATAAGATTAAACTAAATGCTTGCAAATATCATTAATAGGTTAACATACCCTTCTGAACATGTTATCATGTCAGCCTCTCTGTCATTTTAAGATGGAGCAGCATCTGTCTCCAAGTCTCTCCTCTGTCTTAACATTTAAAAGTACACCTATTTATACCTTAGGTGTCTCCATTTTAGGATTTCCGTAGTTCATGTATGAAAAAGTAACACTTCTTTTACTTTATTCATTTTAGGACCTCCCTTAACTTGGCAAAAATACAAGTCCATCACTAAAGGGTGTATACGTCATGGAAATCTTCCTGACTTAGTTCAAGATGGCATCTTAAAGTCTGAACATCCTTATCTACTTAGGGTTACCACAGTATATTAACACAAAAAGACAAGTCCTGCGCTCACTTCCATCACTACTGGGCCGGCAGCAATGACTACAGTACACATCAGCCACAACATATAGTAAAAACCAAAGAAAAGAAAAAGTTACCTGCACTCTCTCCTTAATCCCTATGTATATTTAGACAAATGGAGGTAATTTAGTTACTCCAATGGCCACTGGAGGGAATGCCCGCCTGCCAATGTCAAGGCAGACCCCCCCTAAGCGGGTCCTAACACTGATCCTTCAGCTTGCTTCCTTGAGCTTCTGGCAAAAATATCTCAAATGACAGAGAGGGGTATTTTATATACACCCCTATATATTTATTAACCCTTAATAGGGAACACATGAGATGGGCAGCAGCATTGTAACAAGGCTGTGTGATACAAAGTAAATACAAATACAAAAAGACAAGTCCTGCGCTCACTCCCATCACTACTGGGCCAGCAGCAATGACTACAGTACACATCAGCCCCAATATATAGTAAAAACCAAAGAAAAGAAAAAGTTATCTGCGCTCTCTCCTTAATCCTTATGTATATTTAGACAAATGGAGGTCATTTAGTTACTCCAATGGCCATTGGAGGGAATGCCCGCCTGCCAACGTCAAGGCAGACCCCTCTAATTGGAGTAATTAAATTACCTCCATTTGTCTAAATATACATAGGGATTAAGGAGAGAGCGCAGGTAACTTTTTATTTTCTTTGGTTTTTACCACAGTATATTGTGTACTGAAAGAGTCATAGGATAGCCTTGAAGCTTGTTTATGCATTATTGTTATTGTAATTCGTCTGGGACAAAATGGCGTAAACATAATATGCACTGAGGCTATTGCTTAAAGAAACATCTATGAAAAACAATAGGTTCCATTTCTAACACCTTGTCAGTTTGCAATATCATAAAGACAAAGTACACAGTTTAAAAAATACAACATTTAATTCTAAAACTTGTAATATTTGCATTTGCCCATAACATAACAAAGTATTCACTTTATTAATACATATATGACAGGATCTTCATATTGCAGCCTTGTAACACAGGGTTTCTGCAGCCGCCATTTCAAATCCCTTGAACATTCCACCAACTGCCAACAGGAACAGGAAGTAAAGAACCAAAAGAAAGGAAGTGCGTCATTCACAGCCAACAACAGCCCAACTGCCCATACATCACAATACATACACTCATACACTCACACACAGCCCAACAGTCCATACATCACACACACACACACATACACTGCCCCCATACACACTCTGCCCCCCCCACACACATACAGTCACACACACACTGTCCCCCCATACACACACCATACATATTCACACATTGCACCACACACATATACACTTGCCACCCATACACATATTGCCCCACTGACACATTGCCCCACACAACCTACACATTCACACACTACACCCCCCCGACCCCCACACACACACTGCACTACTCACATTACACCACTGCTCCTATGCCCTACTACAGCCCCATATACCAGCAGATCCCATGTAAGTTGTGAAACTGTTATTAAATGGTTTGACTACTTACTCTGGGAGGGGGTCCTGGCACCATAACCACTACACAGAGCTGTAGTGGTTATTGTGCATGGATTATTTCTTTAAATAATATAAAAGTGCCCCTCCCGAGATCAGTTTCTGGATCCGCCACTTGGAGTGCAAGGCTTTTGTTTTTTTCTAATTTTTATATATATATATATATATATATATATATATATATATTTTGAAGTGGAAAAATCAATTAAAGTATTGATTATTTCTTTGTGTATCTGCCCCTGGCCAAATCAATGAAACAATGCGTGCACGCTCCCTGAAGTAATTCACACCAGACACAGGTTCTAGGTTGTTGAATAACTTGAGGCAAGTTTATTCAGAGGGGACGGCAAGTCCCTTTTAAAGCAAAATTACATCATAAGCATTGTCAGAGATAACATGGACTAATACATCAATAATTGGTTAGGTGTTAAGTGGTTGCTTCAATGCTCTGCCTACTGTAGGTGATGTCACCGGGGCCATGAGAATCTCCCACGGTTTCCCGGCGCCATCTTGGTGCACGAGGTAGTTAGTTAATGTTAGGAGGGAGAAAGGAAGGGGGAGGGGGAAGGAGCTAGAAGCTTCCAGCAGCCATCTTGATTATAACGTGTGTGCTTAGCTATATATATATATATCGTGAAATGAGTAAATAGACATTTTTCACTAACTAGGAAATATGTGTAGACCTTATTTCCACAACAGTCCCCCCTAAAATGGCTATTTACCATAACAACTGCTACTGTCCCTAATATGTCCCTAGCTGCCTGCAGCTCATCTGTCTTAACAAGCATCGAACACTTCACTCCGTGGGTAACCCGCGGTGGCTAGTCCACCACATCTCCACACGTGAGACTCGCCTGCCAAGACAGACGCTTTCCCTATACTGTCCCTACAGGAAAGCAGTTGTTTGTTTGAACTGATGTGATTGAAGGGGTGTATGTGGAGTATCATCTTCGAGGTCTGTGATGTCTTGGTGTATGAAAGTAGGGGTCACGCCATCTATAGTCTTGTCTACCGCTTTCTGTAAGTAGTTCTGTATGCAGGGGAATATGCAACAGGTCAAAAATAAGAGAATGACGATCATTATGAGAACAACTGTCCCCACCTGGAAGAGGGTCCTTTGCCAACCATTCATCAGTTATTTAGGTAAATAAGAAAAATATAATTTGCATAATAATTTGGAACAGGGTGTATATAGGGTCAACTCTTATCTCCCATCTTTCTCACTCCTCACACACACTCTACCATATTCACACCCCCTTTCCTTTCACTTCTTTCCCATCCACTTATCTACCGCTCTATTGGTTTGGGCTTGTTCATCAATTTTTCATCGTACAATCTAACAGACTGGTTATTTATATACTGCCAGCACATCTCTTTATTCATCCTCCTTGCTTATTTTAGTTTTACTACACGTTCATTTAAATGCACGCTTTACTAGCATTCACTTTGTTTGCATACCACATTACTATAGTAACTGGATGCTCTTCCGACCTCTCGGTCGCGGCATAATAAAGTCACCACGCTCATGCCGGGTACACACGCGATCACAGCACAGCGTTCACTTAGGGATTTGGGGTCCACACCTGCACTGGGTAAGTGATTACCTTCACTATTATTCATGTCCTATATATACAATTTATTTTCTTGTATTCACATCTTGATAAAGACCTCTTGGGTCGAAACGTTGATCACTTTGAACTAATATAATATCTATTCTACAAATCCTCTGGAGTGCTCTCTTCATTGTTTTGTATATCCATTTACGCTGTGCAGCACCGGGGTCTATTTTCGCAAAATTCTTAAAGTTAGAGTGCCTGATTCTGTTCTATATATATATAATATATATATATATATATATATATATATATATATATATATATATATATATATAAAATTATACGTATATATTTACGTAATATTTTTACATAACTAGGTCATTTTATTAATTACAATTTGCGGGACTGCCTGATAACCCAGGCCGAAAGTCCAGGGAATTTAATTTGCTAGTACTATATTTAACCCTGTAACTTTATAGGACACCATAAAACCTGTACATGGGGGGTGCTGTTTTACTCGGAAGACCTCACTAAATACAAATATTAGTGTTTCAGAACAGTAAAATGTATTACAATGATGATATCGTCAGTGAAAGTGACATTTTTTGCATTTTTCACATACAAATGGCAGCACTTACACTGATGATATAATTGTTGTGATATGTTTTACTGTTTTGAAACACTAATATTTGTGTTCAGCGAAGTCTCCCGAGTATAACAGTACCCCTCATGTACAGGTTTTATGGTGTTTCAGTTTTTTCACATTGACATTCGCCATATTGGTTACGTTGCCTTTGAGACCGTATGGTAGCCCAGAAATTAAAATTACCCCATGATGGCATACCATGTGCAATAGTAGACTGTGGGGATATTTATGGGATAATAATAGTAACAGTGAGAATTGCCCACTAATTCAATTCTCAGATCCCAAATATCGTTATCGTGTTAAGTGAGAAGTATTTCATATAAATAATATCACAATTTTATAAAAAATAGATTTATTTATAATAACAAATTAATTAATAATAATAATATGTAACCTGCGTGACAATAATCAATGAATATCCAGTATAAAATGATATGCAATACAAAGGAATGGGTATACACATTTCAATGGCTAAACAGCATTTTCTGTCAAGACTTTATTTATGACTATCTTTCACAGACATAGAGCGAAGCTTTTCACAGCGAAGTGCCATAAAACCCTTGCTAACAGTTAGAATAACCCTTTCAATGCTGGCTAGATCTCCTAGGTAGTTAAGATCTATTCTTATGTAATTTTAAATAAAATAACATTTAAACCAGTTCATTAGTCATTTCCTGGAACCATCCAATAAGAGAATCTACCATATTTATATAAGCAGAATTTGTTTTTAATTTGTCTAAAAGATATCTTATCTTAATTTAGAGCAAATCAATACACCTGGATAAAAACAACGGTATGCTACCACGTGATAATATCACATTAATATATAATTATTCTTAATTCCCCATGCAGAATGGAATGTTTATAACTATATATCATTAGTTAACTAAGATTTCTTAATATGGAAATCTGACCGTGCTTTATCAAGTCATATATAATGCTATTAATACATTTTAATTAATTTAATTTAATTAAATGAAACCAGTATAATTACCAGTTGAGTAGATATTTCATCCGATTGGTAGATAGTCTCAGGAACTTATTTGGATGTCCGTAGGTGCGTGAGTTATGGTGAAAGGTGGTGTTGGTTAGAAAGTCAGTAAAATTCTAAGTGTTAGAGTTTTAAGAGTAGAGTGTTAGTCTCAGATGTTGTCCTGGGTTTCTCTGCATGTCCGAGTTGGAGTCCCCAAACTTCCAATTCCTCTCTCCTCTTTTTCCTTCCTTTGCATTCCCTGTCTTCCCTTTGTCTTAACTTTTAAAGGGCCAGACTCTCTGTACGTCATCAGTTGATAACCCAATAGAAGCACTAGAGGTGTGGTTATCTTCCAGATCGCAAATTAGTTATTTGGTCTATAGAGGGCAGTCTTGTCCCACTAAACATACCTATCCAGGAAAGAGTTAACTTTTCCTGGTGGCTATTTTGATGTCATTTTGCTTATCTCAAATGACCACTATAACTTACGTATCCTTTCAAATCAAAGGGTTTCTTTAAGTTTTGTCCAGACTTAGTGTCTGCAATTCCTGCTATAATTTCTGATATGGCAGATCATGAACTAAGTTTACCCTTTTCCATACAATGGTACCTTATGTATATATATATATATATATATATATATATATATATATATATAGATAGACAGTAAAATTAAATTATTTAATCTTCTCTGTCACAATTGTCTGGGTTGAGATTTGATCTATTCCATTAGCATTAGACAGTCTGTCCAACCCCCTTTCTGCTTATCACTTGGTTTGTTTATAGTATGCATTCCTTTAGCTCTGGCAAAGTGGTTAGTTTTACAGATAGAAATCTTGTGTCTTTTTGTTAACTTGAAAATAACAAAATGGAGTCTGGTCTGTTCAAAGTGACTTAGAATATACACTTTTAATTTCTATCATAGCACAAGATGTCTGCCGATATAAATACCCTGACAAGACAATCCAAGGTATTGCAAATGGGGTATGTCCAGTCTTTATTAGAAGCCACTTAATCACAAACACTGGCCAAAATTGGCATTCAAATTAGTTTTTTGCATTTTTCACACACAAACAAATATTAACACTAACTTTGGCCAGTGTTTGTGACCAAGTGGCTACTAAAAAAGACTGGACATACCCATTTGCAATAACTTGGGTTGTCTACTATTGCAAATGGTATGCCATCATGGGGGTACAATACAGTCTCAAAGGCAACGTAACCAATCTGGCAAATTTCAATGTTAAAAAACTGAAAAATGTAACATGCTATATTTATATAAAACCTGTACATAGGGGGTACTGTTTTACACGTGTGAATACAAATATGTGTATTTTATTGCAGTAAAAGCAAACAGTATTATGACATTCACACTTAAAATGTCACGTAGAACTAAAAAAATTAAAAAAAATCTTTTCTCCCATTTTTTTTTTTAGTTCTTTATTTTTCAAAGTGCAGAGTTAAGTACACAGATCACAGATCAATATTAATGAATGACATGACATGTGTTATACACGCTAAACGTCAAGATATGCTACACTCTCATGTTTTGTTTTTTTAGTAGAAACGGGTAACACAAGAAATAGTAGCTATATCGTCTTGGTAGAGTAAAACAAATAATAAAACATTAACTTCAAACTGACAATAAGTACCCTGGATGGGTAGGCAAAATTGGTATGTGCATTAGGTTATAGGCTAGGATTTGCAATAAGGGACTGGCATATACATGAAGTATTGTTTAACAAACTGGAGGGCCAAGATTAGAAAACCACTGGGTCCCCATTCTCCACTATGTTAATGCACTGTGCACAGGTAGAGTGAGGTCAAATAAGATCAAATACGTAAGGTCGTTGCTGAAAGGTATGAAAAGACTTAGAAATGCAGGTTGTGAGCAAATGGCATGAGAAAAGCACTTGCATGAAACATGTCACAAGCCTGGAGTAGTGAGTCCGGTATCAGCCGATGCCCAATATTTGGAACTTGTGATGGTCGCTGTATATCACCGCCGGGAGGCACATGTTTTCTCCTCTCACCTCCATGAGGTATGTCAGGCCTTGGTGGGTGGCCTGTTGCCTGTATGCAGTGAGTCGGGATTGCCACAGGTCTCTGCATTTTTGGCTCCAGGCCTTGGAGGTTATCGATGCTCCACGTCCCTGAGTCCAACACTGCTGTTGATGCAGCCTGCTGGGTTTGTTTGGTGTTGTGATGTGTAATCCGTCAGATCGTATAGGTCACGGTGAGGATGGAGCGATGTACATCGCCCTTGGCGGGGTGAGTCTCAGCCGACCTGTAGGTCTAACTTGCGCAGAGTGAACTTACGCCTGGATTGCTTGTTGCGCCTTTTATTCTGTGCAATCCCTGTGGGGAAGTGCCGCACACGTGTGGGGATGCGAGGACGGCTGATCGTACCAATATATTTTGTCAAAAGCTTGTAGGAAGGTATCCATGTATGTTGGCGGGTTTAAGTCGACCGCTACGGGTGTAGTCTCAGCGTGGTGGCCATTTTGTTTTGAGTAGGCCTCTCTGCCCCAAAGTGCCAGCAGGTTTTTAATATGAATAGGAGAAGGGGGGACGGAGCCTGACTGCCAAGCTGTGCTGATGTGTGTCGCGTGAGCTCCTGCACTGGGCACATTATTATCTTAATTTACTGCAGTCAGACAAACAATTTCTAAACAAAACCGACAAGAAAGTAAAGGGTAGTCTTTGGCATACTGATCGAGACCAAATTTGGTGACACCCTCATCCTGATTGCCTGACTAACCCCTCTGCGGCCTAAGTGCACAGACGACAGTGTAGAGACGGCAGTCGACCGCTATGGGTATAGTCTCAGCGTGGTAGCGATTTTGTTTTGATTAGGCCTCTCTGCCCCAAGGTGCCAGCAGGTTTGTGAGAGGTTTCAGGATAACCCCTGCTGGTCCAAAGGGGTAGCAGGGATGTCGTAGTGAGGCTGTATCCGCAGCAGAGAGCTGCCATCTCTCCACTGCCGTCCGTGCACTTAGGCCGCAGAGAGGTTAGTCAGGCAATCAGGATGAGGGTGTCACCAAATTTGGTCTCGATCAGTATGCCAAAGACTACCCTTTACTTTCTTGTCGGTTTTGTTTAGAAATTGTTTGTCTGACTGCAGTAAATTAAGATAATAATGTGCCCAGTGCAGGAGCTCACGCGACACACATCTGCACAGCTTGGCAGTCAGGCTCCGTCTCCCCTTCTCCTATTCATATTAAATTATGTTTCATAGCTAAATATTTGATTTTAAATGAAAGCCCTGTTTCCTCTGAATAAAATGATATATAATAAGTGTGGGTGCACTTAATATGAAAAAGGTGAATTACGGTTGAACAGACATATAGCGCAAATTCCAGGTTTTGTTTTGATTACAACGTGTACATTTGGCTCAGTCCTTAAGGGGTTAACTGGAAAAGATTCTCATCATTTATACAGTCTACTAAGCAAGCACTTCTTTACATATTCCACGACCGAGCCTAAATAGTTATTCTCTGCCTGTGTGTTCACATGTTTATTTAGGTTAGCACTGTTTTTGAAAGACCTATTAACTCCTACTTATTCTTTCTAGCTTCATCTGCTAAAATGGGATTGGTTGAAACAAAACTGGCCATTATTCCCGGAGCAGGTAGGATAAAGCAAATTTCAGAAAAATGTAAATGTTGAAATTGTATTTGAGACAAAAGTGCGCAAATTCAGTCAAAATTAATCAATTTGTTTTGTTACTTAAATTTGTATTTATTTATTTTTAATTCAAAAAACTAAATCTTGAAATGATTTTGCTGTGTGTGTGTGTATGTCACTGAGGATTTCAAAATTGTGATACGGTTCCACACTTCCACAGTGAAATACAGACATTGGGTATTAAATGTATACTGTACTCTGTTAATAAACTTTCTTTTCGTTAAATATTTTGTGCCAAAGGCATTATTTATATGTTTGAAACCCCTTTACATAATCAAATTTTCTAAAACGAATCATTTACTTACATTATTCTAACACCGTCATAGGTTTCTTTGCGGCAGTTAACTCTGCCCCTTTTGGCGTCATCAAGTCAGATGACACTAGTCTAATCAAACACTTTTTATTGGGGAGCCATGAAAGCTGTGTGCCTCAGACATCTTCTTGCTAGGCATGCTCATTTTCTCCAGCATGGAGTGTATTCTGCATGTTCTTTCCATACCCAGGAACTGACCAAATTCTGGGATACCAAAGTCATAGCGGCCCTCCTGTGTGTCCGGAAACCGCTTCAACCCATTATACTGAGCACAACGGATATACCATATATACTCAAGTATAAGTCTAGTTTTTCAGCACATTATTTGTGCTGAAAACCCCCCACTCGACTTATACTCGAGTCAGTGTCTGTATTATGGCAACTTACATTGCCATAATACAGACTAGGACCGCCGGGCTCATTACAAGCCCGGCGGTCCCGTTGGGGGCTGGCAGATAGCTGTTACTTACCTTCCTGCAGCTCCTGTCAGCTCCCTTCTCCTCCACTGTAAGTCTCGCGGTGTGACTGCCGCGCGGAGCGTTGCCACGGTAACCCGTGGCAACGCTCTGACCCCGCGGCTCTCGCAAGACTTACAGTGGAGCTGACCGGACCAGAGGAGAAGGGAGCTGACAGGAGCTGCAGGAAAGGTAAGTAACAGCTCTCTGCCAGCCCCCCTCCTACACAGCCCATCCACTGGACCACCAGGGAATGAGAGCCCCCCTCCCTGGCCAGCTAACAAGCAGGGAGGGGGGACGAAAATAAAAATTAAATAATAAAAAAAAATATTACAATAAAAAAATGTAAATATTAAAAAAGTAAACAATAAAATAAAAAAATTTAAAAAAATTAAAAATAATAAAAATGCCCTCCCCCATCCAGTTCACACACAAACACACCCAACTGCATTGTATACACACACACACTGCATTATATACACACACACTCATACAAACACACACTCTGCACTATACACACACTCATACAAACATACACTCTGCATTATATATACACACACACACTCTGCATTATATAATGCAGAGTGTGTGTTTGTATGAGTGTGTCCGTATATAATGCAGAGTGTGTTTGTATGAGTGTGTGTGTGTATAATGCAGATTGTTTGTATGAGTGTGTGTGTATAATGCAGATTGTTTGTATGAGTGTGTGTGTGTATAATGCAGATTGTTTGTATGAGTGTGTATAATGCAGAGTGTGTGTGTGTGTGTAATGCAGAGTGTGTGTGTGTGTGTATAATGCAGTGTGTGTGTAATGCAGAGTGTGTGTATAATGCAGAATGTGTGTATGAGTGTGTGTATATAATGCAGTGTGTGTTTGTATGAGTGTGTGTGTGTGTGTGTATATAACTATAAAAATCCCAGAATTTCGTAGCCCCAAGTTTTACCCTCGACTTATGCACGAGGCATAGCATATTTCACAATTGTTGGTCACAAAACTGCACTCGACTTATACATGAGATCGACTTATACACGAGTATATACGGTAGACTATAGATTCCTGCTTTGATCTACAGCCTATGTCCGTTATGCTCAGTGCATAACTGACAAGTGAAGCCTCTCTATCAGCATGTGCAAGGCTATTGCTGGACTACTTCACAATGAACAATCTAGTAATACTACATGCTACTATTTCTCCAGTCTAACCCTTTAAAGTCCTCAAACCAGTCCGGTATTGCTGTACTCAGGAGATGGAGCAGTATACACGTTTGTGGGCTCTCACAGGCCTATAAAAAATACTTATATCTATACTTATGTGAAATGTAAAAAATTAAAATGCATCACTTTAGCTTGCTGAAGTGCATCATGTGTGTAGAGTGTGTCCTACGGAAAGTGCAGATTTTAATATAAATTGTTATAATTATACATTACACACCCCCAGCTGTCAATCAGACAACAGTTCCTGTTAATTCCTGCTTTGGTTAGCACAGTGGAGCTAAACTCAGGAGACCGCAATTGCTCAGAGCACCTGCCATGCAAAGACCTCTCACTGAGCTGCATTGGCAAGTCTGTGATTAGACAGGCACATCAAGTCTGGGTTGTGAAAAAAGGGAAGGACTTAAACAGGCCATAGACAAGAGATCTTTTTTTGTGTACCTCTAATAGAAAAATGCATTATTAAATGCATGCATGTTTTTATTTAGGGTCTATCAATTAGTGATTTTATTTTGGGGAGGGGGGCAGTGTTCCTTTTATTGAGCAGAAATTGGTGATGAATTTGCAAAGTGGAAAAAAAATCAATGCCCCATATTGAATATGCCAAATTGTCTCCTTTTGCAAGTTTTGTAGAAATAAATATAAACTAAATTTGTTATGGAGACCGTAGTGTCCCTTTAAAATGATTTGATTCACGTATCCAATAAAATTGGTTTACTTTATTTTACTTTAAAGTAGAATGAAAATAGGTTTATTCCCATTCCCATTAGAAATATGTCACTTTTTAATTTATTGCAACACTTGTGTTTGTCCTTGTTGGCTGTCAGTTAAAATAAAAAGGCATCAAAGATGTAAATTCTCATCTCCATAAAATGTGTTGAGTTTGAGAGAAGCATATGATACAAAATAAACATTGGTTTGTGACTAAGCTTGTCATATCCTGATGCTAATTCTTTGTTAATGAGCCAATGTGTTTGTTTGATCACCACTTTTTGGATTAAATAGACTTTGCACTTCTAGATTTGTACTTTTTTTTTCTTGAGGTACTTACTGTGAACATAAAATATTGTTTTATGTGATTTAAACTTTTACATCAGATCGTTTGGAATCCAGACGGTTTTGGATTATTTGACAAATTAAGCAAAGTATGTTTCTTTGTGCTAGAGGGCATGTTGAGAAACAAAGTGCATTGCAATCCTCTTACCATCAACTAGGTTACGAAACTGTACTTACTAGAACATATGTCACTGGTAAGATAAACATGTCAATATTTTGATGCATAATTTTTTTGTGAAATTACTCTCCATAGAGGAATGTTCCATGCAGTAAGTCTTTCAACAATGAAAATATGTGGTCGGCATACATTCTAAGTGTTCAATTTCCGTCCTTTAGACAAAGTCAAATAATTCAGTAAAAAAATAAATAAATAAATGCAAAATATGAATTGAAACTGGTCAAGTCTTAATATAATTGTATCATTAGTTACTGAAGTTGAATTGCTCCCTCTATATCACCAGTGATTACTTAGTGAAAGGACTGCCTTATACTTGGTATACTGGGTGATGACTGCTTTAAATTACGTAAATACTAGTTGTCATGTCTTCTAGAAAACTAAAGGTGCTCTCTCATCAAACAATCTGTGTAGCTTTATAAAGCATACTAAATTGTCTCAATCTGTACACCGATCATAATCAGTGAGTGTCAAAGAACTGCAATTGCTGCCTAGTCACTAGGTTATAACTGCCAATAGCTGCTGACTAATTAATAGATATGCCCCCCACATGTGGTGTTATAAGGCATGATAATCCATTGATCGTGGATTATGTCCTCAAGAGATGGAATTAAATTACCGAAGCCTATATTTTCAATAAAAACTATTCACTTTGGTTTTAAAATTTGTACAGGCATTTATCGGCTCTCGATCAGTCTTTAACATAAGTAATGTAATTGGTCCGAACTGTTAAATAACTTATCCGGGAGCTGATAAAACTGCAGATAAACGTCATTGGCTCTAATTAAATTGAGGCCTAGGTTGGCAAAATTCTGTTAAAGAAACACTGTAGTGTTAGGAATACTAACCTGTCTTCTTAATCCTGTAGTACCCCTAGCTATGTATAGGTCCCTCCTCCCCCATTTGTGCTGAACATTAAGGGGTTGCTTAATTTTTCCACGACCCTCTGCGCTGCTTACCTCTCCGATCTGATGCGTATCCGTGCATTCAAGCTTTTCCATAGGAAAGTATTGAATCAATGCTTTCCTGTGGAGGCTTTTATATCACATGACCGAGTTTTAATCTCCTTTATTGGATGTCAGTATGACCCCTACAAGAGGAGGATTTAACTCTGCAGGTTAAACATTGAAGTTTGTGAACAGGACCACTGCACTCAAGCAACTTCATTAAGATGAAGTGGCCTGATAGGCTTTAGTGGTCCTTTAAATCTAGTCCAAGAGGTACATGTTGTAATATATACACCACAGTTCTGTAACATAGTGTTGTGGAATCAATCGAGTAATTGATAATCTTGCATATCTGCCCCCGGCCAAATTAAAATATGCTTGCACGCTCCTGAAGTAATTCACACCAGACACTGGTTTCGGGTTAATGAAAAACTTGAGGAAGAGTTTATTCCAGGGGGATGGCATGCCCCTTATAAAGCAGAATTACATCATATACTTATATACAGAGAATAATACATCAATAATTGGTTAGGTGTTAAGTGGTTCATCTATTGCTCTTCCTACCGGGTGTGATGTCACTGGCATCATGGAGGTCTCCGCCAGATTCCAGCGCCATCTTGTTAACGAGGGTGTAAGTTGATAACAAAGGGGAAACTCCCTACCGGCCATTTTAGGTAAATCATGCATAACGCTGAATAATGCTGATTATGGTTATGCTGAGTAAATAGGCATTTTACTAACATAAATTGGGTTAATATTATTTTTTTGTCCACAACACATAGTAACTCAACATTTTTTTTTATTTATTAATGTAATTTCCACGTTTTTGATACTATTAATAGTATGAATGTCACATAAAACATCCAGTTCTTTGTTATAAAAAATATTTTTGATCACCTTGTAGCTTATGTACAGCTACTTTGTAATAAAAAATTTTTGTTAGACATGATACATGAATTGACATATTATATTTTTTTACTTTGAAATTTTAGCGTAATGAAGTCTGATGCAAGTATTACCATTATCTCCATGTGAACATGGCATTTTGTGTGTGGATTTTTTTCCCCTCTTCAGTATTTATACAGCATATGATTATGATAAGTCTTCACTTGTACCAGAGTGATTTAGGCATTACACTCTACACATAGGTATGAAATATAATGAGCAGTGACCCATAGTTCTGACTACTTGCAAACTAGGTACTCTACACAGAATTAATGTTTCTAAAATATATAATGGAACCAGTTGAAAGCATGGCTGCTGTAAACTAAGCATGATAGCTCTGCAAACCAATTCTAATCCTGCTAGTCTCTACATGTAAAAGCTCACAAACATGAAATTGTTAAGCATATATTTACTACAGAGAAACACAACTTTCTGACCGTTTTAAACCATGTGATAGCTTGGAGGAGAGAAGAGAGAACCAAGAGATGATGCCCAAAGTAAAGGTAGAGGGAAAAAAGTCACTTTAAGACATTAAAGGAACACTCCAAACACCATAACTACTACGGTGCAGGGATTAACTCATTGGCTTAGAGAGAGATCAACTGACACTCTCAGCCGGTAAGCTGACTCTGAACAGCAGGGCTTAGCTCAGTTGAGCAGATGGAAATTCAGTGCAGGTGCTTCTGGCTCTCAGTGAAGATGTGACCAGTGCTTGGCTGACCCCAGGGAATGATTCAATCTGTTAGCAGGTGTGAGCACGCTATAGTAGTAATGGTGTGTGTATTGTTTTTTTAACATATTAATAGTGGAGTACATTAAATTGGTAAACTTTGGAAAAGTATCTGTGAATTGCAAATTTAAGGTAAATCAGATTTGAAACATTTAGTTCAACCAATATTTTTTTTTTTCTTAGCTCAGCTATTTAGAAATAAAGTTTTCCATTCCTTAGCCAGTTAGTGGTCTTGTTCAAGGCAAAATCCATTGTACATAAGCAAACACCCTATAGTAAACGAAGAGTTGATATTTTAGTCAGCATTATGGTTATTCCTTAATGAATTACATTTGAAGTGAGAATCACATTTTAAGGTCATATAGCTGAACTGAAAAAGTCAGCTCTGCTTTTAGGTTGGATATTTTGGCCTCACATTTGATATTCATTTTGAATTATCACTTTAGTAAATAACGCTACTATAAGCCACATGATAAATAAGATATTTTTTGACTTTAAGAAAGATTTAAAGGGGACAGGTTACTTCCGGTGGTCTTTAATATTATGTTTACCTATCTCCTATTTTTAGCAAATGTGTGATTGTAAGGTTTGGAATTATAATTGAATGTTGAAACCCACACAGCTATTTACTTCTGTCCTGTAACTAAGCGCTTTCATCTTGGTTCCCTACCAGTCATTGTTATGATTGTTGGCCTTTCTGTTACTCAACATAGTTGGTGGAAGAGTTTATAAGGAAATGTTTTTTGGTTTCCTCCTCTTTCACTCTTTGTGCCCTGGCTGTGCCTAGTCTTAACTGGATTGTGATGGCAGTTGCTGGATCTTGCACCTTAAAAGAAAATGGAGCATCACCTAAAATAATGATTGAAAGACACTGTAAGCACTAAAGCAACTTTAGATTAATGAAGCAGTTTTGGTGTATTGATCACGCTCCTGCACTCTCTCTGAACAATTCTCTGTCATTTATGAGTGAAATAATTTTGTTTATGCAGCCTTTGACAAACCTCCCCTGGCTGTGACTTACACAGCATCCCCTAACACTTCATGAAAAGGAGTCTGATTCTTTTTTTTTTCTTCCCTTATTGCAACATGTGTTTAGTTTAGAATTTCATATCTCCAGCTCTGTTAATAACAGAAACAAAAGTAAAGTAACTTTTAAATAATAGAGAACTGGGAAGAGGGACTACATGGGCATGATTTGTGAATTAAAATTCTTTGTTAATCTAAAGTTATTTTGGTGCTTAGTGTATCCCCTCAACAGGCATTCTGAGTGATTTTCTAGGTTTTATTCAAATGTGTAATTTGAAAAGAGGTGGCAGTTCTAAATTAAAATAAATGCACTTTAAAATTTAATAAGAAAATTATTCTATTTCATTTACGGTACCGTTAGTTATTATATTTTTATTGGTTTAATTGAGGGATCCCACAAGTAGACGTGTGTGTATATATACAAACATATTTGTCTTCATCGATCTTTCCATTTATGCATAAACTGGTGTAAAATTCAAGAGACACTTTAAGCACCAAGACCACTTCATCTTTGCATGAGGCCGTCCAGATTTTTGCAAATCCCCATAGGAAAGCATTGATTCAATGTTTTCCTTTGGGGGAAGTGGAATGCATGCAACGAGCCATGCATCCACATTAGGTTCCTCCTTATCCATGATGTTGTGGGAGGAGGAGCAAGATCCAGTGCCAAGGGAAATTTTTTTTAACCCTTTCATTGCCGCAAGTGGTTCGTGCGCAGGCAGAGAACATCCTTAAACGATAGTGTTAATTTAAACGTAGTTCAAGTCATGAATTGATTTAATACACACTTTAATACACACTTTAAAATATAGATTTCTCACATTTGCACTGATTGATTTCTAATAAACTAGTAAAAAGGATTTTTAGAATCGGTTTCTTATATAAACTATCCTGTTTTTGTATCCAGTGCTGTAACATATTAGCACACAAGGGCAAACTTATTGCTTGTGATGAATTTCTGTTTAACACTTTAGTGCTATTTCAGGTTGAAATAAAAAGAACAAATCACAATTATAGTACATATCAAGGTGATTAAATCGATTACTGCTTAGAATTATACCTCTCAGTTTATTGGCCAAGGTTATTGTTAGTGGATGTGATTGTTTTCCAGTCAAGTTAAAGAACCCATATGAGTTTTATATTGGTATTACAATTATAGACAATGTTTATTGATTTTACAACCTTTCCTTATCTAAGGACAAAAGCAAGAGCTGAACATATACTAAATAATTTTATACATTTGCTGGCATTTTATTTCTGAGAAGGAGTAGAACTATTTGTAATTTTTCCAATAATACTAGGGTAACATATTATTTTACATGGTGAAAAAGGACAATTAGTATAATAACCATTAAAACGTGTGTTTTGTGTATGTGTGTGTGTGGGTATATATATATATATATATATATATATATATATGTACACACACAATCCGATGAGGGAGGCTGCTCTCCGGACTTAAAACTTCAATTTATTATACTGTATTAAAAATGACGACCAATGTTTCGGTCCCCGCTCGAGACTTTCTTCAGGGTCAAATACAATAGGACAATACAGTACATTGCATATACAGTCAACATATACCATCAATAATTAGTGGAATGACTCACCAGGGTGTTCGCCACGTCCCGCCGACACCAAATGCACTTCCGGGTATGCGCGCGCACTACAGAGCGTGCCACGCCTCCCGTCATGTGATCATAAGTGCCTGGCATGATGGACAGCCGGGAGACCCGGTTCCCAAGACTACTGTATAAACAAATATAAGTTGTGAGCATGTCTAAAAAAGCCACTCCCAATGTAAAGGATGACATGAGGAGAATAAAGGAAAAAGAATTAGGATGATGACAATACTAATGTTATAGTGTATATAAAATTAATATGAAACAAGTTAAAATTCATAATTCTATGAAAGATACCCCACAGGTAATAAAAACGTGTAGCTCAATGTAAGGTGCATCAAATAAAGTGCACTAATAATTTATCAAATCTATATCTGATAAGGTGCATGTATGTTAAAGAAAGTGCTATTAGTTATTAAAGTGCAAAATAAATACTAAAGTGAAAGTGTGCTAAATATAAAGTGTTACATAGATATTTTAAAGTGCTACATAGATATTTAAAATTCATTATTCATATGTATGTTCAAATGTACCATATACATATAAAAACAACAACGTACTATCACTAAATTAAAATAATATTGGCTAGCTGAACATCCCTATAGAAAAGAATGATAAGTAACATTCTCATTAAGTTCCCAAGGCGACACCGTGTTTAGTTGATGGATCCAACTTGCTTCTTTTTGAAGCAGTATTCTCCCTCTATTACCCCCTCTCCGGGTTGGGAGGAATATAGTCAATGACCACAAACTTGAGAGATGCCAGGGGATGCTTCTTGTCCAGGAAGTGCTGGGCAACTGGCTTGTCCGACTGTCCATCCCTGTACGCCAACCTAATGCTTGAACGGTGGCCCCTAATCCTCTCACACAGGGGTGTTTCTGTCTTCCCCACATAGTGAAGGTCACACGGGCATACCAATTTGCAAACAACGAATGGGGTTTTGCAAGTGATAGTATGTCTTACATCATATGTTTTATTGGTGTGTGGGTGGTTGAACTTTTTTGCTGAAATCATATGTCCACACCCCAGACACTGAATTTATTTTTCCTGTAACAGATCAATGGGCTCTCTTTAAAAATCTTTGGTAGTGTATCATCCAAGGAGACCATTCTCCAATTCTCTTTAACAATTGCCGTCACTTCATTAGAAGAATGACCCTCTGGAATTGCGCCTTGGGAATAGATTTTTTTCAAAGGAATGGGGTGTGCACTGTCTGCATGTAACAAAGTGTTACGGTCCGTTGGTTTTGAAAATAAAGTATACTGGACCCCATTTGTCCCATACGAATGTTCCAAATCCAAATATTGAACTCTGTCCTCACTGATGTTGGCTGTAAATTTAATAGGTGTGGGGAGTAAGTTGAGTTCATCCACCATAGAATGTGCCTTAGTAAGAGTACCTCGCCAGATGATCAGAAGGTCATCTATAAAACGATAGTAACCAATGATCCTTTCCTTATGATCACATGACGGGAGGCGTGGCACGCTCTGTAGTGCACGCGCATACCCGGAAGTGCACTTGGTGTCGGCAGGACGTGGCGAACACCCTGGTGAGTCATTTCACTAATTATTGATGGTATATATTGTCTGTATATGCAATGTACTGTATTGTCCTGTTGTATTTGACCCTGAAGAAGGTCACGAGCGGGGACCGAAACGTTGGTCGTCATTTTTAATCCATTATAATAAATTGAAGTTTTAAGTCCAGAGCGCAGCCTCTTTGGATTGTTTATCTATTGGAGCCTTGGTTTTGCGCCCGGCAGTGGTATACCTTAAATGTAAGTGCTGGGTATTTATATATATATATATATATATATATATATATATATATATATATAATTTGTGGTCGGAACTTAAATTCTTATATGGGAATGGAGGAGAGGGAGAAAGTTGGTAGTGTTGTGCGGAAACCAATGTATATTTAATAAAAAATTTTTGTTTCTTACTAATTATAGTGGGTTATATGTGGGTAATCTAACCTTTTTTTTGAGAATCGTTACCCATAGTCTTTTGACTTGGGACCCCCTTTTATCAAAGAAGGATTTGTTATTCTTTTTTCAATTTTCTCTATTCTGGGTTAAGCCCATATTACCCATTTAGTCCATTCTTGACTCTGAGGTCAGGTTTTTCCTGCCCCTCTAGTCGTGTAATTTTTTTCTCAGATTCCAAACTCTCCACCATGGCCAAAACCAAAGAGGTGTCCAAGGATGTCAGGGACAAGATTGTAGACCTACACAAGGCTGCAATGGGCTACAAGACCATTGCCGAGCAGCTTGGTGAAAAGGTGACAACAGTTGGTGCGATTATTCGCAGATGGAAGAAACACAAAATAACAGTCAGTCTCCCTCGGTCTAGTGCTTCATGCAAGATCTTACCTCATTGAGTTTCAATAATCATGAGAACGGTGAGGATTCAGCCCTGAGCTACACGGGATTATCTTTTTATTGATCTCAAGGCAGCTGGGATCATAGTCACCAAAAAAACAGTTAGTAACACACTATAGCATGAAGGACTGAAATCCTGCAGCTCCCGCAAGGTCCCACTGCTCAAGAAAGCCCATGTACAGGCCCGTCTGAAGTTTGCCAATGAACATCTGAATGATTCAGAAGAGAACTGGGTGAAAGTGTTGTGCTCAGATAAGACCAAAATCGAACTCTTTGGCATCAATTCAACTCGCCGTGTTTGAAGGAGGAGGAATGCTGCATATGACCCCAAGAACACCATCCCCACTGTCAAAAATTGAGGTGGCAGCATTATGCTTTGGGGGTGTTTTTCTGCTAAGGGAAAAGGACAACTGCACCGCCTGAAAGGGACGATGGACGGGGCCATGTACCGTCAAATCTTGGGTGAGAATCTCCTTACCTCAGCCAGGGCATTTAAAATGGGTTGTGGATGGGTGTTCCAGCATGAACATAACCCAAAACACACAGCCAGGGCAACAAAGGAATGGCACAAGAAGAAGCACATTAAGGACTTAGTGTCCTAGACCTTAATCCCATAGAAACTCTATGGAGGGAGCTGAAGGTTCAAGTTGCCAAACGTCTGCCTTGAAACCTTAATGACTTGGAGAGGATCTACAAAGAGGAGTGGGGCAAAATTTTGAGAGTTAGATCAGAAGAAAAACCTAACTCTCTAGGTTGTAGATCACATTGAAGTAGACACGTAACAAATTCTTTGGCATTTTCTATTCCTTTCGTTTTCCTACGAACACTTACAATGGAAAAAGAAATCTTAAATATGAACAAAAAAAAATGTTCTCAGTTTTATATTTCAAGTTTTGTTTTTAAAAGTAAAGCTATTCTGGTAATCTACTCCCTGAAGGATACTTATTATTTTGTTTCCCACCCTAATGAAAGTAGGTCATAGTTTTACGGGCACACATCCAAGACAGGAGATTTATTTGGTACTCAAGGCAGTGTCTAGAAATAGTGATGCAATGTCAGCTTGAGCCCTTTTCATTTCACAAACATACTTTCCATTGCCCTGGAATTAATGTATTCACTGACCTCGTAACAACTGTAATCAGTCACTAGCTTACAGAAGCAGAAAAGGCAGTCTGGAAATGGTCATGGTCACCCTATTAGATGATTTGTGACTGGAGTCTTACTAAACACACTTTTTTATTGTTTTGATCACATTGAAAATCTTGGCAACTTAAAAAAACTATTAGCTGCTTAGACAACAGCTTAAAAAGGCACAATGCTATGGAAATGATTCCAGACTGTGCTAAAACCTAGTGGTATAGAAGGCTTAATACTTGATTGGATCACATTTTTTTTTTTTTTTTTTAACTGCTTTCACGTTCCTGGTTTTGTTCCTATTAGAATAGAGGTTTGTCATGTAGTGAAATCCCTTCTGTTTTTAACTGTAGAGAAAATTCGCTTTTGAAAATATTAAATGTAAATGCAGTGAACGCTCCAATAAAAGATACCACAATACAACACAGTATTTGTAAGGTGTTGGTAACCAATATAAGAATTGTCAGGAGTAACATATAGCTAACGTTGTTATTATTATTACCGGTATTTTATTATTTATCTGTAGCGCTGTACAATGGATTATTCTGTACTGGTTGCCTTATTTAGTAGTGCACATAAAAAGTAAAAATATTATTTATTTTCCCATACTGTTTTCCAAAACACTTGTAATTCGGTGTACCCACTTTAAGAATATATTTTTTATTATTGTTAATGTATAGAAAATGTAAATGCATTAGGATGATTTTAAGTTAAGAAATAAACAGAAATTCCCAAGCATCAGTGGTTATGCACGTTATTCGCCTCACTCCCAAAAATTGTATGTATATGTTTTTACATACATTTATCCCTCAAAACAAAATGTAACCTATAAACATTATGGACATTATTGTGGAGGAACAAAGATGCCAGGGATTTCTTCCTCAAATAATGCTTGCAGATGTCCTAAAATTTTTAAAAAATATATTATTTGAAAGAACATTCTAGGCAATAAAACAACTTTAGCTTAATAAAGCAGTAAATATGCAGGGCCATGACCTATGCACTAAGACCACTTCAGCAAGTTTTAGTGCATAATGTGTCTGTATAAACTACACTGAACAAAATTATAAACGCAACACTTTTTTTTTATTTTATTTTTTTTTATTGTGGCCAGCCTAAGGCCCATCTTTGCAATAATCATGCTGTCTAATCAGCATCTTGATATGCCACACCTGTGAGGTGGATGGATTATCTTGGCAAAAAAGAAGTGCTCACTAACACAGATTTAGATAAATTTGTGAACAATATTTGAGAGAAATAGGCCTTTTGTGTACATAGAAAAAGTATTAGATCTTTGAGTTCAGCTCATGAAAAATGGGGGCAAAAACAAAAGTGTTGCGTTTATAATTTTGTTCAGTGTATTTATGGACATTATGCTCAAGTGCAGCCATTCTTTTTACATTGTATTCCCATTCTACATAGTTACATAGCTGAAAAGAGACGTGTGTCCGTCAAGTTCAGCCTTTCTTAGATTTTTTATTTTGCTGTTTTTTTGTTTTTTTTCATTCATTCTTTATTGTGGTATGGATAAAGACATTACATGCAGGTAAATATTCAAGACATGATGTACATAAATTGCATATCATTTCACAGTTGTTTGAGAATACCTAATTTTTTGGTAATTTGAACAAACCTATATAACCTAGACTAACATGTCTGATTAGAGAACTGTAAGGATACTTATAAACGAGTAGGTATGACAACATATGTTGATTGTAACTAGATAATAATAGCACAATACAAGCATGGTTTACAAGACGAAAAAAATATGCCACTGGAACTCAACTCACTGTCACAACACTGCACAAGTTAGAGATTGAGTGGAAAACATAAAAGTAAGATCACTGTTAATATCAATAAGTAAGGGCACAGGAATGCAAGATGGTGGCAACTAATATTAGGGAAACACCTTACCTTAACAGGTGGTTTACCCAAGATAGTGAATCCATCATCAGCCAATGTCCAGATTCGGGAATACTGGTGTCACAAAGTATAACCCTAACACGCAGAGTTTAAGATAGCAAGGAACGGACCAAGGAAAATAAACATATTACCCGGCCTTAGAGTGGCCGGACTTAACGTTAGACAGAATAAAGCGTAGGCAAAATACAAGCCGAGGTCTGGGTAACGGAGAGACAGCATAAACGAGAACTAGCTAAAGACGGGTACACGGTAAGTCAGATGGGCAAACAGGCAAGGGTTAAAGAGAAATTCAGGGTCAGGACACAAAGCCAAGGTCAATATCAGAATACAATACAATAAGTCAAGGAACGCACTAAAAGTTACTGGGAACAGAAACCAACATACGGCACAGTATCTAGGGCCAGGTAAGTTTAAATAATCCTGGGTTTCATTTGATTGGTCCACGTCATGCCTGCACCCCAAAACATACGTGAACAGGGGCGCCGAAATGACGTGGGACAATAGTAGCTGATTGTGATGCGAACAGCGTTCTTAATACAGGCCACGCACCCAATCAGAATGTATGGCGTGAGTGGCCTGCCAGGACTGTTCGAGTTGCATGCAGCTTTCCTAGAGGCAGGAGGACCGGTTAAGTACCGCTAAAGCAGGGAGGTCACTGAGAAATGTGAGAAGGCTGGAGGAAGGTAAGGCATCTCTCAAGCCCCAGACTGCAATGAAGGTCAGCATCTTTAAGCCATGTACTCTTGTGCTTGTATTAGAGTCCTGTCGTGATATGGAAGAAGCACCATGTGATCTGTCATTGGAAACGAGGATAGGTCTTCTGTCTCTGTCATGGATGCAACAGGACTTTGTCCCGAATGACCCTCAGCCCAGGTAGGTCAGTGTTGGGAGGCACAGGTGCTTGTGGATGTGCATCAACCGGAAGAGGCCCACTCTCCCCCAATCCTTCACCATTCCACTCTTCTCCCGATTTTGAGCTGGTGTAACCATGAAATGGGCCTCTAGCTGTGACCAGAAGTATTCAAATAGCTCCTCCAGGCACTTCATTATCTGCTCAGTTGGGCCGCAGCATAGTGTGTCTGCATGTGCCTCTGAGGGGAATGCATGTGCTCCGTTTTGAGGGAGTCAGGTGCAGCGTGAACCTGTGCAGGATCAGCTGCCAACAGTCTGCAGAGGTAGGTGGTGCATGCCAGTGGGGACCTTAATGACCCCACCATTCCAAAGGGAGGGCGGGCAAGAGTGTACGGATTCTCCACATCCAGCTCAGGAAATAGATCAGCCAACTAGCCTTCGCACAAACACGTGTACACCGCAAGCCTTGAGCCGGTGACGGGGAGGCTTGTTACTGTATTCCACAGAAACACTGATGTCCTGGCAGCATAAAAATCGCTTACTGGCCTTAGCAACACTGAGTGATATAGCATATTGTTTCCTAATTTGTTCCTTCTTGTGTGTTGCTATCCCTAATTCACTACTTTTTAGGGTGTAAGTTTCTTCTGCATTCTTTACTCCCAAAGTGCATAACTTTGCATTTTTCCACATTAAATTTGATCTGCCGTTTGAGTGCCCAGTCATCTGCAAGCACTGAAAGTACAATTTCAATTACTATTTCAATATAATTTATAAATATGGGAAATAGAAGCGGTCCCAGAACACAACCATGAGGGACACCACTTACCACTTCTTCCCAACTTGAAAATTTACCATTAATGACAATTCTCTATACTCTATCTTTATCTTTAAGCCATGTTCTACGCAAGAACAATAATTTTCATCTAGAATTCTAGACCAATCTGTTTTAGTTTGAACACTAACCTATTGTGAGGAATCGTATCAAACACCTTGACAAAATGCAAGTAGTTCAAATCCACTGCATCACCCTCATCTATAATTCTACTTCTTCATAGAATGCAATTAGGTTAGTTTGACATGACCTATGTTTCATAAAACCATGCTGATTATTGATAATAACAGTGTTCTTCCCAATGATTTCCTGAATATTATCCCTTGAAATACTTTCCTATACACAGAAGTTAAGCTCATTATTAAGTTAAGTCTTTAATTTTCAGGCAAAGATTTTTTTGAATATATGAACCACATCTTCCTTCCCTTAATTCTCCGGTACAATTCCCGAAAGAAAAGCATCTTGAAAGATTAAATACAGAGGTTCACTTATTTCCACACTTAGCTCCTTAAGCACTCATAGGTGAATACCATCAGGCCCTGGATATTCATTTACATTAACTTTTTTTAGTTGATGTCGCATCTTGTCTTGAATCATCCAATCGCAATTTTTCTGCAAGTTTTTTTGTAGCAAACATTTGCGTATCTCATGCCATAGGATCCTCCTTAATGTATTCAGAGGACAAACAGTTATTTAAAATTTCTAGATTTTTCTGGTCTTCGTTAACCAGCATGCCCATCTCTGTTTTCATTGTATCTACACTTCCATTTTTATTTATTTTCTTATAATTTGTGTACTTGAAAAAAAAATTGTGGTTGGTTTTGCTCCCTTTGGCTATCAATTTCTCTAGTTTAGCCAGTCTAATTGCCTTTTTGCATGCAATATTAGCTTATATTGGATTCCTCTAATTTGTCCGATTTTAAATGTCCTTTTCTTATTTTTAATATCTTGGTTTACTTTCACGCTAAGCCACATTGCTTTCAATTTGTTTCTTTTGTATTTATTACCCAATAGTATATACTGAGAAATGTACCATTCTAATATGTGTTTGAAGATATTCCATCTACCCAGATTGCTTTTTTTCACTTAAGGGTTTATGCCAGTCAGTATTTTGTGAACCTGCTGTTATGCTTTTGAAATTAGCCTTTTTACTTTACCTTTCTTGAATTTATTTTCCGTATGCTGTGCTACTAGTAATGACTTCTGGCTCCTTACAATTTTTTTTGTTTTGTTTTGTAATTCTTTCTTTTATTGAGGCAAGTGAACATATAAAAGGTAGTATAACAAGAATACACAGCTTAAGAATATTATATAGCATAATATTATACACCTTCATAGATCAGCCTAATTTTTTTTCTTTTTTTATAATAACACATGAACAGGGTAAGTATGCTCATCAGATGTTAAGTAATGTCATGCTTGGTAGACAGGCTGAGGTATAAGTCAGTAGAAAATTGGATTGTGAGCAGAGAAAACAGTTTGTACTAATGAACAAAATATATAAAACAAGCGAGTCAGTCGTGTCCTAGCATTGAGTGTATTAAAGAGTAGTCGGAATGTGAATGTCGAACACAAAGGTGTGAAACAATAGTGTACTCATGAGGTATCAAATATGTCTAGGTTAGTAACAGGTGATAGGAGACTTTCAGCAACTCATGACATGAGAGCATCAGAGTGTAACCACTGGGACATGAGTTCAGCGCAGCTGCGCCCCCCCACGCGGGAGTAAAGACAAAGTAAAGAAAGGGAAAAAAAGAGTGATCCTAGTATGTAGGTGAAGAAAAACTAACAAACATGAAATAACTGGCACATTCTAAACTAATGAGAATCAGCAGGGCATTGGTAATCACACATCAGAAAGTAACTGCAGCTTGTGGGTAAAACCCAGTATGAAAATGGTTTCACAGCCCTAGCTATCAATTGAACAGTAAACCTGCTCTTGAGACAAGGACACGAGAACGGAGTATCCGGTAGGCAGCAACACTCTGGCCAGGTTGCGGTGTATCCCTTCTGCCCCAGCCCGGGTTGCAGGCCTGCATCCATGTGACACAGGCTTGGGGTCTCACAGAATTGCTTTTTCACAGTTCTGCGCTTAAAGGGATCCTATAGTGCCAGGAAAACAAACCTGTTTTCCTGGCACTAAATGCGCCTGGATTGCCCCCTTCCCTCGGGGCACCCCCTTCCCTTGGGGGTTGTTAAAACCCCTTCAGCCACTCACCTGAATCTGGTTCAGGCTCCGCCAACGTCAGTCGTGGGGGAGACCTAATGCTCATGCGCGGCAATGGCCAGGCGCTCATTAGACCTCCCCATAGGAAAGCATTATTCAATGCTTTCCTATAGGAATAATCTGATGCTGGAGGTCCATGAGGACTTCCATTGCAGCACTAAGTGCAAAAGTGTCACAGCACCCAGACTACTTCAATTAGCTGAAGAGGTCTGGGTGCCTACAATGTTTCTTTAATAATGAGCACTAAACTTGAGAGAGTGATTACCCTATTTTGCACCCAATGGACATGCAAACCATAGGCTCCCACACAGTTCCAGCATTTCTCTTAAGTGAATGTCGTAGCTCCCAACCTGGTAGTCTTCCTCCTCCTGTTGGCTGGGGGGTAGCATCAGGCCCAGCAGCAGCAGCAATTACAATGTGCCTGATGCTGGACATCCTACTGCCTACCTAGTCCTAGTGCTTGCTCCTGCCCCCCTTTAAAATAAATTAATAAAAATCTATTTTTAGACTGAAGAAAACTTAATGTTTGCACTACAGGGTTGATCCAGCCTCTATCACACTTATCACACTTATTTGACGCTGGACGTCCTCACGGACCTCCAGCATCAAAAAAGATCCCTATAGGAAAGCATTAAGTAATGCTTTCCTATGGGCGGGTTTGAATGCGTGCGCGCCTCTGGCTGCGCATGCGCATTCGGCTCCAATCGGCGTTGATGGAGGAGGCGAGGTCACCAGTGCCGAGGGAGCTTAGCGCTGGGTTAAGGTAAGCAAATAAATGGTTAACCATTTATTCACCGGGGAACAGGCACATATTTGTATTTCTAACGCTATAGTGTTCCTTTAAGGTAGTATGGTGGCTTTATATTTTTACACCACATTATTAAAATTAACAAGTAACTGTTTTCAAGGCACTAAATATGATTACTATATACTCGTTCCCTAGCAGCCTCTCGTGATGACGTCACATGCCACAGATGCGGCGTCTGACGTCACCACGCACGGCTTGACGAGCCAGGAAGTGGATTGAGGCTCCAAGATGGAGGTGGGACGCTGGAAGGAGCTGCTAGCTGACTTTAATGACATTTAGAAACGGTGGGGGGGCAGCACTTTTTATTTATATATATATATATATATATATATATATATATTTGTTTGGATTCTCTTTTCACTTAAGCACATTATTGATAAAGGGCTACTCCCCAAAACATTTGCTCTTTGTCCTTCCAATAAAGTGGGAGCACCAGGGGGTGCACTCAAAAATCAAGTTGTGCATGACTCAATTTTTTTCTGTTTGTCACAAAATATATGATTTAGATATATGTTTATTTTTTTGTACGATTTGTTATATCATTAAATACCTGCAACTCCTTGCACCATCTGTAACACCCACCCTTCATTGCCTCATGTCTGCTGGGGTATATTTCCCAAGCAGGGCAACCTTTGTGCTGATGCAAGCATGGCCTATTGGAAGTGTAATACAGTGAGTGAATAAAAGAGAAGTGCCTGAAAGAGGGTTCTCTTGCTGCACCTGTCATTCAGTCAGTCCTTGACTTTAGACCCTCTTTGCTGCTGGCAAACTAATGCCAAGGACTTGATTGACAGGTGGGGGAGGAACTATATTAAAATCTAAGCATTTGCTTGTATTTACAGTTCTTTTAAATTGATTAGTTTGTGCCTAGCATGACTGGTACATTTTAAGCATTGGTTTTTTTTTCTTAGGTTTCTTTGATCAGATTCCTGTATTTGTTATTTTGTTTCTTTAAAAAAAGGTAGCCTAATGCTCAGTCTAGGAGTTTAAACAGTGAGTTTAGAGACAAACATTTGATAAGATAACACATGAAGTCACACTACTGTAAAGTACAATAATAGAGAATTTGTAATGTGCAGGTTTCCAAAATTAGATTACATTGGAGTACCACCCAGATTAAGCAAATTATCATTTTGTTCATGTTGCCTTATTTAGTGGCTCATGTAAAATGCATCTTTATGTTTTCCTTTCCTTACGTTATTTTACGCAGTATGTCATTTGAAATTCTTATGAATCATTTATTTTGAGTCACTGTCTGCCTTTTCTTTTGACAAGAATCGTCAACGTTGGCAGATTTGCAGCTTCCTGGCCTCCAGCATAATGATGTAATAGAGCTGGCAAATAGAGTGGCAAATTCTAAATAACTCCACATTTGCTTCAACATCAGTGTTATTCCGCGACACAGCTTGGCAATTAGTGTAAATCTGCTGAAGTTCCTTCAAGAGATTGTGAGCAAAGAAAATGCATTGTGCTTTGGTCCTCCCTCTGGAACTGCCTTTCACACATCTATTATGTAAATAATGGCTGTACCAGTGGGAAAAATTGTGAATTACAATCCGCACTGCAATAACAGGTGTCTGGTAAGAATTAGCCTGTGATTTACAAGACTAAATCAGTTATATGTTTCTGCAAAGTTCTTGGAAACATTGCGCTTGTTTCACATATGTTTATTTTAAACTGTCTTTATGTAGGTGTGACTTGAAAATTTGAACCTTGCCTTGTAATATGACCTAATCTTGAGCCAGTGGCCTAGATTCAGCATTCACTGCTAACCAGGTCAGAAACCAGATGTTGCATAAACATGATTACTTACCAGCTTGCCATCTGTTAATGCATGAAACAGGACTATACCAAATATACCAAAGAAATACCGTCCCCCCATTATGAACATTTAACTTTATATAAACAGTGATCGGGATGTACGATACCCAAACTGCTATAGTTTCTTAGCATCTGTTGACTGTGATATGTTGCTCTCAATGCCACCTATTTACAGTGTGGATGACACTCAATGGATGATATTCTCAATTAAGCCATTTTATTCCGTTACTAGATATTCATATTTTTTCTTTCAGTATTCATACACACTTCTTTACAAACCCAACACTCCTCATTCCTAACTTGCACAGAAAACAGAATGTAGCAATTAAATCCCAGAATGTTCTCAATCCCAGAATGTTTATCCAGTAAGCCTGCGACAATACCATATACCTCAAAAGGCGAAGAAGAACATACAGTCTTATTTGGATAAGTTCATAAGGTATGGTATCCTAAAATTCTGTACTTCCCCCTGGAATACTCCATTGTTGCCTGTTCAGAAGCCTGGGTCAGATGAGTATCGTCCTGTGCAGGATTTGAGAGCAGTCAATGATGCGGTAGTAAGTATACATCCAGTTGTGCCCAGTCCTTATAACCTGCTTGCCTTGATTCCGGGTGGGGCTACTTACTTTACAGTCTTGGACCTTAAAGATGCCTTCTTTTGCCTACGAATTGCTACAGAAAGCCAGTGTATCTTTGCATTCCAATGGAAGATGCTGTAACGGGCTCGAAACGTCAGATGACCTGGACAAGATTGCCCCAAGGGTTTAAAAATTCACCTACCCTATTTGGATCAGCATTAAGTCAGGACTTATTAGATTTCAAGTCCATCCCAGGAGAATGTGTACTACTACAATACGTGGATGATTTGTTGATAGCGGCAGTTACTAAAGAGATATGCCAGCAAGCAACTTATGATTTACTGCACATTCTTTGGAAGGCAGGATACAAGGTGTCCAGGAAGAAAGCTGAAAGAAAAGATGCTGTATGCCAAATACCAACACCTAAGAATAGAAGACAAGTGCGAGAATTCTTAGGGGCAGCAGGCTTCTGTAGGATATGGATTCCCAGTTATGCGATACTGGCAAAACCCCTCTATGCCGCTATTAAAGGCACGGAACATGATTCCTTCCTGTGGACCATCGAACAGCAGAAGGCATTTGAGGATGTTAAGAAGGCATTGATGAGCGCCCCCGCATTAGGTCTACCTGATCATACACGTCCATTCTACTTATATGTACACGAGCAAAGAAGGATGGCTGTGGGAGTACTGACACAGTATCTGGGATCATGGCAACGACCTGTTGCGTATATGTCCAAACAACTGGATGCAGTAGCCAGTGGTCTTCCTCCTTGTCTAAGGGCCGTAGCTGCCGCCGCCCTGTTGGTAGCAGAAGCTGACAAGCTCACTCTGGGTCAGGAACTCTATGTGCGAGTCCCGCACGCAGTACAGACGTTGCTAGACTATAAAGGTAATCATTGGTTTAGCAATAGCCGCATGACTAAGTATCAAGCCATGTTATGCGAGAACCCGAGAGTGCATCTTGAGACTGTTAATACCTTGAACCCAGCTACCCTCTTGCCGCAACCTACTGAGAGTCGACATGATTGCCTGGAGGTAATGGATGAAGTGTTCTCAAGTAGACCGGACCTTCATGATTTTCCCATCCAGAACCCCGATGTTCAGTATTACACGGACGGCAGTAGTTACGTGAAAGAAGGGATTCGCTATGCCGGATATGCAGTGACAACTATAGACAAGGTGATAGAAGCGCGGCCATTGTCAAAAGGAACATCAGCACAGAAGGCAGAATTAATCGCACTTACACAGGCTTTGCAATTGGCTGAAGGGTTGAAAGTAAATATCTACACAGACTCAAAGTACGCGTTTTTAACCACTCATGCCCATGGAGCTTTGTATAAAGAAAAAGGATTACTGACCTCAGAAGGAAAATAAATAAAGTACGCAACTGAGATATTACAACTATTGGAAGCTGTATGGGAGCCGAAGGAAGTTGGTATCATACATTGTCGAGCACATCTGAAAGGTGATGGTGATGTGGTGAAAGGAAATCGGATGGCAGATAGTGCAGCTAAGCGTGCCGCTGAATCCGGACAAAAAGAATATGTGGAGTGTGTAGCAGCTCTTATACCGACCCCTCTGTCCCAGTGGACTCCAGTTTATACAGCTCAAGAAGTAGAGTGGTTAAAGACTGAAGCTGGGAAATATTTGGAGAATAATTGGTATCAGTTAGAAGATGGAAGAATAGTTATTCCAGCATCGCTAGCTGTAGAAATTGTCCAGAATTATCATAATGGGACACATTCTGGAAGAGATAGTATGGAAGAATCTCTTAGGAAGCATTTCTACATACCAAGATTGTCCAACTTGACTCAAGCCATTGTTCGAAGATGTGTGTCATGTGCCAAGAACAACGCAAGGCAAGGTCCAGTGAAGCCACCGGGAGTCCAGTACATGGGAGGGCTTCCTATGTCCGATCTCCAAATAGACTACACGGTAATGCCCAAATCCGGCGGACATCGTTACCTACTAGTAGCTGTGTGTACCTACTCAGGATGGGTAGAGGCGTGTCCAACTCGTACAGAGAAAGCAGGAGAAGTTGTGCGATTTCTGTTGCGAGAAATAATACCCCGATATGGACTACCGTGTTCTATAGAATCAGATAATGGTCCAGCTTTTGTCCATCAGTGCCTACAACAACTGACTCATATGCTTGGTATTAAGTGGAAACTTCATACAGCATATAGGCCTCAGAGTTCTGGGAAAGTGGAAAGGATGAACAGAACCATTAAGACCCAGTTGGCAAAAATGTGTCAAGAAACCCAACTCAAGTGGAATGTTCTTTTGCCAATAGCTCTGTTCCTCATTCGTAGTACACCTACCAGAAAGTTAGGTCTATCACCCTTTGAAATTATGTATGGGCGTCCACCTCCCATACTTAGTAACTTAAGGGGGGATTTGAGTCAGTTGGGAGAAGGAATTACCCGGCGGCAGGTTGTAGAGTTGGGTAAAACTATGGAGGGGGTACAGAAAATGGGTACAAGATAAGTTACCTGTAAATATTTATCCACCTGTCCATTCTTACCATCCAGGAGACCAAGTTTGGATAAAGGAGTGGAACAGTGTACCGTTGGGGCCAAAGTGGAGGGGTCCTTATGCTGTTCTTCTGTCTACTCCAACAGCTATAAAGGTGGCAGAGGTGACTCCGTGGATTCATCACTCCAGGGTTAAACCAGCAGCAGATTCTTGGCAAGCTACTCAAGATCCTGAGAATCCCTGCAAGATCCGGTTGAAGCGAGTGACGCAGTTAGATTAAAAGTGTTTTTTGCGAAGAGTATTGTTACAAGGGAACATCAACAAAGATCTACAAGTAGGTGTTTTGACGGCCACAATAAAGCCTGACCACCTACCAACGTTTAAGCCAGAGGAATCCTCTGTGAAGAACAGTGAGGATCAGAAGGACTCCATTCCCTGCAGCCCTCACACGCCTGGAAGCTGAGGTGCCGTCGCACGGTCGAAGAATTAGGAAGAAGATGTCAGGAGTAATGTGTTTGATGATGTATATATGTGTGTTTTTAATTATTCAGGTAGGTAGAGGTACCGACACACCAGGCTGCAAGGTTTGCATTAAGACTACGAAAACAGGCAATCGTATTTCCTATACCCTTATTTGGCATTCGCAATATAAGTGCACAGGACATGTATCAAAGTGTAGATACCTAGGTACAGATTATAGTGTATGCCATATAGGAGCAGGAGAACATAGGTGTTTTAATCCTGAGTATCAGCCCCGTACAATTTGGTTGACTATTCGGAATGAGAACATACAGGGGAACCTGATAAATAAGACTGTACTAGAAAGTGTACATTCGCCAGGTGTATTGCTATTTGATGCATGTAAGGCGATATCAGGTAGTAGGAAGCCATGGAATGTATGTGGTGGTCTTAAATGGGAAAGAACATATGGGTCTAATGATAAGTATATTTGTTCTAGTAATAAGCAAAAGTATATAGATCCAAACTGCCTAAATAAAGACTACAATTATTGTCCGTATTGGTCCTGTGTGAGATGGGCAACCTGGGGACAGACAGTAGATAAGGATATGATTATCACTAGATTGCCTACCAAGCCATATTGTAAGTCTATGGAGTGTAACCCAGTCCATATACTTATCAAGGACCCAGAGATATTTATAGATAAGTTTGGGAATCTATTTGAGTTCCAAATATATGGAACAGGTTTGGATCCTGGGACGATATTATACATAGGAATAGAGACAGATACAGTGGCCCCCCAAACTCATCAGGTTTTCCATTCTTTTTATGAGGAGATGAGTGTGGAAGATAAGGTTCCCCATAATGCCAAAAACTTATTCATAGACCTAGCTGAGAGCATTGCAGGTAGTTTTAATTTAACCAACTGCTATGTGTGTGGAGGTACTAATATGGGAGACCAATGGCCTTGGGAAGCAAAGGAGGTAATGTATTCTGGTTCTGAGACAGTTGAACAACTAATATCTTCTCAATCTGATTATCAAGTGAGTGTTAGAGGTAAATCTGAGTGGCGATTAAAGACCTCCATTATAGGTTATGTTTGTATAGCAAGGAAAGGAATAATGTTTAATACATCTGTAGGAGAATTGACTTGTTTAGGGCAGAAACCCTATAATGACGATACAAAGGATACTATTTGGTGGTCAGCTTCAAATGTCTCAGAACCGTCTAATCCAATTTAAAGGATGTATGGTTTGACCTATCTGCTACATCTAGTTGGAAAGCCCCAGCAAATTTGTACTGGATTTGTGGTAAGAAAGCATATTCGGAGTTACCACAGGACTGGGAAGGGGCATGTGTATTGGGTATGCTCAAACCATCCTTCTTCTTGTTGCCAATTGAAACAGGAGACACTTTGGGAGTTAAAGTATATGATGTAAATCATAGGAAGAAAAGGGCACCCCTAGAGATAGGTACCTGGGAAGATGATGAGTGGCCTCCCCAGCGTATTATAAATTATTATGGGCCAGCTACGTGGGCAGAGGATGGTACTTATGGATACAGAACCCCAATATATATGCTTAATCGTATTATAAGATTGCAAGCAGTAGTTGAGATAGTTACCAATGAAACATCACAAGCGCTCAATCTCCTAGCGAAGCATAACACTAAGATGAGGACAGCCATCTACCAGAATAGATTAGCTTTGGATTACCTATTGGCAGTAGAGGGAGGTGTATGTGGGAAGTTTAATCTAAGCAATTGTTGTCTTCAAATAGATGATGAAGGGCAAGCAATAGCTGAGCTTACTAGCCATATGGTTAAGCTAGCACATGTACCTACTCAGGTATGGAAAGGGTATAATCCGAGTAGTTGGTTTGGTAGTTGGTATGAGCAGTTTGGAGGAATCAAGGCATTGGTAGGTGGAGTCATACTGATTTTGATGTTGTGTCTCCTTCTGCCATGTCTGATTCCTTTGGTAATTAGGTCTATGCAGAGTATTATAGAAAGTATAGCAGAAAGAAAGGCCGCAGCACAGGTAATGGCTGTTTGCAGGTATGAAGCTCTAGATCAAGGAGAATACATGCAGGAAGAGGAATGTTGAGGGGTTCGTATCTTTAGAGGATCGCAAAGTCTAGTCTAGTTTATGGCAACTTGAGGTGTAAGCAAACTATGATCGGTGAGGCATCTGGAATTATTTTAAATCAGAAGCATCAAAGGGGGGAATGTGATGGAATTCCAGTAAAATACAAGTTTAGCAGGCCAAGTTGCCACAAGGCATATGTAGGTACATGTGTTTGTAGTATCAGTTAGTTACACGTAGCTAAGATACTGTCATCACTGTACTGAGCATGTGCAGGAATGCAGGAACTGGAATTACGCGTTCCTCTCCTTTGTTTCAGATGAACCACGTGGTTAGACCGGATGGATGAGTTTAGACTCTATTCATTGATTAGGTTAAGGGTATGTGTGGGAGTAGCTAATTATGGGAGAAGCTACAGTGCTATATAAGGAATGTACTCTATGTATTCAGTACTCAGATCTTTGCTGTTTTTGGTGACATAAGTCCCTCTGAGTCACGGTCGGTGAATCGAATAAAGATCTCTTCCTTCCTGAAGAAACCTGTGTCCATCTCTCTGTGCTTGGCCTCCGTCAGTTTCCAGGTAACAATAATGACCTGAATTCCCTGTCTCTGGCCTTCTATTCTGTGTTAAACTGTTTAATTATTTTTTTTTTTTTTTTAAAGCCTAATGAGTGTTTCTAGATGTGCATTAGCCCTTTGCAGCTTGGGCCAATGAAGAAGTTTGCAATTGGCTGAGAGTGTCTACTGCTGGTATGACTTGGTATTGCTGGTAGAAGCAGCTTACTAGAGAATAGAGGGAAAATGCCAGGATAATCCAGGCAATAAAACCAATTCAATGAGATGAAATGTTTATAAATGTGTTCACCACAGCGGGAAGGTTTAAAAATAAAATTTACCCTAATACAGGAATAGATTGTAAGAAGATCCCTTGGTCTCCTTTACATATATGTACAAAAATACAATCTAAAAATGGAAATAGAGAGAAATAGCAGGTAATGGTGTAGAACCAATGTCACCAAGCAAAGAGCTGAGTAGAATTGCACTCACAAAATAATCTTTGACTGCAGGCACATAAAATATTAAAGATGGAAGGAGCTCAGTCCTCTTCTCTTTCTTCCTTAAAAGGCGTTTAAAACAGAGAGACACAAAACATAGTGCACCAATAAAAATAAAATGTATGTAATTTATTTTAGATTGCTCTCACAGATATCTGTAAAATTCAGCTTATCACAATGAAGTCTCTGAACGGACTGTGAAGCTTCCAGATGTTCCTTCCGGTCAGCAGACAAAATAGGATAGCCAAAACAATATAGACAAACTATACAAAATAAATAAACAAAAGTCCAATAAAAATTCTTGTGCTGAAGGGGTCTCTCCTCCCTACGCGTTTTGTTCTCTCAAACTTCGTCAGGGGAAGTTGACCTCTGACACAACTGCCCTTGACAAAGTTCGAGAGAACGAAACACATAGGACGGAGAGACCCCTTCAGCTCAATTTTTATTGGACTTTTGTTTATTTATTTTGTAAAGTTTGTCTATACTTTTTCTTATGGGGAGTGTAACCTCTGGCAATCTTTGTCAAATGGGTGGTTACTAAATCAATTTTCCATCATTTATAAGAATCCCACAGATGAGCAAATTGCAGAAATCATGGACAGAGAATAACAAAATGGCAGTGCTTGGATATGGAGATCGAAAAAAAGGAAGAAAATAACATAAATAATGGAAAATGGCAAGATAGCATATAATTAATTAGTAAGATACAAAAAGCGTAAGAAATGGAAAACCATAATAAACAAAAATGGCGGTGCTGCTTTAAATAATATCCTGTTGAAATGTTAATTTTTTTTTTTCTCTCTTGTTTAACTACACGTGGGTGAGAATTATTAACAGGTCTTGTCATACATGCTTATTTAGGCATCTACAGCGAATAGCCAATCTTGCAGTTTTCAAAGTGTAGCTTAGTTGTGTAATGTCAATTCTTAATAGACGGCATGAGGTTGGATTGCATTTTTTGGACATTGCCATTCGAAGCGTGGTAAAGGAGTAGTAAATACATTCTTTGGAAATGACAGAATCATATCTTCAGCTATTCATAGTAGTCAGACCTACAGAGGAAGGTTTAGGTGCAGCAGCATGCAAAAGAAGGAAAATCGGAACCAGAACTTAATTTTCAAATAAACTTTCGTAAAAAGTTCAATGTTTATATTTATTTGTTTATCGGATATTTATTCCTAGATTGTCCTTTGTTGAAAACCAATACCAATTGCTATTTTATTTATTATTTCTGGTATTTATAAAATGCCAACAGATTCCGCAGTGGAGTGGCTGTGTGCCCATGAACGTCACAACAATTCTTATATATATACACGTTAGCTAGCACTTTGGCTTTAAAATTACACCAGTGTGGGGGAGAGGGCTGAGCGGACGTAGGATAGAGCTCTCTGGCTCCTGGTGGAAAATTTCCCGGCTCAAAAGCCTGAAACGGACTACAAACCCACAAAACAGGCCAGGAGCTGAGGGCCAGGGCTACACGCTGGCACCAAATATGCGGCTCCAACTGCAAGAAACCCGGCAACGCAGACCAAGGCCTATCAGCCCGGTGGGCGCGGGGGAGACGGCCGCTCCCTCGTCGCCCTTGACGGCTAACAGCTCAAGCATGGGCCCTCGTTTCCCCCCCCCTATGGACCAGTGGGTGACTAGTGGGGGTCCCAGGAGGGTGCCATTGGGCACTGTGGCAGCACTCTTGAGCCGAACCGGCCCAGCCCGGAGACACTCACTGCGACACAAGAGACAGCCCGAAGAGGCTGGACGCCTTATTTGAGGCCTTCTTGCACAAGCTGGAAGAAAGACAGGCCACAGGCTACCCCAAGCAGGTTGAAGCCAGCCTCATCCCAGCCTAAAACAAAGCCAAGCATAAAAACCATGCAGAGCAAGCACCCATACCCGCGCAGGACCCAGCCGACGCAGATGAACAGATCTGGTCGCTATACAGCATGCCTCTACACCGGACACACGCTGGGAAGCCTGTGACGGCTGAATTCCCGTGCGGTTCACAGGTCTGGACAGTAACCCCGGAAGGCATAGGCTGATGGGAAGGCATTAGGGGACATTCTGGGACACAAGACTCATGATCTGCCGTCCACCACGTATTAATGTTTAACCCCTTAAGGACACGTGACATGTCATGATTCCCTTTTATTCCAGAAGTTTGGTCTTTAAGGGGTTAATTATGGTTCCCAGCTAAGCTACCCTAAACGAGAGAATGCAGTTTCATGTTATATTCTGATTATATTGATCGGTTTGCGGCACCTATGTAATGCCAGTTCATATATTATATGCTTCACTAGTTTGCTACCTAAGGCAGATCTCTGCATGCCTCTCACCATGTCTAGTAATGTATCACAGATATCTGACATCTCCTGTACGTAGATTGCGCAGGTCCAAACAGATTAGCTTGATATGATTCGCTGTGTATTCTACAACCTTTAAAAATGTATGGACGCAACACAGACGAGGATTTTTTTTAAATCTTGCTTAATAGAGTAGGTTTGATATGTGCTCAACCTCGGATATGGCCTGTCTTCAGCTTGTCTTTTAACATTATCCCTTAATACCATAAGCATGTATCACAAACTACTTTGTTATCTTTAGCTACCTGTCTATGAACCTGTCACGGGTGGCGGTACGGAAACCGGGACCCCTGAGTGCCTGATGAGAAGTGGGAGTCTTCAGCGTGGTAATGGACTATCAGGGCCTGGTGCAGGGTAACCACACGTCCTCTGGCGTTGAGCACCAACATACCAGAACCCTGATGCAGCTACAGCGGATCCCAGGAACTAGGAGCTTGATATGCAGACCTCCCAGGAACTGGAAAGGGGGGCTCTGCAGCAGACATGTATCCAGTACAGAAACAAGGCAAGACTAGAATAGTCACCAAACATGAAAACAAGACAAAACTAGGAGAACCCAGAACCTTAGCAGGACAGAAAGTAGAACCCAGAACATGTACACAAGACATGAGGAAAACAAGAAAAGGGCAGGACAGGACTGTACATGAACTGGGGATTACAAAAAAAAAAACAAGACAAGATAAAATAGGCAAAACAAGAGGAGACATAACTAAGCACTATATATGAAAAGTATGGGGATTTAGTTACATTATATGATCATACATTGCATAAGCCTGGCACAACGCCAATGTACCCCATATTCGGCGGGTCCTACACTGCCTAATGTTCGCTAAAAGAACCATACTAAACCACAATAGAACTTACCTGCAAGAAAGGGCAGAGACTTGAAACACTGCTGCAGGTCCAGACTGAAACAAAAGGAAATTGGAAAACAAACGGGTGTGGCAACATAAACATTTAAATGAATCCAAGAGACTGGGAAATCCAGGGACAGAATATAGGAATGAACCCAGAAATCCCAGCATAAAGAAAACAAGACATAGAATAGAAAACCAGAAAACCAAAAAAATCTAAACAAGAATTGTAAAAAGAGTACTGGATACCAGAAGCCATCACCAGACTGATCCGCAGAACAAGGCATGATGTGACAGAACCAGCTTGTAAGAATGGAAGCATACGCTTACTTTCCATACCTCCTCTAGACATGTTAGGCGTAGCTTGTACCGTATACCACTTAAAACAAAATTGTGCAGTACACTCGAATGCCTATGTTTAGCAATTTGTCTTGTCACTGCTGTTGGAGCATTGCAAGAATAATTGTTACTCTTGTGCACATAAAAATAAAGAATAAAAAAAATAAATAAAAAAATACACCAGTGTAAGAAGTCATGCCACTGCTGAATTCAGTTATCATCAAAAGTCTGTTTAGTATCCATGATGTACTATAAAACTCAGTTGGATCTGTTATCCAGGTGTGAGTGCTAGGGAAATGGTCGGAGTGAGCATTTCAGTTATAGTTGCAAACAGTGACAGTCTCCCCTTGCAGCTTTAAACGGTCAAGAAATTAAAGAAAGAAAAGTGCTATAGCCCATTATTATTATTAGCCCAGGAGATGCACAGACTCCTGGGCCCAAGAGATACCCAGTCTCATGTGCTCTTTATTTTATTTATATGCATATACAGGCATTTCCCAGTTTACATACTTCCGCTTTACGTTTTCCTGAATGCGGACCAGGGAGCAGTGTTTGTGGCCAGGAGAAGAGAAAAGTTAGTAACAATGATGGTGATCGGTAGGAGGGGAGTGCTGTGTGGAGCTGCTCCCCTACTGCCGCTGTTTTAGCGTGGCCGAGCAGACTACAGTCTGCCAGGAAGTGTTCACTGAGAGAGCACTTCCTGTCAGACAGGGTACTATACCATGGTGAGCAGGTACAGGACAGGTGGGGGAAGGGACACCGGAAAGGAGGGCGAGACGTACATGGACAGGTACAGGAGGGGAGGTAGGAGAGACACATGGATGGGGAAGAGAGAAAGGAGATGCATGGATGGGGCTGGGATGGGGGAATGGGACACACATAGGGACTGGGTGGGGGAATAAGTCACATGGAGGGGCTTGGGCGGAAGAGACACTTGGAGGGGGGATGAGACACATGGAGGGAGGATGAGACACCTAAAAGGGGCTGGGAGGGGGGGATGAGACACATAGAGGGGCTGGGAGAGGGTAATGAGGCACTGGGAGGGGGAAGTACACACCTGGAGGGGCTGGCAGAGGGTAATGAGGCACTGGGAGGGGGAAGGAGATACCTGGAAGGGCTGTGAGGGGTAATGAGACACCTGGAGGGGGAGATGAGACACATAGAGGGGCTGGGGGGTGAATAAGATACATGGATCGTCTCAAAAGAACCAGAAACAAGTGCAGTGCTACATTCAACAAGTGCAACATGTCGTTGAGGAGTTAGATGACTGATGTTGATTTGATGAAGATTTTAATATGGTATGTCTTCTTTTAATGTACCTACAACATACATGTATTTGCTATGCTTTCATCTTGTATTTGTACTTAATAATTAAGGTTTTCAATAGAAAATTTTCTTTGGTCATGAACAGAATCCATGTTTATTACATTGTGGTCTATAGGAAATTAGTTTTCACTTTATGAACTAGGCTTCGGAACCAATTAGTTCGTAAAGTCGGGAACTACATGTATATAATACATTAAGGGCCCAGAAGACTGAGCATCTCCAGGGGCTATAAATAATATAAAAGGCACAGGAGACCAGCTCTTGGGCCTAGGGGCCGGTGAATCTTCTGGGCCCATAATAATAATAATAATAATAATAATAATAATAATAACAACAAAGTATTTAACCAGGGAAGGCACATTCAGATTACTCTGGTTTTCAAGTATGTCCTGAGGATGTTACCTTAGCCCAACATCCAGGAGTTGTTACTAATACCCAATTTAATGGTACTCATTTTATCTATCTAGGAAGGATGAAGGGCTAATGGGCCATTGCACTTAACCGTTTAAAGGTGCAAAGGAAGACTGTCATTGTTTGCAACTATAACGAACAGGTGTCCTGGCCTAGCACATCATTTTCTTAGTACTCACGCTAGGAAAACAGATCCAACTGAGCTGGGCTCAATTACATTCAGAATCTAGAGTGCCATGTTTGATAGGGAACATCATGGATCTTCAAACTGACTTTTGAGCATAGCTATATGCTTTAGGGAATAAACCCCTAAATATTTTGACTGACGCTTTAAAACCATCATAAAAGCCAATTTTATTTTTTTTCCCAAAAGTTAAACTTGTTTTTATTTTCTTATAAACGCTGCTGACCTTTTACAGGTAAAATGTGATATATTGCTCGAAAAGCAGGAACTTTAAACTGCCCACACTAAAGTCTTGAAAACAGCACTATTTCCTGAGATGAATAGTTGGTTATAAAACCTCATTCTTAGCTAATACAAAAGATGCTAGTAAGAAGCATGGTAATATAAGCAGACCACTTATTAGCAAATTTACCACATGGTAATATAAGCAGACTACTTATTTGCAAATTTGTGTTTCAAGAAAATTTAATTTTACAGAACCTAGCATAAAATAATTCAGTACTAGTGATCACACTAGATTGAAAACCAAATATTTTATTTAATTCAAATATTATAAAAACACCTGCGGTGTATGCACAGTGTTGTAGTAATAACTAGTTACTCTTCTCAGAAAGAACAGACTCTACCAGAGGCGTAACTATAAACCATCGGGCCCCGGTGTGAAAATTACACTTTTTTCCTTCATTCAGATGGGTGGAGGTCAAACTGCAATATGTGTCTTCATTGAAATCCTCTTTTGCTATGATGGTTGGGATAGGATTTTTCAAAATAGTAAGTTAAAATAGGGTTAGTAATGACACTCTATGGAAATTGAAGTAAAACTTAAATTTGTAGCCTTTATGGTAGCAGATTTAAGCACCCTTATTTACAGTGCTGAACATTTAATATATATTTTGTCTCTGGGTGATTTTATTGGTGTATATATATATATAAAATATATATATATACCAATATATATATAAAAAAAAAAGTAGAGTAAAATTATATCACTCTAGTAACCAAGTGAAATACTGTTCTTGCTCTAGGAGTGAAACATAAATTAACTACTACATAAAAATATTCAATACGACAAATACATGTTGGAACAGTCAATGCACAATACAGAATCAGTGACTGATCATTCACTTGTAACTAGGGATGCACCAAAATGATAATTCTTGGCCGAAACCAAAAATTCAGGATGCCCTTGGCCGAAAACCGAAACCGAAAATGACTTTTTCCCCCAAACGATTGAAAAAAATTTTTTTTCCTATAATTTTTTTAATATTTGACTTTTTAATGAATTTAATCTAATACGAAAAACTGTCCCATGGTGTTCTTTCCCCCCTCCCCTGTCCCATAGGGTTCCTTTTCTGCCCTCCCCTATCCCATAGTGTTCTTCCCCCTGTCCCATAGTGTTCTTTCCCCGTCCCATAGTGTTCTTTCCCTCTCCCCTGTCGCATATTGTGTTCTTCCTCACCCTCACCTGTCCCATAGTGTTCTTCTCCCTACCCTGTCCCATAGTGTTCTTCTCCCTACCCTGTCCCATAGTGTTCTTCTCCCTACCCTGTCCCATAGTGTTCTTCACCCCATCCCCCGTCCCATAGTTTTCTTAACCCCATCCCCTGTCCCATAGTGTTCTTCCTCCGCCTCCCTGTCCCATAGTGTCGTTCACCCCCCTCCCCTGTCCAATAGTGTTCTTCACCCCCCTCCCTGTCCCATAGTGTTCTTCA
>OW240916.1:159587094-159625923 GCA_933207985.1 Pelobates cultripes | reverse complement strand
ACCCCCTCCCCCCCAAAAAAATTTGCCCCATTTTTGGCCGAAACGGGATAGACCCATTTTCGGCAGAAAATTTCGGTACATCCCTACTTCTAACAAGGATTTGTTACTTCCTAATTAGTCTTTGACTCCATGGACACTCAGAAAGCCTTGATCATTTTATTTTAACCCTCACACAAAGTCCTCTGGGTGGGTGTAGTGGGCCTGGACATTAGCATCCCACCAGAATCCTATGGTTGGGGGCTGGAGGGGATGTGTACATTATATATATTTCTATATATCTATATATATATTTTTAAAAAAAATTAATTTGACAATTTTTATTATTTTTCATTTCCTCAGAAACAACAACGGGGTGCAGGGTACAGAAGGAAAAACAGGAGGGGGCGGGGGGGAGGAGAGTAAATATTGACAAGATTATAATGGTGATGACATAAACAAATAAGCCAGTGGTTACATATATCCAGGGCATATATTAACATTAAAATTTGGATTATGTGGCACTGTAAATTTCTCATATAAGAACTTGTATAGAATCCCAAAAGGGTTGGATTAATGCACATAGCCTGTGGATGAGCTACATCTCCAGCACGTTGGAGAACTGTTGGGGAATAATTTGTGGATTCTCTCCATATACACCATATACCATCGATATACCATTTTCCGCTGTTGCTCCAATAGCGTAGAGGACTTGTTAAACTTGTTATACTTCTTAGAGGTATTAAATATGTTGTCCCACTGGTTCTGCGTGATTTTGCAATTCAAGTCACTAGACCAGTGCCTCACATGCACCACTTCAGTAATATAGAGCAATATGTAATCTGCGAACGCACTGATTTTATGCTCGGTACCACCCAGTTCTATTCCATGAATGGACGGGTGTTCCCTTATGGCACAGAGGAGGTGCTCTAGGCCAAGGACATACAGCAGGAGGGCAGTGGGCAGCTCTATCTTGACCCATTGGTGATTGTAAAGGGGCTTGACAGGAATCTCGCTTGCATTACTTGAGCGGTCGGTACGGAATATAAGGCAAAATTTTGCTCAACTAGTTGTGGAGGGAACCCGTATGTGTGTACTGTCTGTCCCAGGAAGGGCCAGCCGAGGCGGTCAAAAGCCTTTTCTGCATCTAACGCCAATAATAGACCACCCTTCGCGTCCGTATTTAGTAATGATATGGGACGGTAATTTGTTCACATATCTGGGGGCTTATCAGGCTTTGGGATGGTTACCACAGTAGCCAGTAACATTTCTGGTGGGAGAGTCCCTGTGACAGTAGCCTCTTGGTATACTTTCAATAACTGGGGAACTAACTCCTCTGCGTATTTCTTGTAATTGGAATTAGGCAGTCCATCTGCACCGGGAGATTTACCCCCTTTAATCGCGGTTACCACTTCTGTGAGAGAGAGAGGTTGGAGCAGCTCTCCAGCTAGGGTTTGGGTAATCTGGGGGAGGTTTATAGTCTCCAAGTAGTCACTAATCTCAGCATCACTAGAATTATGAGTATCTTCTTTAGTTCTCAGACTGTATAGTTTCAAGTAGAAGCTCACGAATTCCTGACTAATATCATAAGGATTTTTTTTATTCTTTATTTTGAAGATTTTTGTTATGGGGAAGGGATACAGAAAGAAGAATCTGGGGATACAGAGTGATAACATGTACATTGTTTAGTGGTTTCTACAGGGAATATTTCGTTGTGTTGCTTTGGTACAAAACATCGACATTTGTGTGAGGGAATACAAATTGTAGATACAGTTAGCTGTTTGATGCAGTTGCTTGCATTTGCCTATACCTTGTCGAGTTGGGTTAGCCCCTACTCTCCTTTCCCTGTTCTGTCAAAGGTCTTGGGTAGTTCGTGAGCATGGGGGGGTTTGTGGCCTGGTTGGCCAGTATAGGGGGGGAAAGGGGTCATGTTGGGTGGTGTGTTGTTTTTTATTTTTTCATCTTCTGTTTTTGTGCGGTCTGTGGGGAGTCGTGAGGTGGGTGTGTGGACCTATCATGATCCGGCATTGATTAGTCATCTGGTTATGTGCCAGTGACTGGTGAAGAGGGGTTGTGAGGGTCTGTTGTTCCCTTCGCCTTGGGTGGTCGGTGCGCCTAAGTTGGCGTGTCGGGAACGTGTTCGGCTTAACTGGCATGTGTGTGGTGGTGTGGTGGAGGCATGTGTGGGTTAGTCTGGCGATGATCTGATGTGGGGGGTAAGAAGTGTATTCATGGTGGGGGTGTGTGTGCGAGAGTAGTAGGTATAGTGATGTGAGTTGAGGAGGGCGCATAGGAGGAGAGAAGGGTATGGGGGCGGTGAGGGGGGGTGTTAGGTAGTGAGAGGGCTAAGAGAAGAGGGGAGAAAGGGGAGAGATAAGAGAGGAAGAGAAAAAAAAGGGGGGAGACCACCTTTCATCTGAATTGGGGGGTACGGCGATGGGCTATTCAGGTGGGGTTGGGTGTGGGGGGTTGATGTCTATCGGGTTGTGGTGGAGCTGAGTAGGTCGTCAAGGTTCCCTTTCCTGTCTTCTCGGGGCCTGCTCGTTGGTTGAGAGAACTCGTAGAGCCACGGATCCCAGATTTTGTTAAAGGCAGTGGTGGTGTCATGTACCAGGGCGGATAACTTATCCATCTTTCTGGTTTCTTCTATTTTTCGCATCATTGTTTGTAGTGATGGTACTTCGGGCCTGCCCCAGGCTTCTGCGATTGCCCTCCTGGTTCCTAGGGCTATCAATGCTATCAATTTATTTTGGCATCTGGGGGTATTTTTGAGGAGTCTTAACAGGAGCAATATCAAGGGGTCTAGTGGGATGGTGGTGTGTATGTCACTTGTGATATTTGGAGCCACAGTGGAGCTATTTGGGTGCATTCCCACCAGACGTGGAGACAGGTGCGTTTTCCCCCGCACTGTTTGCAGCACAGATCGGTGTTTGAGATGCCTATTTGTTTGAGCCGGAGTCTTTTTTAAGCTCGTTCTTTGTGATTTACGCAAATTGAAACTGTGGCTGTGGCCTCCCATATGTCTCTCCAATCCGAGGGATGGTCGGGTGGCCCTAGGTCCCTCTCCCAAGCCGACACACATGTGAGCCATCCCTGATTGTGAGATGTGATTATAGTTGTGTAGAGAGTGGAAATCTGGCTTTTGTGTATTTGGCAGGTCTTACAAGTTTTCTCGAAGGGGGTAAGCATCGTGGTGCCTGCCTTTTTATTGGTTGGGTTGTCTAGAAAGCTGCGGATTTGGATGTAGCAAAAATGATCGAATATGATTAACGGTGTCTGTTGGAGTAGGTCTGGGAAGGGGAGTAGCGTTCCGTTTTGGAAAAAGTGGTAAAAATGGAGGAGGTCATTCTCCTCGAATCTGGAGAAGTGCTGGGGCATCATGCCAGGGATGAACTGCGCGATGCGTAAAATTGGCGTGAGTGGGTGGTGGGCGAGCCTTTGGGTGTGATTTTGTCCCATATTGTGATGGCATTTGTTAGTGCTGGGGTCGTGGCGGGTATGTGTGATCTAACTTTTTTGGATTGCCAAATATAGAGGAATGGGAAGTCCTTGCCGAAAATTGTGTGTTCTAGATCTACCCATCTCTTTATACCGTATGGGGCGTGCAGGTGTTGTATCTGTGCTAATTGCTCTGCGTGGTAGTAATGTATATAGTGGGGAGGCCTAGTCCTCCCGATATGTTCGGTATGGAGAGTGTTGCCCTTTTAACTCTGGCTTTTTTATTGGCCCAGATAAAGCGGTCAGTTTGGGATTGTAGTGCCTTGAAGTATGGGCAGTGTCTGGAACAGGTAGAGGAATCTGGGGAGTAAATTCATTTTGACAGATACCAATCTTCCCAGCCATGAGATCGATAGGCCTGCCCATGATTGAAGATCTTGTGATGCTGTTTGTAGTAGCGGTGTGTTGTTGAGCTTATATGTTTGTGTTTTGGGTTGCGGATCCCCAGGAATCTTATATCCGTGTTTGTGAGGTCGATGGAGTATGTGTTTGCCAATTGTTGGAGCTGGTGTGGATCTAGGTGGATAGGTAGAGCTTCTGTTTTTTCTATGTTCAGCTTGTATCCCGAGATAGTCACGTGATCTTGTATGGCTGTTAAGAGAGGTGGCATAGAGTTATTGCGGTCGGTGATAGTTAGTAGTAGGCCGCTGTCTTATAGTCTTCTGTGCGAATTGTGATCCCTGCGATGGCATTATTTTGTCTGAGCATTTGTAGAAGGGGTTCTAGCAAGAGGGCGAAAAGTATGGGGAAAAGAGGGCAGCCCTGTCTCGTGCCGTTGTGTATTGCGAATGAAGGCGGGTGGGTGAGCGGTAGTAGTAGGTTGACTGTGGGGGAAGCGTATAGCATTCGCAGGACATTTAGGAAGGGTCGCGGGAACCTGAATTTGTCTAGAGCTGGGAACAAAAATGGCCAGAGTAAACGGTCGAACGCTTTTTCAGCGTCAATCGATAAAAGTATTGTGCGGATTTTTTTGTGTGTCACTGTCCATATAAGATCATAAGTGCGCCTGATGTTGTCGCAAGCTTGCCTATTAGGGATAAAACCTACTTGATCTGGATGGATTAGTTTGTGTAGGTAGGGGTTTAAGCGGTCGGCAAGTATTTTGGTAAATAGCTTTATGTCCATGTTTAGTAGTGAGATGGGGCGGTAGTAGCCAGGTTCTAGGAGCTTTTTGTGTGGTATTGGGAGGAGGCAGATGTTTGCCTGCAGCATGTCTTTTGGTAACGGGTCGCCGTTCAGTATCGTGTTGAACAAGTTACATAGATGTGGGGTGAGTGTGTTCGTAAATGTTTTGTAATACAGTACGGGCTTGGGCACTTGTTTGGTTTGTGGTAGCTTTTGCTACTTCTTCCTGAGTGATTGGGGCTGCTATTTGAGTCGCAGTTGGCTGGGTGAGGGCAGGTAGTGCAGTCGAGAGCTGGTATCGGTCCGTCAAGTCTCGAAAGCATTCGGGTCGAGACACGCTTGCGGGTTATGGTCGTATAATTCTGAGAATTATGATTGAAAGACCCCTGCTATTTGATCAGGGAATTCTGTTGTTTGTCCGTCTGGGGCGGTGATTTTGTCGATGTGTTTGCAAGCGGTGCATTGGCGCAGTCTGCGGGCTAGTAGGGTGTCTGCTTTGTTGGATTTTTCATAAAATAACTGTTTGGTCCATTGAAGAGCCTTCGCTGCGTCTGTTGCCATGAATTTTATTCGTCTGCCTGGCAGATAATGATTTGTGATTGAATGTTTGTGTTTGGGGGGCGATTTATCTTTTTGAGACAGTCTTCACGATTATATGGGCAATTTTAGAATTAGAATATTTGTTTCAAGAAGCCAGATATTTAGTTGCTTTGCCGCTATTATGGTAAGGATTTGCTCGTAATTTGTGGTGAAGGTATTTCTTTTCTCCGCATTTAATTCTGTTAGACGTGTATATAGTAGTTTTAGCTTTGTAGCCAATTCCGCCATTGGGAGGGTTTTGTTCAGGGAAGTGGTTATAGCTATTTGTTTGTGGCAATATAAGAGGTTAGTTTGAGGCTGTTTTTTTTGAGGAAAGAAGAGCGTCAGATAAACAACCCTCTCACTACTGCTTTATGTGCTGTCCAGACTGCGAAGTCTGACCCAGCAGTACCTACCTTTGTTTTGAAGTATTCTTGTTATTCCAGCTGTATATTATTTACAAAGGAGGCATCCGATCGCAAGGAGTCATTCAGACTCCTGGAGCCTCTACCCTTAAATTGAAATGTGTCTACGAGCTTTATGTAGATAGGGCCGTAGTCCGACCATGTTATATCCCCTATGTGACAATTCGGAGTTGGGCCAGCATTGTTCGGTTCAGGAAAAATGTGTCTATGAGTGTTTAAGTATTATGGGCTCTCGAGTAGTAGGAGTAATCCCTTTCCACTGGGTGTAATGTACTCCAGGCATCATATAGGTCCTATTGGTCGATCAGTTTAGCAAATGATTTGCTTTGGGTTTCTGATCGCCGTGTACTTTTCACAATGAGGGTAGCAGCTGTGTCAAGGGTTGGTGATTTGTATACAGTTGAAATTGCCACATAATCAATAGATTACCTTGTTTGTATTTATCAATTTTACTAAGGAGTGAGTAAAGGAAGTTTCTGGGGTTTTCATTTGGGAAATAGGTTGCTACTAACGTGATTTGTACATTATTAAACAGGCCCAGTAGGATAATATATCTAATGCCTGGGTAAATATATTGTCTTTGAGGGTTATAAGCTACGTCTCTGTGTATTGAGATGGAGACTCCTTTAGTTTTATTGTGAGACAGTGAATGGTTTTGGGTGGGGTCTTTGGACTGGGGTGTGGAGGAATTTGCTTTTGATCGCTGCTTGAAGTATTGGCCAATCTGTGAGCGGTAAAGAATTAACAAGATGTGGATTTCGTCCCTCAGGAGTAGCGAGTGTGTAGCATGAAGCTGTGGTTCTCTAGATCCTGTCTGGTCAAGGTTACAGCTAGGCAATAGTACCCGTATGGCCTGTGTGGTTGCCTTTGTTAACGACTGTAATACAACAAGTATACCAAGTATCGCCCACAGGCAACTGGACTGATTATAACGAGTCAAAATACTGAATTTCTGGCATTTAGTTTTTGAGGGGTTAGGGGACACACAAAGGGATGGAAAATAAACTTGAGGTCAAAATACCCATTTAGGTTCTAAAAAGGAGAGCCAAGATGCGCTGAGGGAGACTCTGTCGCATAGGAGGGGGAAAGTGGAGATGAGCCGTACCATTTGGTAGATAGCTCAGTAGTGTTAGTAGGTAGGAGCTTTAATGGTTGATATGGGGGTGTGATAATAGCATAAATCTAGGAACAAAGTACCAGAACTTATGTACCTTTGGTGTTTTGTTTTTGTTTTTAATTTTTTGAACTTCTATAGTAACCTAATGAAAAGTAAGTCGCTATGGCCGACCATCTGCAATTACTCGATGGACTCTCCCGGCCAGAGCGTAGGCCTAGTTTAGCGGTTAGTTTTTTCTATTAGCGGTTTCTCCTGAGACACTTATAAAGGGGGGTACTCACAATTAATAACTCATAATGTAGGGGTGAGCCTGGTCAAGGGCCTGTCTTATGACAAGACCCACGAGTGCCCAATGGTCCTGTACCAAAACATAGGAAAAGGATACTCAACAGTCTTGTGACTGGAAGGTGACTCCAGCACACTGTCCACTTTCTCAAGTGTTTTCACTCCGGAGACATTCTGGGGACTTTGGCACGGTTCTCACGTTGTGCCTCAGGCACTGGAAGGCCCCAATCCTTCAATTTGGCGATGCCCACTTCCAGGGAGGGGATTGCATGCATGGCTTCTCTGTAGTGAACCAGAGGTTTGCCGGGTATTCCCATCTGTAATTAATATTTTGAGCACGCAGCATTGACATGATGGGTGCCAGAGTCTTCCTGAATTGGAGCATTGCCATGGAGAGGTCTGCAAAGATCTCTGTGACTATAGGGCTCTGGCATGTCTGCAAACTCATACCAACTGCTCTTTAGCATGAAAGAAATGGACCCAAGCAATGACGTCTCTTGCAGCCGTCGGCGGTGGGTGTTGAACATCTGAGCCTGTGTGCTCTGTCCACCAGCAGCTGGTCAGGGTGTATAGCAAGGGTGAGGGCCTGGAACATGTCCAGCAGGTAGTTGTTGAGGTCAGGAGCGGCGATCACCTCCGGTATACCGCAAATGCTGATATTTCTCCAGGACCTATCTTCAATGTCCGCCAGCTTGAGTTTGTAAGTTTCTAAGATGGAGTCAAACTCTTGAAACTTATCTGCTAAGCTGTTATGTGCTTCTCCAAAGTCATCCATTTTCCCCTCAATTTGGGTTGTGCGCTGCCTGATGTCATGTATATCCTTGCGGAGTTCCGCTGCCAGGGATTGCAATTGTGTTTTCATGCTTGTCTGTATGGCTTCTGTAAGCTCTGCCACCATGGGGCGCATGGTGCTTGCTGTAAAGGGCCTTTCCTCCGATATTGAGCAGGCCCCGCCGCCATCTTTGGTAGGGCTGCGGCCTTCTCGCGGCTTCCCTCCCCCTGATAGTGCCAGGAAAAGGGACGCTCGTTCTGCTTTGGCAGCCTTTCTTTTCTGTCTCTGCGACATGGTACTTCGTTTTTTGGAAGGTAAATGCTCTGTAGTACGGTTATTTATGCTCCTGGATACCTGAATGTCGGGAGCCTCACAAACGTGCTTACATTCAGTTCAGGCACCAAGCCACCTTCCCCCCCCCCCCTTTATGTTTTTAAATAGCCCCCACCCACTGCCCATGGGTGGACTTGGAGGGGATACTGGGGTGCACACTTATTGTCCATTTTGCAGTAATATGATCATTGCACATAATCTTATATAAGAGAAGGTGTAGTCATGAAACAGCTTACCATAATATGGTAACAATGTGAGCCATGTGCCATAGACCTCCAAACCTGCTGCTACTAAAAATTTTATAACTTGTGTGGTAATCACATACTTGGGGTTACTAGAGTTTTACTTGCCTTATAATCAGACAGTAAATTTTATAAAGTAACTTTTCATTGAAAATGGTTTTATATACTTGTATCCTTGAAAGAGTTGTGTATGCGAGAATAACAGACTTCCTCAAGTCCAACTCTGTGCTAGACCGGCTTCAGTCTGGTTTATGCGCTAAGCACTCTGTGGAAACAGCACTGACCAAAGTATCCAATGATCTACTTGCTACAAACTCTTGTCATCACTACTCTATCCTAATTATCCTTGACCATTCTGCGGCTTTTGACACTGTTGATCATCAACCACTTCTTCTCATCCTCTGCAATATCGGTCTACAAGATATTGCTCTCTCCTGGTGCTCCTCCTACTTCGCCCCATTACGGTTCTCTTTAGTCCTCATAATAATTAGGCAAACAAATAGATGAGGATGAAACAAACTTGTCTTTAGTGTTTCTTTCTCTGGTTCTGCTTCCTCTCCCCAACTCCTTTCTATTGATGTCCCCCAAGGTTCAATTTTTGGTCCCCCTACTGTTCTCCATCTATACTGCCTCCCTTGGTAAACTCATTCGCTCCTTTGGCTTCCAATATCATTTCTATGCGGATGACACGCAAATCTATCTGTCCTCTCCTGATCTCTCCCCGTCCCTCTTGACTCGTGTCTCTAACTGCCTCTCTGCTATTCCTAACTGGATGGCTGCCCACTTCCTTAAACTCAACTTGACCAAAAGTAAAATTCTGGTCTTTCCTTCCTCAAGTGTTGCTACTCCTGTGTCTGTCTCTCTCCAAGTCAACGGTGCTACCTTCAGCTCCACGATGCAGGCTCGCTGCCTAGGTGTTCTCTTTGACTCCGACCTCTCCTTCACGCCTTATGTTCAGTCTATTGCCAAATCCTGCTGCTTCCATCTCAAAAACATTGCACACATCCGACCCTACTTAACGCCAAATGCGACTAAGGTGCTGGTCCGTTCCACTGTCCTTTCTCGCCTTGACTACTGTAACCCGCTTCTCAGTGGTCTTACGTGCTCCCAACTTGTGCCGTTACAGTCCACAATGAATGTGGCGGCGAGGCTCATCTTCCTGTCCACCCATGCCTCACCCTTCTGTCTGTTCCTACATTGGCTTCCCGTAAGATTTAGGGCTCAATTTAAAATTCTGGTTCTTGCTTTAAAATCTCTACATAATGCTGCTCCCACCTAGCTATCCTCCCTAATACACAAGTATGTCCTGTCTAGGCCCTTACACTTTGCTTAGGACTTACGTCTATCTTCTGTCCGTACTCCCACCTCTGATTGTCGCCTTCAAGACTTCTCGAGGGCTGCACCATTCCTGTGGAACTCACTTCCCTCCTCTGTTAGATGTTCACCCAGTCTCCACTCCTTCAAAAAAATCACTAAAAACCCACTTCTTCATAAAAGCATATCAATTAAAAGCTCCCGACTGATTCCTCTCTTGCAACTGTCATTAGTCTAATACTATCCTTACCTTTTGTTTCACTTTACCCAGGGACTTATTAGCCGCGAGGCAAACAAGGCATTTGCCTTGGACGGCACTTTCCAGGGGGTGGCAAAAAAAGCCGCCCCCAAATGCCCTGGCAAATGCCTTGCTAGTCTGGCGGCTAACTAACATTCAAGGCGGGCAGGCGGCGCTGGCGAGGGATCAATGATTACTGAGCTCTCTGCTCAGCTCCCTCGCGCACCGCAGAGTGATGCTGGGAGCCGGAATATGACGTCATATTCCGGCTCCTGGCATCACTCTGCGGCGCACTAGGGAGCTGACTGCCTGCAGTCACCGGCCGCCCAGCAGCCCCACTGGACCCCAGGGAAAGGGAGAACCCCCCCCCCACCCCCAGCATTTCCAAAGGTAAGAAGGATGGGGGGATTGAATTTATAAAAAAAAAATGTGAGTGTGTTAGTGTGTGTGTGTGTGAGTGTGTGTCTTTTAGTTTCTGTGTGTCTGTTGGTGAGAGTGTGTGTATTTAGAAGGCGGGGAAGGGGGGATGGCGGAGGAAGGGGGGTGGCAGGGGGAAGGGGGGCGCGCGCCTGAGTTTTGTCATGTCTAGAGCAGCAGGATACACCACTGACTTTACCCCACTCCATCTAGCATGTAAGCTCATGGAGCAGGGCCTCAGCCCCTCTGTTCCTGTGTGTCAAACTTGTCTGGTTACAGCTACAAGTTTGTTTGTCCACCCACTGTAAAGCGCTGCAGAATTTGTTGGCGCTGTATAAATAACATCATAATAAAATACACACCTGTGTGTTTTTGTCATGCTTTATTTATGGCGCAGCTTACAAAACGTTGTAAAAAGGTTTCGCCTATATTAGGTCAATTCCTTTTTGTTCAGAAATGCTTTAGTGTATCTCCTAAAAGCTTATTATTCCAAAATTCCAATATATATTCCAGTCGAAAACATATTCTTAATTACTACAGTCAGCTATTATTTTACATATGTATAATTGGACTAATGCTTTTTAACTTAAGTGTATATATATATATATATATATATATTCTAAACTAATGTATTGAACACGGATTTAAATATAATAAATGCAAGTAAGGAAATGTCTTGATACTTTCTTTGTGAAGTATTTTAAAGGTTTATCTGCAATGAAAGGAGAGGGTGGTGATCACACAATTTTTTTTTTCTTTCCTCAAAAATAGATTTTCCATGAATCCATTATTCTATAAATAGCTGCATGTTTGTGCTTGTTTTTTCTTGGAAAAACCCCATTACGTTTCTCTTTAGTCCTCATAATAATTAGGCAAACAAATAGATGAGGATGAAATGCCTGCTCGTGAGGGGTCAGTGGGGTCAGTCTGTTTTTCTGACTAAAGCATGCATTGGTGGAATAGCAAGCAAATGGATCATTATGCTAGTAGCTGTAGAGTAGGTAAATGAAGACAACAAATTTGTTTCTTGGAAAATGGTATGGCAGAGCCAGGTAGAACTACAATTAGCAGTAAATATTTTTAGGGGAGATTTATCAAGGAAAAAACAGGTACAGGTCAAATTGCTAAATATGGACCAATCAATGCGTCTCAACTTTTAGCACTTTGCACCACAAATAGCAAAAAGGTGGCCGATTAGAACTTTCCCTAGTGCAGTCCAGACTGGGCACCAGTGGGTGGTAGTCTTTATTTGTAGGATTTCCAAATTTTTCCCCCCAATTTAAAGGGTCCCACCAAACACCATAACCACTTCGGTAATTTGAAATGGTCATGGTGTACAGTCTCAATATGAAATGCCGCAGATACTGAGTTTAATGCCTCTGCTGACGAAAGTGTAACTCCATCTCCAGCAGCGTCGTTGGGCTGTCATCAGCCAGCCTGGAACCCATGGCTGAAGTCAGTTCTGTGCAACTTCATTGCACAGAATGTCAGTCAGTCACCTGAGAGTGTTTAAACAATGGCCAATGGTGATGGCTACAGCTACTGGCTACTGTGACTTTTGAGAAGCCAGAAGCTCATAAGGCTTTGCCCCATCCCAGGTAACCTGGGCCAATGTGCTTCTGGCATCATAACTACTACAGTAGGTTGTAGTTGCTATGATTATTGGCGTAAAACAAGTACAGAATAACTATATTGCTGTCCCATTGCCTTGTTGCTTAAGATCCAGAATGGTTTTATCCTAAAATATGGTAGCCCTGAAGGAAGGGATTAGCGTTTAATGAATCCTTGTAACTCAATTTGCAGCACATGTATTTTCAAAGTAACTTTAATAGTCCACGAGGTCATAATAATACTTCTAAATGATCACAGGTGCCAGAGGCAGACTAATTGATAGCTCAGTCACTGAATTTTCTGACTACCTATTTAACCATCTGTGTTACAGCGAGTCATCAGCCAATAAAACTGTTAACATATTTGTATCTGCACAGATCCAGTTAAATAAGAGTGTATGTGCTAAATTGCTATTCGCACAACTAGGAGAAAATGCTGTGTAAATTGTTTTAAATGCGAGTGGAGTTTTAAAACGCTTGTACTGTTGACACGTGAAACCAAGCTGATCCTATATTTATTTATGGTTTAGGTAATAAATATATATATATATATATATATCTATCATTTACAACTAAACCCTAGAACTCTACGCAAAATAAAAATCCCTGCCTCTGGTGTTTTTGGTAGGAGAGAACATTCCATCATGATCAATATACCTGTAAATGTTTAATTGCTTAGTGCTTTTAAAATTATATAAACATTTTTGAAATGTATTTAAATATTTTCATTATTTACACAGAGAGAGAGAGAGAGAGAGAGCGAGAGAGAGAGCGAGAGAGTGTGTGTGTTAGTTTTCATCCACACTTTTTTCCCCACAACTCTTTTGGTGTGTACTTCACAAGCAACACCAAGCCTCTATAGCAAGACCGTAACCAACATCATACTGATGAGTTGCATTAAAGGATCACTATATAACCCCCCCTAGGTCCCCCCCCCACCCTCAGGGCCCCTCTCCCTTGGTGCTGAAGTGGTTAAAACCGAGTGGAGCCGAATGCGCATGCGCGGCAAAAGCCGCACGCGCATTCAAACAATCCATAGGAAAGCATTTCTCAGTGCTTTCCTATGGACGTTCTGCACGCTGAATGCGATTTTCGCATCCAGCGTAGCAGAAGCGCCTCTAACGGCTGTCAGGAAGACAGAGGCTGGATTAACCCTGCAATGTAAACATAGCAGTTTCACTGAAACTGCTATGTTTACATCTGAGGGGTTAAAACCTGAGGGGCATGGCACCCGACCACTTCATTGAGCTGAAGTGGTCTGGGTGACTAAAGTGTCTCTTTAACAATGAAACGGCTGTCCATGAGTGGTTCACTGGCTTTGCACCTCTTACTGAGTTGTGTTTCAAAGTTGTTGTATACAGCAGGCACACACGCCAAGGAATCTATGTATATAGTGGGATTATGATGCAAAATTCTTTGTTGAGCTCATTTGCATATGCACACCCAGAATCCCTTGCAGTAGTGAGAGCACTGTTAAAATGAGATTTATGTGGGAAAAGCAAGTCTCTTGGCTTGACTGGTGTGTGTATTTTTTGTTTAATGTATTAACTATCCACTTATTTCAGGTGGAAGGGGTTTTCATCCGCACTGTGTGTGTGTGTTTTGTGTTTTTTTTCATATGAAATATATATGTTTGTTTTTTTATGGTAAAGACCCTTGTAGAAGAAAACCACTTTTGCTGTAGCAAGGGATTCCTTTTCTACAAAGTAAAATGGGAAACACTGTAAACATGATAATGTGTTTTTATAACCACATTTTTGTGCAACATATGTTGATAACGTTTAAACTATATCTATCTTATCATTACGTGTCCAGAAATAACTTATCAGGCCATTTACTTTATGTCCACACCGATCTTTTACTTCCTCCATTTCTTGGCAATTTTGAAAGATGTATAAAATGTAAATCAAATAACAGCTTGATAATTTAATAATATCAAAGAAATTAACCAGGAAGGTTACATTTAACTTTTGCTAGTTTTCAAGTTTTCCCTTTGGGCATACTTGACTGTGGTTAAATGTCAAGGATGTCCCTAGGATCTATAATTTATTATTACCAATGCAATGCTCCTTAATTTATATGACTGGCATTGCATTTCTAAAATGTCTTTAAATAATGTCCCGTATAATAGGGTCTGTTTTGCACTTAAGCTGTTTGTTTACCCGAGTCCTATCAAAGAGATAATGGTGGTGGTGGTGATGATGATGATGAGTCATAAAAAAGACAGGTAAGTAATTATGGGACAAGGGGAGGGGGGACACTATGGGACAAGGGGAGGAGTGGATACTATGGGACAAGGGGAGGGGTGGACACTATGGGAGGGAAAGTGCACTATTGGACAAGGGGGGGAACACTATGGGCTGAGAACACTATTGGACAAGAGAAGGAAGGGTTAACAATCACTATGGGACAGAGGAAAGGGGGGTTAAAATAACTATGGGACAGGGGAGGGGGGTTTAAAGATAACTATGGGACAGGGGAGGGGGGTTAAAGATCATTACGGAACAGGAGAGGGGAGTGGGTGGTAAGGAACAAAAAATTCCTTAAAAAAAAATATTCTAAACAAACTGTCCCATAGTAAGAAACACTATGGAACAGTTCAGAATATTTTTTTTCTGGGTTTCCTCCTCTAAAAACTCGGTGCGTCTTATGGTGAGGTGCGTCTTATGGAGCGAAAAATACGGTAAATTGACTGTGTTTATGAGGATTAAAGAAACAGTTGGAGTAACAAGGAGCTGGTTTGTATATTCCTAATTGTATTTAGATCCAGAAATATAGTGTAGTTCATGATAAACACTATTTTCTTTTAGGTATGAGCACACTATTCAAAAATCGGGTATTTTGACTAATCTATCCAACTGTGGATTCACATAAATAGATCAAATCTTGCTCCCATGTGCTAGGAATCTATGTGAAAACAAAAAGCATAATGTCAGTGAGAGAGAACTGAAAGACCAGCATGATATGTTATTGCTAATGTCCTGTCAAGAACCCATGTGGGATGTTACTCCGTTTTTCCTAAGCTGTGGCAGATTGTCCTCCTCGTTTTCTTTCCTTGGATTTTATCATTGTGATATATGCTGCCGTTGAGGAACTAAGGTGATGTCGGGGAACATTGAATACACACATTTTGTGTAGATATTGTTGCTTACTGTGGTGAAGTGCTATGTTGAAGAGAATTAATTACATGCAAATGTGGACACCTGTAGAATATATTAAGTTAATATGAGATATTTCCATTTGTCAGTGATCCTATAACAATGCATGCTGTGGCGTTTTATGGCTGTCGGTGCCAGGTAATGTTACCTGCCATACTTATGTACAATGTGTAGCTTTGATCTAGTTAAATTAGTTCCTATAAGATTGTATAGATAGCATCAACCTATTGTTAATGTAACCTTTTGTAATTATCTCGTGTTGTTAACTTCCCCTTTTTATAATACTGTAAAGTATTGAGGAATAAGATGGTGCTATATAAATGCCAATAATAATAATAATAATAATAATAATGTAATGATGTTCCTTTTTTGTTTACCAGCTATACTGTATTGTTCAGTACATGAAATCATGACAAAACTTAGAGAGCTGCCTGAATTTAGTTTTAATACCATTTACTACATAGGTCATCCAAAATAACAGTATACCAACATTTATTGGGATGCATGGCTTTCATCCCCTTCCCTTAACTCATATAATTTTGTGAATTTGATTTTGTATATATTTTCTAATGCACACAGTGGTCTCATGAGCACTTTTTATCAGTATTATGTTCTACATTAGAAGTTACAGGGTTTAGGTTATTTTGTTGCTCTCATGTAGTATTCCTCATTTTAGTACAAGTGAGTAGATAGGTATTGTTTAAAATACACGTCCAATACCGTTAATTATAAAACTCCAAAGTCGGATTTATTTAAAATAATTTCACCATTAAACATTGGCAATTGGCTTTACAAAACAAGGTGTACAAAATTACTAAGTTTATTTAGAGTCTGTTTATTACAGACTGTTTATTGTGCAACACATCCCCAGTCCATACAGTAAAACATTTGCTTTTCTTGGAAAGATGGCTTACATTATTACTCAAATTGAGCAAGCTGTTAATTATTAGCAGGTGTTTATAACACAGCATATGCTGTTTCTTCATACTATGAATTGGAAGAGAAATAAAGGAACCTTTTACTAGCTCTAATTTGTAAATTATAATAATAAACTTATAATTTGCCAAATGTATTTGCTGTTACTATGCCTTTGTTGCATGGAAATGATACGATTCTTAAACAAGAGTTCAAGAGCAAGAAAACCTAATGATAAAACTTTGCTTCTAAGATCAAATAGTTATTTTAAATCACCCTTTATTACGTTGTTTCTTTCTGAAACTTTGGTCTTTAACTGTACCAGATCTGTCCTGACCATTCTCTCCGAAACACAGAAAAAATAATTAGTACACAAGCACTAATTAGCATAATGCGTAGAAAAGTAAGCTCTCAGAAGAATGTACTGCGCATGTGCAAAGTTCACTTGTCACTGGCGAAATGCCAATACCAGTCTGATAAGACACCTGTATAAGCCATGTCATCATATCCCATCCTGCAGTTTCAAAATGTCATGACGTATGTACCTGAGCATTAATGGATCTGCTGTCTAGATATAATTTTTTTCCTATTTAGGAAGAAGTATTTGGACCAATACAAAAAGAGACCGCACCAATACAAAGATTGTGGTTCTGAGACAGAAGTGTGAAAAAAGATAGATTGCTCTACCCACAAGGGGAACAGCTATCCAGAGATGTGTACATTACATCGAACATCTGGACCGCCCTTGGTAAATACAGAGGATCTGTAGGGATGTCTATTGATAAAAGTGCCCTTTCAAAAATCTGAAAATCTATTTTATACCAACATTTTGTGATAAGGGCCCATGGAGAGACAGTAGTGCAACAATAACATGGAGTATTGACAGTGACAAAAAAGTAAGAGTAATGAAATGTAATCTACAGTAGGCATGAGAGTTGTTGCAAATCATTCTGCGTCCATTTTGTGTCCGATAGTCTGTGAATTTTATTCTATTTATTAAAATTACATCTTTCCAATACCAATTTACACTGTTGGCACTAGTCTGTTTTTCTTGTTCTTGTGTATCTGTGTGAGCTGCCCATAGATATGTAGATGGTGAAGATTGTCGAGCTGAGAATAAAAATAATTTTTGAACTTTAACATTTTTGAGAGTTTGCTGAAGTATTATTAAGCTAGTGACTGTGTGCGTCTCTTTGTTCTGTGGATAATCTGCAGTACCAAAATATTTGGGGGGGGTGGGGGCAGAGGAATATGAGCCAGAGCTTTGAAAAGCTGGGCAGGGTGTTTATATAATGTCTGCATTAACATTTGTCAAGTATAGCTTGTTACAGAGTTCTGCTAATTCTAGTTATGTAAAATGCATTGAACTTGTGAACATCCCACGCTTTGAGGGCAATTGACTTGGTGTGACTGACATTTCTTTAACACCTCAGTCTGATCTCTGGATGAAAAAGATTTTCTTAGAGCAATTTGTTTTTGTGATAACTCTGGAATAAATATGTTTTGGTTATTACTTAAAATAATATTCTGACATGGATTGAAAGGAACAGAATATACTAGAATTTGTTTTACATTTTAAACCCCCAACATTTTTACGATTAATGTGATTAAATAGAAAATTACATCATTTTTATAGTCTGTTGACCTAGCAATACCTGCATATCGAGCCCAGCATTGTGAGATTTACAACCGAGCTGCATGGTAGACCCAATATTAAATTGAAAACATTGTCTGACATTACAGTTGTTGCTGGCACAATAAAATGGTTCATGAAATTTGGATTGTTATTGCTTTGATAACTATATCTCCATATCGCTCCAGAATTTTGAAAACATTTTCAGTTATCAATGTTGTATGCTCTTTCCAGAATGTGGTGCAGTTGCATGTAATGCTTAAATGCTATTCTCTAAAGTGAGAAATGTCAGAAATTTAAGTGAATTTATAATGAATTTCAAACTTGAATCCACAGTAGGTGAATTGGAAAAAATCTTTGTCTGCTATGCTTTCAATTTGGCTATTTTGGCTTAAAATGTAAAATTCATTATAAATTACCCCCATATTCGCAGACCATTTGTAAAACTAGACAACCCATTGTATTCAAAATGGGATATGTCCAGTCTTTTTTAGTAGCAATGCCATAGTTATTGTTCATATTTATTATTTGCACTTTTCACCGATCATATTGTCATCATACGTTTTACTGCTCCAATACAATCATATTGGAGAAAGTTTTACTCTGCGTCTGACTTCCTCCACTATAAATGTATGCTGCGCTCCTACAGTCTGTCTCTTTCCTCTTCAAAAGAAAACTACTTCAATACACTCATAACCACACTCTCCCACGAGCCCAAACGACTATTTCATGCTTATAACTCTCTCCTTTGCCCTCTTGTGCCGCCTCCTCCTACCAACTTGACCACAACAAACTTTGCAACTCACTTCACTGAGAAGATTTCTACAATTTAGGTTGTAAACCTTCTGCCCTCCCATACTATCAAATTAACACCTTTTGGAATTGACAATACCACCTCTACTAAGTTGCTGGTTCATCTATGCACCACACACATTACAATAAATGACAATATTCCATAGTGCAACAATTAATTATGCACCCTTGCCATGACATACGATATAACAAATCTCTCTGCAGACTGTTCCAACATATATGTGGCAATAACACAGCCAGACACAATAACACATCATACAACTTTAAAGGAACACTATAGGGTCAGGAGCACAAACATATTCCTGACCATATATTGCACCGGGGCCCTGCGATTTCTAGTTACGCATCTGCATCCACACACTTCCACAAGCAGCCCCCATTCATAGGTATCATACACAATTCCACAAACTACTCATGAACATTTACAATACAATAGCTCATATACGCACAAATACAATGATACAAAGCAACTGCAGTATAAATAACACAAGCAGAATACGGCAACATGCACACCTCAAGTTAAAAAAATAGGACCGGCACTCTACGGGAGATCACAATTCTATTTCGGCACAGTGCTGCTGAAAGGTTGCATAAGCCTGCCCTAGACTGTAATGTAAATGTTACATTTTCTTCAGGGACTGCCTTTACTCACCAGAACCTCACACTTTATATATATATATATATATATATATATATATATATATATATATATATATATATATATATATATATAAATTTATTTTGTAGGATTGGATTTCATATATATGTATGTGTGTATTATATATATATATATGTGTGTGTGTGTGTGTGTAATATTCAAATGTGATTATCTAGAAGTTGCTTAGTAAAAGCAAATATTAAAATATCTGAGAATGATAATACCCTGAAAATACAAACATGGCGGCTGAATTTAAAATAATCAATGTACCTTCTTTGTCACATACAGCATAATTTTAGCAATGCTACAGACATTGTTCTATTTAATTCTAGAGGTAGAGAACATACCATGACTTTGAAATTAGTCATACGATCAAATCCTGGAATACAGAAGAGATTATTTAAAAAGTAATTTTAAGACTGTGTCACAAAATATTTTCAGTGTGAGATCATGTTGTGCCTGACCCTGTCACGTCTCTTCATTGTTAAGTCTTCTGGCCAGTTAAGGATTTGTATCAGCATTAATCCATCTTTTATGGGGGAACCGAGTGTGGAGTAGTTTCTCAGACATTTGGAAAATGTAATTTACATGATTCACAGCCCCATGTGGATTAAAACTAGTTCAACTGCATCCCACCAGACGGTTTTCGATTATCATGTAACAATGGAATTCTTGTAATCCTAATGTAATCATTCTCCTGTACAGTAGATTTTTTTGGCCTCTGCTACCACAAATACTTACAATGATGTTACATGGCAATGTCATGATACCTCTTGTCATTTATTCCCTGTAAGGTATGTTTTCCTTATTATTTGTTCTTCAGTGTAACACAGAAAAACATACTGATTCAGTTTTAAAGAAAAACAACATTTGCAATTAAACAAAAATACATTTCTGTATATTTAAAATGTGCTTTTTTTGGCTACGTTTGGGGAAGTCATTCTTCATTGCCCCTTAAATTCCTGGCTATTCTTACAGCAGCCCTGCTCAGGAACTGTAGGGGAGTCTATATTTATCAAAGCAGACTGAATCATTCAGAGTTATTTTGAGTTTATTTTCTGTATTAATGCAACTGGCTAATGATTTCAGTTGAGATTACTTAAAGGGACACTATAGTCACCAGAAAAAAACCAAACAGCTTAATGTAGTTGTTCTGGTGTGTGTATAGTATGTCCCTGCAGGCATTTTAATGCAATCACTGCCATTTCAAAGAAAAGGCAGTGCTGACACTATAGTTTTCCATTAAAATGTAGTATTTGCAATAGCAACATAGCCTTGATAAGAACAAACGTAACCCTTTAGGACGGCGGGCTTTCTATGCCGTCCTTTTTAAGGCGGTCCTAAATGCCGGTGGGCGACATAGAATGTCCTCGCCGTCCTTTGAACTTACCAGGTCCCCACCATTCCCCTGACGGCGGTCGCGATCCTGGGGTCTGCCAGGAGCGCAGGCAGACCCCCTCTGCCCGATGTGCCCCCCCCATGTGATTGTGGGGTCCTTGCGATCACATGGCCGGTATAACCGGCTTATGCAGTATATATATGATCCAAGTACTTTTATAGCACATACACATACATAAACCATTAATAAAAGTGTATTTTAATATGAATATATATATATATATATATATATATATATTCATATTAAAATACACATAGAATAATGTTAATTATATATATATATATATATATAATTAAATAAAATAAAAATAATCAATAAATACATTTAAAAAATGGAAAAAAAATAATAAAAATAAATTTAAAAAATGGAAAAAAAATAATAAAAATAAATTAAAAAAATTATATACTTGTTTTAATTTGTTCTAACTGTATTTTGATATTAATATACATATATATTACATTCAAAATACATTTAGAATGACAAATACATATATATATATATACACATGTATTAAGGCAGTTTTGCCTGTATTTGTGGGAGGGGCTTAAATTAATTCACTCCCCTATATAAGGGACACCCCTTACCTGACTCATATCGCTTGAGGTCAGCATCAGAATGATTTCCACTTCCGGGTCATCCAGACGCCATTTTACCTGATTACTCCATGAGGTTTTCTAAGCTGAGCTGTGTCAGGAATCCAGCCACAGGCTTTTCCGGCCTACCACCTTCTTTCTTCAATCTATCGCTGTGGATGGTGTCCAAGTGACTCACAAACCGTAAGTTGACCTACCCATTACGCCAGGCATCAGTCCCACGGCACCATGCAAGGGTCAGGTCCTCACTTTACTGCTGCATTTTGTCTAAGTCTGTTCTAAAACCATTGCATGTTCATGCATATCATTCGTTTAAACCCCCTACTGGTCTTTGGGTGTACTACAGACTTCTTAGACATTATCACATTTCATGTACAAACCAACGAACCACTGCATCTTTGCCTACACACTGACCCCTACCGGTCATTCGGTGTACTACAGGCTTCTCAGACATTATTGCATTTCATGTACAAACCAACGAACCACCGCATTTTTCACCTACACACTGACCCCTATTGGTCATTCGGTGTACTACAGGCTTCTTAGGCGTTGTTTGCATTTTCATGTACAAACCAATAAACCACTGCATTTACACCTACACACTGACCCCTACTGGTCTTTCGGTGGACTACAGGCTTCTTAGACATTATCGCATTTCATGTACAAATCAACGAACCACTGCATTTGCGCCTACACACTGACCCCTACCGGTCATTCTGTGTACTACAGGCTTCTCCGACATTATTGCATTTCAGGTACAAACCAACAAACCACTGCATTTTTCACCTACATACTGACCCCTATCAGTCATTCGGTGTACTACAGGCTTCTTAGACATTATTGCTTTTCGTGTACAAAACAATAAACCACTGCATTTTTACCTACACACTTACACCTACCGGTCATTCAGTGTACTACAGGCTTCTCAGACATTATTGCATTTCATGTACAAACCAACGAACCACGGCATTTTCGCCTACATGCTGACCCCTACCGGTCAATCGGTATACTACAGTCTTCTCAGACTTTATTTCACTTCATAAGCAAACAAACTAACTACAGCATTTTCGCTTTTATACTGACTCCTATCTGTCATACGGTAGGATTAACCCCTTAGGGACACATGACATGTGTGTCATGTCATGATTCCCTTTTATTCCAGAAGTTTGGTCCTTAAGGGGTTAAAGGGTATTTTTACCATACAATCAGCATTTATGACCCCTACTGGTCAACAGCAAAACTGTCTTCACATGTCATATACAATTTACCAGCCAATATAAATTACACATAAGATTGTTTTAACCCCTTAAGGACACAAGACATGTGTGACGTGTCATGATTCCCTTTTATTCCAGAAGTTTGGTCCTTACGGGGTTAAACATAACCATAAACCATAAATGAAACTCCAGCACGGGCTCAAATTCAGGTTTAATTCACAATAATTTACATTTCACATCAAGACCAACAGTGGTTCTATCAACACTGCCACCTACAGGTCTGTCAAGTACATTGACAATTTTCATGGGGTTTTACAAACACCAAAACACTGACACCTATAGGTCAACAGACAAACAACATTTCACATACCAATCAGTATCCAACTACACTGCCACCTATAGGGCACTCGGCAGATCTCCAGTGCACTTGCATTTTGCAACACCATGTTCACTGACCCCTACCATTCAATAAGACATACAACAATTCACATAGCAAGCACTATATCAACATCAGGTATAAATACATATATTATTACACAGTAGCAGACGCGTCTGTATATACGTAACTGGTAATATAGTTCACATACATTTTTCACAGCACGCTGCTCACGCAACAGACTTTCCCCTAGCAAGGGGACATACAACATACAAGGTGGGGACAGACCACATTTTCACTTGTACATACGGCACTTAATGGGTTAAGATTGATACATATTTAACCAGTATGGCTACGATGTTTAATATTTACACATCATGGCACTTTACTTTTCACATATACTGTACGTATTAAGATAAGCTTGGTCTATGCCATATTTCCTTATGCCATACGGTTTTATCCATTCAGGTTACAGTTACTACTAAAAAACCTATACGGATTGTCAGGTTCAATACCATACTACCAGGTACATACACCTGCTCACGTAGTTATCCATCTCTTACCTTCCCTGGAATAGTAATAGTGTACTGGCAATTAGGGTTCTAGGGCCCAATAGGTATTACCCCCTTTTTTCTCTGCATTATGCTTCGGTTAGTGGTCCCGCGAGGCCAACACCCCGCCTCACACTCGGAGGCATACACCCCTCGGGCCACTCGTGAGCTAGCCGCCTCGCATTGTATCATAGAGAGGGCCTCACCTGTCACTCCCCTTCCTATTTTCTGGTTACTGTCACCGAGAGGCCAACATCCTGCCACAATGTTCGGTGGCCACACAAAATCCCCTCGCGCCAAGCATAGATAGAGCCTCTCAAGCCACTTGGCAACTAGCAGGGCCTCACCAGTCACCAAAAAACACCAAGCCTAATCGTTTCGCCTTACGGCTTAGCTAGCAAGCCAGTACAAGAACCCTGGGTACAAATAATTGCATCTTTATTGTTATTTAAGTATTTTTCCAAAAGATGGTGAAGAATCACCTCTTCCTAGCACCCCGGCTAGAATTGATACACATTCAAGCAGAGGAGATGTTGCTAGTCCTGCAGCAATCAGATCCTGGATGATCCCACACATTACCACCGACCTAAGGAGGTGACAAATCCCCTACCCTGCTACAGCAAGGAAAGCAGAGTTATTCAAACTCCTCCATACATCAACGGACAACACGGAGGCAGGGGAAGGCCCAGCTACATCAACTCAGGTGACACCCAGGCTATGCTAGCCTCACTCATAAACTCATGAGCCAAAAAATTTTTATGACAGACTGGCAATCTCGAGTTGGTCACCACAGCCCTCACAAGGCTGGGCCTCACGTTACTGTACAACCAGCACCAACCGAAACTCGGTTACCTGGTACAATCAATTCTTATGACACACAAGATGTTAACCCTGCACGTATGATCCCAGCACATTGGGGAAGCAAGGCATATATATGTATGATGATGTATCTGTGATGGTCAGATTCAGGGATTCCAGGTAAATCGGGAACTGACCATCTCTTGGATGGGTTGGTATTTGGAATATGTAGAGATGTTTATTTGTGCAGGTACCCATACAGAAGGGGTTCTGTCCCAAACAAATGGACGAGCACTCTCAGGCTCCAGGTACCAGCACCTCTGAACTACCAGAGACGATTGATATGAGTAGTTGCATTGCATATAGACTGTTGCATATATGTTCAAATGGTTCAGGGCACATGACAAACCATGTGGCCCAATACAACTTACAAATAACGTACTCACCATCTGTACACACCAATGCATTTTCAACACTACTGACTCATCACCCTTCCAGACTTGTAGTAGATTTACTAAAGCTCTGGAGCTTCAAAGGGCTCCCATACAGGTATCATAAACACACCTTCAAGGAATATAGCATGCCCTCACTTACAGTGAGCACAACAAAACCATGGGCTGAAAACACACTCATAGCCAAGATTTGCAGAGTGGTCTTCCAATCTCCACCATTTACAGCATGGCACCAAACACACACATTGGTATTGTCACAAGGAATCTTCCCTTAAACAAAGACTAACCATAGACTTATTGGCACCACACACCTCCGCTACCCCAAGTCTCAACTCCCTTCTTACTATATAACACCATTGATCTACCTTTACAGCTATCACTCAAGCATGGGTTAAAGCTTGGTTAAGTAAGACCAATATCATCAACGCAGTAAACAGCTACCATCTACCCTACACACTGGCACTTACATGGCATAAATTGGGCAATCCTTTCCCTGCTCAACTTTCGAGCTACAGATTAACCTACTATCGATATTCGCAGATACTCTGTGCTGGTTATGATAACATATCCAGAGGCATTACAGTCATACACTATCTAGAAGACTTCTTGTTGCTCAAAGAAAGCATATTTTTCACTAGAAGCCTCATGGCAGCTTAGTCTGGTTGACCACTTGGGCGTCCCAGTACCCCATAAGAAACAGAAGGCGCAGACACTATCATCACATTACTGGGCATATGACTTGAGTCGGCATCCATACACGCAAGTTACCACAAGACAAATAGGGAACATTCTCAACTAAATCAATCACTACCTCCTGCTTAGTACTTACAACTACAAGGAACTACAATCCCTACCAGGTTCCTTAATTTTGCCATGCTAATCATACCACAAGACCACGCTTTCACATCCAGAGTACTTTCCCCTTTTTTCCACACTTCCAACATGACGATCAGAGGAGGTGCCTAGACACCTCAGCAACAGCAGACCTGCACATGGGGGGGGGGGATTTCTTAACCACTTGGCATGGTAAAAGCATGTTCCTTCCAGGATTGTCTGACACTTCTCCAACCAGATGGTCAGACGCAGCGTATACCACGGGTTTGGCAGCGATCTACCGGGAACAATTGCTTTGGGGCTGTTGGCCATGGCATCCAGGTTTGGAAATTTTTCCACCACTTCAGCCCCTTTGGAAGATCTACCCCATTGTAGCAGCTGCTGTGGCATGGGGTAAATCATGGTCAGGGTCATCAATCCGTTGTTACTCAGACAACTAAGCACATATCATATCATCAACAAACGCCACTACTCATCCATAAGTTCATGATGTTTCTGGGGAACTCACTTGGTTGGCCACTTATCACATTTCACTTTCATGTACCAGACGGGGGTATACATCCCTGCCGACAACTGTCTCATTTATATTCCAGGCATGTTCATCATACGCTTCCTACAGCCGCCCATACAGTCACGTCCACTCTTTCGTTCCAGAGACAAAATCATGGATTAGACATACTCATGCAGCATAGCATGCACTATCCCACCTAGCACTTTCGTCCCATACTTGTAGAACGCATAACACAGCTTTTCACCTGGCTTAAAGAATCTCATTGGAACACGACATAGCTCAACCTGTGTCACAAAATTTCTCCTAAGTTTTGCTTATTTTTGCCACCTTAAACTTAAACTATCTCATACACCATTAATTATATATTTTACAGGCATTCAACAACACATGATAACCTATGGCCAAAACTACCATAAACTTCATGCTATCATACCAGAAAAGAATATACTCAGAGGTTTTCAGGAATCCATTCCCCCACGTTCCTCTCAGAGATTACCAATAGCCATCCAACTGTTCATCCTTATCGGACCTATTAGATCTACAACCATTCAATTATACTACCAAGTCGGCCATTACCAGCCATGCACATTGCCTTTTATGCCTTTCTCAGGCCAGAGAATCCACTACCATCACCACCACTCAGACAGATCATTGTCTTCAACGATCCCACGTACGTAAACACATATATCATTACCTATTGGCTCTACCACATTCCGAAATGAGTCAACATGCACCAACAGTAGAGATAACATACTATCCTACCCACAACAAATGGTGCCCACTTTCGGTCCTAGATTCCTACCTTCAAAATCCTTTCAGGAATTAAATACTGTAATGCATTTAAGGAAGTGTCTGGTTAATTTGTATATATTTGTTGACTGTATTAAATTTTTGATTATTCATTTTTGCCCTCTTTATTTACAGGCCTACCGTATCGTCGGTATCGGCACACCACAACCGACTTGCTCCCTTTACACTATCCTAAGCTTATGCTGGATCCTTACTCCATATACGGCTATTTTGCCCCTTACACAAGTATTAAGGCAGTTTTGCCTGTATTTGTGGGAGGGGCTTAAATTAATTCACTCCCCTATATAAGGGACACCCCTTATCTGACTCATATCGCTTGAGGTCAGCATCAGAATGACCCTCCCACCCACTACTCATTTCAACACTTTCTCTTTTCTTTCCATTTACTTTACTTTCTTACTCCTTGGTGGGCCCTCTTTATTTACAGGCCTACCGTATCGTCGGTATCGGCACACCACAACCGACTTGTTCCCTTTACACTATCCTAAGCTTATGCTGGATCCTTACTCCATATACGGCTATTTTGCCCCTTACACAAATATATATATATATATATATATATATATATATATATATATATATATATATATATATATATATATATATATATATGTATACTGTTTGTAGTTACCTGGTATTTGGTACTTTGTATTCTGTGATTGAGGGCTTGGAGGAGTCCTACTCTACATGCAATATTTTATCGGGGTAAAAGTACTTTTTTGCCCTTTTGTCCTTTTCCCACTGAGGTGTTTTCTGCTATACGTGGTATATCTGTTTAGAGGATATACCCACAATAAAAACATGCATGCATTTAAATGTTTTTTTAAAATTATATTATATTTGTATATGTAGCTAAAACCGCTTGCAAGTCTTGTCTGTAGCCATTGCAAGCCCCCCTCCCCTTATAACAAGTCCACACTTTTTTTGTGGCTGTCCAATCACAGACTTCCCAATGTAGCTCAGTGAGGCATCACACATCCCATTACTTCTGCATCTAATCCTCTCCTTTTGTAATCTCTTTTCACTGTTCCATTGTAATGTGTTTTTGGAATTTTAATTATGTAATATAGAATGCACACTGTAACCACTACGAATAGTCAAAAATATAACTTTATTCCGTACAAAAAGTACTACAGTGAAAAAAATACAGAAAAAATATAAATAAACACAATGATAGAAGCAAGAGAAAATACAATAATGCAATCCTACAAAGTCAAAAAATTTTTTTAACCAGCCTAAGGACAGAGACACGAGTCACCAAACCCCAACGTTTCGGCACCAACCGGCTGCCTTTATCGAATTTGTTTCTGTATTTTATTCACTGTAGTACTTTTTGTTCGGAATAAAGTTATATTTTTGACTATTCTTAGTGGCTATAGTGTGCATTCTATATTACATAGATATTTGGATAGTTTTTGAGGGAGTGTTTGTATAGTTTGCACCTAGCTATTTGAAATACTTTGTCTCTCCACGTGTTTTTGGTTTGTGTTTGCAATTTAAATTCCTCCCTACATGAATTAAGAAGTTCTTTATAAACTAATCAATTCAAAGTCGCAAATTCAAAGTCTTTATGATTCTCTTGATCGCCATGACGATTTTTATTTTAAGGGCGGGAAGGGGGTCTCTAATTTACCTTTTGTTTCCCGCATTTTCATGTTTATTATAGAACCTATTGGTGCAAAAACCCAACAACATTTGAGGGAAAAAATAAACTTTTCAATAACTTTTTTCCCTTGATTTGGTAGACACAGGCATACATATAGATCTGAGAATCTAAAAACATGGGTGGAAAAAATAAGAAAAGTCGCCATGGCAACTCTACATCTGTCCAGGCAGTCGTAGCTTCAGCTAACAAGTCCAGGGTGACTGCAGATCAGAAAGCTTCAGGAGAGGACACAACCAAGAAACCGGGCTCTAAATCTGCTAATGTAGCTGGCGTTAACAAGGAACTAAAGAGCAAACAAGGTACGTGGAAAACATTTTAGATTGGTTTTTACATTAATGAAGTTTGCTTTTACGTTTAACCAATGTACTTAAAGACACTTTAAATTCCACAACATCCATGTTCTTTAAATATGTTTTGGTGCAAAGAGGGCCCCTGTTTTAAACGTACAGCCTCAATCAGAAAAAGTCTAGCATAACTCCCCTTTGACCATACAAGTTCTTGCCGTTTACATTAACACACTCCATACATGTTTCAGCCTCCTCCAAAAAGCTCTGTTATAATGTTTTGTGAAGGAGCTGGTAAAGCTTTCTCGTCAATAATTTAATTAAAAAAACAACACAACAACTCACATAGAGCTATTGTGAAACTAAGACTTCTGTCAGATTGAGAGCCGTTTTATTCATATCTTCTCTGAACAAAACTGTTGGCAGTTTTGAACTACATATTCCATAAACACTGATGGGCAGAAGTTTTGAGATTTGTCCAGCTGTCGAAGCTGCTTCAAGTCCAGTCACTTTGCAGGATCTTAAAAGTATATTTTGTTATTGTGTAATATTTGTCTTTGTTTATCTAATTTTTTATGCATTTATCTAAATGCATTAATGCATTTATCTATAGAACAAATTATGGTCCCAATGTACAATGTCCCTAAATGTATTACAACAGAGGTGTAACCAAGTGTTGTTGGATTTCCCATAGATCTATGTCAGACTTGGCTGACGAGAATTATGGAGAGTTCAGTTCAACAGCTAAAAAAATAAAAATTAAATAGGTTTTTCATTTTGCAAAATAATGTTTTTTGTTTTTTTTTTAAGCTAGACTGTAACCATGGTTGTAGTCATATTGTAGTCTCCTCCCCAGACCTCTCCCATGCCATCCTGCAACATGTCACTGCTTGCCTTTCCTCCATCTCTGACTGGATGTCCTCCTGCTTTCTAAAACTAAATATCTCGAAAACTGAACTCCTTGTCTTTCCTCCTCCTAATACTGATCCTCTTCTTTTGCTCTCCCTTCAAGTCAGTGGTATCCACATAAGTCCATCCTTGCAAGCGCACTGTCTTGTTGGCATATTTGATTCTAGTCTCACCCTTGAGCCTCACATCCAGCATGTTACCAAATCCTGTAGATTCCACCTTTAAAAACATAGCCCGCATCTGCCCCTTTCTTACGCAAGATTGTAAGATTGTAATGCTCTAGTAATTTCCTGCATGGATTATTGTAACCCACTAAAAAACGTATTGCCCCGCTACAGACAGTAAGGAATGCTGCCGCCAGACTGATTTTCCTCTCTAGTCAGTCCTCTCACATTTCACCTCTTTGTCAGTCCTTGCATTGGCTTCCTGTATCCTACAGGAGTCAATTCAAAATGCTAACCCATACCTATAAAGCACTGACCAATTCTAGCCCCTCTTATATCTCTTCACAGATCCATAGGTAGGCCCCTTCTCAGTCTCTCCGCTCTGCCCAGATCTTCTCCTGTCCGCTACTCACACCCGTACGGCCAACTCATGCTTGCAGGACTTCTCGCGGCGGCTTCCTTCCTATGGAACAGCCTGCTTCCGTCATCAGACTGCCCCCTAGTCTTCAATCGTTTATGAAGTGCCTTAAAACCCATATTTTTAGGAAAGCTTATGTCCTCCCAGAGTAACCTCTACTTCACATACCTGTCTCTTACTCTCTCCTGAAGGGCACAATTCTACTCTCTCTTCCAGCTCTTCTTCACTCCCACCTACATTGATTGCTATTCCCTGTCCTATTGTGTTTTACACCCCACCTCCTATAGACTGTAAGCTCATTTGAGCAGGGTCCTCTTCAACTTATCGTTCCTGTAAGTTTTCTTGTAATTGTCCTATTTATAGCTAAATCCCCCCTCTTATAATATTGTAAAGCGCTACGGAATCTGTTGGCGCTATATAAATGACAATAATAATAGCATAAACATTTATATGCCTCTCTGTGTGTTTATCATCTGTCCTAGCAAGAAGAAAAAAAACGGGAATTGGTAAAACTATTTAATATACTGCAAACAAACACAGTATTTCCTGTAGTTTGTATTTATCTTCCATTGTTAACTTACATTACCCTATAGTATATACAGTAACTGCCAACTTTTTTTTATATTTTGCAGACATATTGTCCTATTTCATATGTGTTTGAGGTTTACAAACTATGACATTGTCCTTTAGGGACAGTTTGTATTATGGTTACTGCAACTTAAGTTGTATTAAATGGGTTTTTAAACGTACATATATGTTTAGGTTGGCAAGTAACCTTTTTCTTTTAAATTGACCGTGAATGTCTTAAAATTGCTCAGCTGTAATTTCTCTCTTATTTTAGGGCCAAAAACATATAGTTTTGGTTCGTCTGCTGATGCAAGTTCTTCGGCAAATCACAATAAGTCTGTTTTAAAGGTCAGTCTTTGTTTTTTATAGTATTGCATTATATCTTTATGTACAATAAACACAACAGCAAAATAAATCTCAGTGCATTTTTTTACAGGTCATTTGACTCTCAACTACTGCCAACTAGTGGTAATTGTGTAGCAAGTGTCTTCTCCCCACCCCGCGTGTTGAAATCTATGGTCTGCTTTCCATGCGGTGGACTGGCTTCCACCTTCCCAATTTACTTGCCATATATTTAAATAATTGGTGTGCTTTCTTATCCCTCACTATGTATTAATTTCGTTACCTGGTTGAATCAGTCATCATAGGCATAATGGTTAGCTGAAAATTCAATTGGTAAGTGGGCAACGAATACATCAGATTACATCAAATTGTGCTTGGATGGGCTAATAGATTTTAATTCTCCCCCACCTCCCACTTTTAAAATTTTTTTTTTATATGTTTGTAAAGATAATGCCGATACTCTACTTTTAAAGTCTGAGGGGGTCACAGTATTAATGTAACCTTAATTAAACAAACCTTACTTATGGATTCTGGGTAGAAAGATCACTGCATATTGCCAGCCATTACAAAGCGTCTCGTTGTGCAATACGCATCACATGGAACAGAGTTACTTTAAATTAAGTTACAGAAATATCATGCGAGGATCATTTATTTATTTATTTATTTATATTCTTATTCCCAACAGGTAGTGATTGACTGTAATCTGGAGAAAAGAATCATTTCTCTAATCAATGAGCATAAAAAGCTCAATTGTGATAAAGGGACGGTTTCAGGAAGATTGACTTCTAAGAAGTTACAGGTTTGTTGTTTTATCATTGTGATACATTGTGGATTTGGGGGCTGCTTTGCATTAAACATTGCTTCTTAAATCAACTCTCTGTGATCACAAATGCTACAGGAGTTTATCAATATACCAGTAGTTCAGAATTGGTAAATACCTAAATCCTGGTGGCCGGCAGTCCTTGAGGAGTTGACATAGAATATTATATAGGTGGGACAGTAATGGGGTAGTTTTAAAATAAATAAATAGGGGCCTGCCGTGTATATGAAACCTTATTGCGTTCTTTAGTTCAAGATTTATTTATTTAATTAACTCCCCTCTAAGGGGTGTTATTTAAATTAGGCTGTATTACTTCCTGTGCTGCATGTTGACTAATGGAATTTAACTTATTAGTGATGCTGCTGTCGATGGCCAGGAAAAGACATATATAACCTCTCACTCACACATTATTGTACATTTTAATTGACATGAAAGACTTGGATGGATAACCTTTCTCTCCTTTAATGTTTTGCTTCTAGGATCTGTATGTGGCCTTACAGGAGCTCAGTTTTAAGTCCGAGCATATAGAGGAAGCCATGACAAACACTGTTTTGTATGGAGGAGATCTGCATTCTGCGCTTGACTGGCTGTGTCTGAACCTACCAGATGGTAAATAAAATAATGCATTGGCTGCTTCTGTGCTCAGGAGTTAACAAAATAGGGCAGAATTTAAAGAACAAATGCAAGAAAAACACAAGTTTGAGAATTTTAGCCTGGAAAAGTGAGAAGTGCATTTCAGTGGATCTGTCACCAATGAGATTTTTGGGGGGCTGGAGGGGGTTAGCTGAACTGCTGAAAAGCCTCTATGTTGGCGTTGCAAGCAGATGTGCATGCGATTGCGGCTTTCCTGTGCTTCACAATGAGCGGTAATACAGCTTATTTAGACTGCGGAAAGGCCGACATGCACCAGCTGCCACTTTTATTAGAGCTAGCCAAAGAAAACCAATCTGGATGGGAGCCAGGGAGGTGATTCTGCCCCCAAATAACAAAAGTTTATTTTCAAAACGTAAAGTACTTTATGTGTTTTAAATTGTTCCTTTAAAATTTGTTATTCCTTCACAAGTTCTTTGCAATTCTGACTTTATTAAATAAACCCATGTTTGTTATTCTAAGAAACTAGCTCTACAACTGTAACATTAGTGTGTGTGACTTTTGGAAATGTTTATTATCTTAATGGATTTCATCTATTATGTTTCAGGAATATGTCATTTTATCCAACAAATTAGTATAGTTAAAAAACATATACCACCGGGGGCGCCACAATCACACACGTGTAATTATATTTACCAAATAGTAGACACAAGGTATCATGTAGAGAGATAAAAATGGAACAGTATATAGTGAAGTATTTAATGGTACAAATACAAATATTAAAAAAGATAAAAAATACACTCACAAAAATATTGGCACAATAGGGACATATGTCTAAATTGTGCTATAAAAGCTTGTCAGCCCCTTGGGCTAAATACCCTTTGTACAGTGGATCCGATTTCTCCAGATTCAGTACTGGTCAGTCCTTATTCAGCTGGAGTCCAAATCTGTCCAATAAATATCAATAGGGGTGTTTAAGCTGCTCGACGCGTTTCGTCTCACCGACTTTCTCAAGAGCTGTACATGGCTTCTTTCTTCCGGCTTTTTAAATCCTGTGTTTCGCGCGCTCTTTTTATTGCGCGCATGCGCATCGCGGCTAAAATGTCCATACCCATAGCCGCGCGTGCGCATGTGTTCCACCTTGGAACGCAAACAACTTTATTGGCAATTTGTGCCGGAACACACTTCCGTATTAGACCACCGGGTCCTACGGAATAGCGTGGAAGCACTCAGGCACTGTTATATATTAAAAAATTATATCATATCACATTTATATTTAACATTATATGTGACAAAAACAACTACAACTATTTATCTAATCTATTATATTGTACATATAATACAATCTGTTATATTATACATCAAAAAATACTGATAACATACGGAAATACATAAATCATAGTATATAGCTAGAGACAGTTAAGGTATATAACCCATCAATTGCATTATACATCACTAATACAGATGGCAAAAAGTATGGACATTTAGAGATATGGAATTATAAATCTCTGAAACAGAAGATGATAATATATATTAATAGACTCATATCCAAAAGAATACAATTCAAGTTATAACCATATGTGGTCATCATTTTCTAATTTTTAATTTTTAATTTTTAAAGAGGTATGGCAAGGGCACCATCAGATTTAAAATATCAAAAAAAGAGGGGATAAATTTTGCCTATCTAAAAATAGGTCAATAAAAATAAGAATAAAAAATAAAAATAAAATATAAAAGACAGAAGTATAAAAACAGGGTACATGGATCAGTCCATAAAGACTAATATATCTAAATCTACATTTAACCCCTTTGGAGATGTTGTTTTGAGTCTATAAATCCACTCCGTTTCTTTCATAGCCAGCGCTTTTTCTATGTCTCCCCCTCTCCAATGTGGGGTTATAGTGTCTATCCCTATACATCTAAAATCTTGGAAACTAAAATCAGTGCAGTTTATACAATGTCTAGGGACGCTATGTTTTATATTTCCTCTTTTTATCCCATTAAAATGTTCCAAAATCCCAATGTGCAATTTTCTTATTGTGCGACCTATGTATTGTATACCGCATTTACACTCCAATAAGTAAATTACATTTTTTGTTTGACAATTTATAAAATGCTTTATTTTAAAAACTTCTTTTGTGGCAGTGCATATAAATTCTGTTGTTTTTTGTTTTTGGAACTTACATGTACTACAATGTCCACATTTAAAAAAACCTTTTGGTTTTTCTTTAAGAAAATTGTTACCTGAAGTTTCTGTTTTCTCCAGGGTGTCTCTCCGTGGTAAAGCGCTGGGAGCTAAAATCGATTTTAAAATTCTGAGTTTTTTTTATAAATAATCTGGGGTTTACTTGGTAAAATATTAGTTAAAAATTGATCCTGTTTTAAAATAGGCCCAAATTTTTTAATAATTTTCTCGATGGTGTGTGCTTTACTATTATATCTAGTTAAAAACGAAATGTTGTAGTCTTTGTTATCTTTCTTATGTACCTTTTTATTTTTTTAAATTTCTACTCTATCTTTAATTTCTACTTGTTTTTCTGAGTCTATCAACAATCTTTGAGGGTAATGTCTTTTCTCAAATTTTCTGTTTAGTACTTTGACCTGTTCTTTAAAGTCCTTTTTGTTAGTACAATTTCTAAGGAGTCTTGTTTGCTGTCCTTTTGGTATATTATTAAGCCAATTAGGATGGTGGCAGCTAGAATACTCTATAAAGCTGTTCCCATCTGTTGGTTTAAAATATGTTTTATTGCAAACGACTCCCGAGGAAATAAAAAAGGAAAGATCTAAAAAGTTAATATTTTCAGGGTGGGTTTCTGCCGTAAACCTCAACCCATAAGTATTGACATTAATATATGATAGGAATTCTTCTAAAAGTGGTCTCTCTCCCTCCCAAATAATGAGAACGTCGTCGATATATCTTTTCCAGAGCACCAGGTTCGCACCGTAGGGATTATTGTCCCAAATGTTTTTAGCTTCCCAATCCGCTACAAATATATTGGCGTAGCTCGGTGCAAACCTGGTGCCCATGGCAGTTCCACATGTCTGAAGGTAATAATTACCTTCAAACCAAAAAAAATTGTGGAAAAGAATAAAACGAATCATAGTTACAATCAAAGTGGCTTGTGCTTCATGCATATTTTCATCCTTTTCTAAAGTCTCTTTAATGGCTCTAATTCCTTTTTCATGGTCTATTGACGTGTATAAGGATGCTACGTCTACCGTGGCCCAGATATAGTTATCCTTCCACGTTAGACCTTCCACATCTGTAATAATCTGACTTGAATCTTTAATATAGGAACGAGTCATTAAAACATATTTTTGTAGAAAATGATCTACATATTCTGAGACATTACTCGTCAATGATCCAATGCCACTGATTATAGGTCTACCTGGGGGGTTGGTGAGGGACTTATGAATTTTTGGTAGATAATAAAATATAGCCATTTTAGGGGATTTAATAAAAAGATATTCAAACTCGTCTTTGGTAATGATATTTTTATTTTGTCCTTCCAACAGCATTTTAAAAAGTTCCTTTTTATATGCCTCCATTGGATTAGATTTTAAGACTATGTATGTATCCTTATCATCTAGAATTCTAGACGCTTCCCTCATATAATCCTCACGATTTAAGATGACTATACCCCCTCCCTTATCTGCTTGTTTTATAACGAGCTCATTGTTCTCTTTGAGTTGTTTTAAGGCAATTTTTTCTTTTTTGGTAAGGTTATCTTTTCCTTTGTCTTTTGTTAAATTTTCAAATTCTTTTAAAATCATATCGCTAAAAACCGGAATGAAGTCCCCTTTTTCCCAGGTTGGAAAAAATTTGGATTTATGTTTTAAACCCGAATGTACTATCTGTGGAGATAAAGGTTCCACATTCTCCTCCTTGGTACCCTTGCCATATTCCTCAACCTCTTTTTTTCTTCTTTTCAAAGAAGCGTTTAATAGTCAGTTTTCTCATAAATTTTTGAGTGTCTATAAATAGTTCAAATTGATTTGGACTCTTTTGTGGGGCAAATTTTAGTCCTTTATCTAAGATCTTAATTTCAGCTTTATCTAGTTCATGTTTAGACAGATTGAAGATGCCTTCCCAATTGTCTGAAGATCTTATATCATCTGACTTATTTAATATTCTGACATCTCCCCCTCTTCTAGATCTTCTAGCCCTCCTATGGCTCCTATGAGTTTTCTCTTTTTGGGTGGGGTTTGGGCTGTGTTTAGTGGGGCAAATCTGTTCCTTTGTTGCCAATAATTCTTTATTGGACTTTTCTTTTGTCTTCTTCCTAAAAAATCCCCTTGTGTCCTTTTAGAAATTGTACTAACAAAAATGACTTTAAAGAACAGGTCAAAGTACTAAACAGAAAATTTGAGAAAAGACATTACCCTCAAAGATTGTTGATAGACTCAGAAAAACAAGTAGAAATTAAAGATAGAGTAGAAATTTTAAAAAATAAAAAGGTACATAAGAAAGATAACAAAGACTACAACATTTCGTTTTTAACTAGATATAATAGTAAAGCACACACCATCGAGAAAATTATTAAAAATTTTTGGCCTATTTTAAAACAGGATCAATTTTTAACTAATATTTTACCAAGTAAACCCCAGATTATTTATAAAAAAACTCAGAATTTTAAATCGATTTTAGCTCCCAGCGCTTTACCACGGAGAGACACCCTGGAGAAAACAGAAACTTCAGGTAACAATTTTCTTAAAGAAAAACCAAAAGGTTTTTTTAAATGTGGACATTGTAGTACATGTAAGTTCCAAAAACAAAAAACAACAGAATTTATATGCACTGCCACAAAAGAAGTTTTTAAAATAAAGCATTTTATAAATTGTCAAACAAAAAATGTAATTTACTTATTGGAGTGTAAATGCGGTATACAATACATAGGTCGCACAATAAGAAAATTGCACATTGGGATTTTGGAACATTTTAATGGGATAAAAAGAGGAAATATAAAACATAGCATCCCTAGACATTGTATAAACTGCACTGATTTTAGTTTCCAAGATTTTAGATGTATAGGGATAGACACTATAACCCCACATTGGAGAGGGGGAGACATAGAAAAAGCGCTGGCTATGAAAGAAACGGAGTGGATTTATAGACTCAAAACAACATCTCCAAAGGGGTTAAATGTAGATTTAGATATATTAGTCTTTATGGACTGATCCATGTACCCTGTTTTTATACTTCTGTCTTTTATATTTTATTTTTATTTTTTATTCTTATTTTTATTGACCTATTTTTAGATAGGCAAAATTTATCCCCTCTTTTTTTGATATTTTAAATCTGATGGTGCCCTTGCCATACCTCTTTAAAAATTAAAAATTAAAAATTAGAAAATGATGACCACATGTGGTTATAACTTGAATTGTATTCTTTTGGATATGAGTCTATTAATATATATTATCATCTTCTGTTTCAGAGATTTATAATTCCATATCTCTAAATGTCCATACTTTTTGCCATCTGTATTAGTGATGTATAATGCAATTGATGGGTTATATACCTTAACTGTCTCTAGCTATATACTATGATTTATGTATTTCCGTATGTTATCAGTATTTTTTGATGTATAATATAACAGATTGTATTATATGTACAATATAATAGATTAGATAAATAGTTGTAGTTGTTTTTGTCACATATAATGTTAAATATAAATGTGATATGATATAATTTTTTAATATATAACAGTGCCTGAGTGCTTCCACACTATTCCGTAGGACCCGGTGGTCTAATACGGAAGTGTGTTCCGGCACAAATTGCCAATAAAGTTGTTTGCGTTCCAAGGTGGAACACATGCGCACGCGCGGCTATGGGTATGGACATTTTAGCCGCGATGCGCATGCGCGCAATAAAAAGAGCGCGCGAAACACAGGATTTAAAAAGCCGGAAGAAAGAAGCCATGTACAGCTCTTGAGAAAGTCGGTGAGACGAAACGCGTCGAGCAGCTTAAACACCCCTATTGATATTTATTGGACAGATTTGGACTCCAGCTGAATAAGGACTGACCAGTACTGAATCTGGAGAAATCGGATCCACTGTACAAAGGGTATTTAGCCCAAGGGGCTGACAAGCTTTTATAGCACAATTTAGACATATGTCCCTATTGTGCCAATACTTTTGTGAGTGTATTTTTTATCTTTTTTAATATTTGTATTTGTACCATTAAATACTTCACTATATACTGTTCCATTTTTATCTCTTTACATGATACCTTGTGTCTACTATTTGGTAAATATAATTACACGTGTGTGATTGTGGCGCCCCCGGTGGTATATGTTTTTTAACTATACTAATTTGTTGGATTGTACTGTTTGGGATTGGGAGTGATCCCTATTTTGGAGTGGCTAGCCTGCACGACTTTAAGCACTTTTATTCCCACTTACCGTTTCTCTATTTTATA
>OW240916.1:159550509-159579018 GCA_933207985.1 Pelobates cultripes | reverse complement strand
ATCTTCTTTATTTAACAAGAATTAAAACATAAGGTCTAGGATCAACGTTTCAGTCCTCTCTTAGGAATTTCATCAGGAATCTAAAATAAATATATACATACGTTAAAAAATTCAAAAATCATAAAAAATTTATTAAAAAATGTGTAATTTCGTTCTAACTGTATTTTGATATTTATATATATTTATTGATATCAAAATGCACGTAGAATGAAATATATATATCTATATAAATAAGTATATACGTATATATCACTATATATATATACAGGGAGTGCAGAATTATTAGGCAAATGAGTATTTTGACCACATCATCCTCTTTATGCATGTTGTCTTACTCCAAGCTGTATAGGCTCGAAAGCCTACTACCAATTAAGCATATTAGGTGATGTGCATCTCTGTAATGAGAAGGGGTGTGGTCTAATGACATCAACACCCTATATCAGGTGTGCATAATTATTAGGCAACTTCCTTTCCTTTGGCAAAATGGGTCAAAAGAAGGACTTGACAGGCTCAGAAAAGTCACAAATAGTGAGATATCTTGCAGAGGGATGCAGCACTCTTAAAATTGCAAAGCTTCTGAAGCGTGATCATAGAACAATCAAGCGTTTCATTCAAAATAGTCAACAGGGTCGCAAGAAGCGTGTGGAAAAACCAAGGCGCAAAATAACTGCCCAGTCAAGCGTGAAAAGTCAAGCGTGCAGCTGCCACAATGCCACTTGCCACCAGTTTGGCCATATTTCAGAGCTGCAACATCACTGGAGTGCCCAAAAGCACAAGGTGTGCAATACTCAGAGACATGGCCAAGGTAAGAAAGGCTGAAAGACGACCACCACTGAACAAGACATACAAGCTGAAACGTCAAGACTGGGCCAAGAAATATCTCAAGACTGATTTTTCTAAGGTTTTATGGACTGATGAAATGAGAGTGAGTCTGATGGGCCAGATGGATGGGCCCGTGGCTGGATTGGTAAAGGGCAGAGAGCTCCAGTCCGACTCAGACGCCAGCAAGGTGGAGGTGGAGTACTGGTTTGGGCTGGTATCATCAAAGATGAGCTTGTGGGGCCTTTTCGGGTTGAAGATGGAGTCAAGCTCAACTCCCAGTCCTACTGCCAGTTCCTGGAAGACACCTTCTTCAAGCAGTGGTACAGGAAGAAGTATGCATCCTTCAAGAAAAACATGATTTTCATGCAGGACAATGCTCCATCACACGCGTCCAAGTACTCCACAGCGTGGCTGGCAAGAAAGGGTATAAAAGAAGAAAATCTAATGACATGGCCTCCTTGTTCACCTGATCTGAACCCCATTGAGAACCTGTGGTCCATCATCAAATGTGAGATTTACAAGGAGGGAAAACAGTACACCTCTCTGAACAGTGTCTGGGAGGCTGTGGTTGCTGCTGCACGCAATGTTGATGGTGAACAGATCAAAACACTGACAGAATCCATGGATGGCAGGCTTTTGAGTGTCCTTGCAAAGAAAGGTGGCTATATTGGTCACTGATTTGTTTTTGTTTTGTTTTTGAATGTCAGAAATGTATATTTGTGAATGTTGAGATGTTATATTGGTTTCACTGGTAATAATAAATAATTGAAATGGGTATATATTTGTTTTTTGTTAAGTTGCCTAATAATTATGCACAGTAATAGTCACCTGCACACACAGATATCCCCCTAACATAGCTAAAACTAAAAACAAACTAAAAACTACTTCCAAAAATATTCAGCTTTGATATTAATGAGTTTTTTGGGTTCATTGAGAACATGGTTGTTGTTCAATAATAAAATTAATCCTCAAAAATACAACTTGCCTAATAATTCTGCACTCCCTGTATATATATAAATAATAATTCTACGTATATATTTATGTAATATTTTTACATAATTAGATCATTTTATTAATTACAATTTGCTGGATCTGCCTGACAACACAGGCCAGAAGTCCAGGGGATTTAATTTCTTGGCACTATATTTAACTGTTTTACTCACGAGACTTTGCTGAACACAAATATTAGTGTTTCAAAACAGTAAAACATATCACAGCGATGATATTGTCAGTGAAAGTGACGTTGTTTGCATTTTTCACACACAAACGGCACTTTCACTGATGATATAAATGTTGTGATACGTTTCACTGTTTTGAAACACTAATATTTGTGTTCAGCAAGGTCTCCTGAGTATAACGACACCCCGCATATACAGGTTTTGTAGTGTTTTTGAAAGGTCAAATGTTTTTACATTGAAGATTGCCAGGTTGGTTATGTTGCCTTTGAGAGCGTATGGTAGCCCAGGAATGTAACCTTAGTAGGTTATCCGAGAGTGTGCTCCTGAGCGTTTATTTCTGGTTACTGACTTGGCATACCATTTGCAAATGAAGACAACCCAAGGTATTGCAAATGGGTTATGTTCAGTCTTTTTTAGTAGCCACTTAGTAAAAAAAACACTGGCCAAAGTTAGCGTTCATCATAGTTTTTTGCTTTTTTAACACACAAACAAATATAAATGCTATCTTTGGCCAGTGTGTGTGACTAAGTGGCTACTAAAAAAGTCTGGATATACCCCATATTGAATACCCTGGGTTGTCTACTTTAAAATAATATGTACATGAGAGCTGTGATTCAGAGATTTATGACAGATAACAGTGTTACAATGTCACTATTGATACATTTTAAAAATAGATATTTTGAAACAGTAATTTCCTATTTGTACTTATAGCCCTATAACTTGCAAAAAGGCATGTAAACACTGGGTGTTTTTAAACTCAGGACAACATTTTGAATCTATTTAGCAGTTTTTTTCATTTGCATTTGTAGATAAGTAAAAGATTTTTCAAGTGAAAGTCAAAAAACGTGTTTTTTTTTTCCATTTTCAACCATATTTTATTTTAATTTTTTTAAGTAAATTATATGACATGATACAAATAATGGTATGTAAAGAAAGCCCTTTTTTTGTCCTGAAAAAAACCCAGTATATAACTTGTATGGGAACAATAAATGAGAGAGAGGAAAATTACAGCTAAACACAAACATCACAAAAGTGTTAAAACAGCCCTGGTTCTTATCGTACAACATGGCCAAAACAGTCCGGTCCTGAAGGGGTTAAACCTATGTTGTTGTTGTTTGTTTGTTTTTTTGTAATATTTACTGAAAAATCCATAAAAAAATATTATGTACACTACATTCAGAAAGACTCATTCATTTAAAATTTAAATTTTTATGTTGTGTTTCAATTGTTTTCATTATTTGTTTTCACATCGATCTACTCTTAATACCACATAATGCCAAAGCAAAAAATTATATTTTTTGATCATAAATTTATTAAAAAGAAAAAAACCTAAAATATCATATTAATAGGCTTATTTAGACCCTTTGGTATGACACTTCAAATTAGCTCAGATGCATTCCATTTCTCTTGATCATGAGATGTTTGTACACTTTGACTGGTGTCCATCTGGGGCAAATTCAATTGATTGGACTTGATATGGCACACACCTGTCTATAGCATCACAGCTGTAAATATATATCACAGCAAAAACCAGGTCATGAGGTCAAATGAACTACCCGCAGAACCCAGAGACAGGATTGTGTTGAGGCACAGAACTGAGGAAGGCTGCATTATTATTATTGGCATTTATATAGCGCCAACTTATTCCAGATCACTCTACAATAATATAAAGGGGAACATTTAACAATAAATGAGACAATTGCAAAATGTTACAGGAACAACAGAATGATGACGACACTGATAAAACAAACTTACAATCTAAATCTTTGAAGGTTCCCTAGGCCTGGAGCACAGTGGCCTCCGTAATGTTTAGATGGAAAAAGTTTGGAACAACCAGGAAACTTCCCAGAGCTGCCTGCTATTCCAAACTGAGCAATCAGGTTAGAAGGGCCTTGGTTAGAAAGATGACCAAGAACCCAAATGGTCGTTCTGGGTGAGCTCCAGAGATCATGTGTAGAGGTGGGAGAAACTTGTGGAAGGAACTTGTGGAAGGACAACTTTCACTGCAGCACTCCACCGATGTTGTCATTATGGCAGACTTGCCAGATGGAAACATCTCCTCACTGCAAGATGCTTAAAAGCTTGCTTGTAATTCACACAAGAGCACCTAAACACTGTGAGAAACAAATTTCTGTGGTCAGATGAAATGAAGATTGAAGTGTTTGGCCTCAATTCAAAGCATAATTTCTGGAGAAAACCAGGCTCTGCTCATCACCTGCGCAGTACCATCTGAACAGTGAAGTTTAGTGGTAGCATCATGCACTGGGGTGTTTTCAGTGACTGGACTGGGAGATGCCAATGTGTACTGTCAGTGGTGGAAATATTGAGATCAGTGGGATGCTGTGGCAGTTCCCCTTTAAGTATTTATATTCATGTATTTATTTTGCATATTTTACATTAACATCAGGAAGATAGGTGAACCATGGACAGATTTTTTTTTTTTTTTATGTGTATTGATCCCTACAATTTGGAACTTACATTTTGTTTATCTCCCTGAGCAAAATGGCACATGTACGTTCTGCCTAATATCAATATATCTTGCACTAATCAGTATGAGTCCCTATCTGACACTTAGAGGTCAATATTGTGAGATATCCGCAATAAAACAGACTCCTATCACTTTTAAACTACAGTAAAATGACTTGAGATAAATGTTTATGGCACAAAGCTTAGGAGCTAAAACATTTTAACTCAATAGTGTGAGTAATGATGTTACTATAATAGTCATAAGTATACATTTCTGCAAAAGTAACACTTTCATCATGCAGCATTATGCATCATGTAATAAATGGTTCTTATGCAACCATCCCTTGAGCCACACAAGCTTAGTTTGCAATGATTTTTGTTTGTCATCATTTTCTTTGTGGTTACATTGTGACGTTTTTGCTTACTTTCTAAATAATATATACTCATCATTACTTTGAAATAATATGTTGAAATTCTCTGGCTGACATATGTTTTTAGTTAATCATTTTACAGCATTTCCCCCCAATACACAATATTTCACTGTACAGACTGGCATGTTCCCATATAGCAGTGATTTTCAACCACCATGCCATGGCTTACTGGTATTTTTCAAACTAACTCATATTTTGCCAATGCCAAAAGCGGAATTGACCTTAGAGCTATAACAGGTTGAATGCAGTCCTTTAAATCTACTTACTAATATGTGTCAGCTACAAGTTGGGATTAACATCTGGCAATTAATGAAACCAAATAGGTTAATTTGGTATGTATCTCTCTCTACTAATGGCTCAAGTAAATGCAACATTTACAAGCCGCTGATAAAGACCAGAAAAATAAATGTACCTTGGAAATTGTTCTCTCATTGAAGTGTACTATGGTTGAAAACCATCAGTCTAGACCATGGATCACAAACTCAGGTTCCACAGATGTTGATGGCCTACAACTCTGAGAATTCTTTGAATGCAATAGATGGACAGGGAATCATATAAGTTGTAGTCCAGAAACAAATGGGAGTCTGAGTATAAGATGCCTACTCAAGACCATTAGTTCTTTAATGTAGTGTTGAAGGTTGGCTGGTACCGCAATGTGCAGATCTGTGTGTGTGTTGTGTGTTTTATGCTTACCTCCAGAAAATGTAAACTGCCTATGGTGTGTTCCTTTAATCATGTCTATTCCAGGTGCCCCACCATACAACAACAAAAAAATATTTTACTTATCTTATCCTCATCACTGCTCTTGGAATTGATATAAAGTGCATGTAGTTTAAATCTGTAGAAGAGTGTAGTAATAGTAGCAATATTACCAAATTGTATGAAAACAAAGTAAAAGCACAGCTAACGTGTTACTTCAATATATGGTCTAGTAATTGGCTAAGAGACCATAGCATGGTCAATCCAGCTGCGGATAAAGAGATGACTGTGAAGCCTTACAGATATTTGAGACAATCAAAGAGAGATTTGGTATCTCACATTTTCTTTGTCACTAGCTCTTTAGTTTTGCATTTTTGGAATCAAAAAATTGCAACGCTGGAGAATTTATTCACCAGGAATTTTGCCCTGGAAAGGCAATGGATATGACCCACCAAATGTTACTTATGTGGAAGATTGGGTAGCAAGAGTGAAAATAGGTGTTCCACACGTGGAGATTTGCAATAGAGATTTCTTCTGGGCTGCCTTATATTCTGATGTTATTCATATGAAAACTTTCTTAGAGATCTCCAACTTTCATCTGCTGTTTCATCACACTATCTGTCTTTCAGAAATGGTCATCTACCAGTTTATTGTGTGGCTCAATCACTTCATCATCTTCTGTTGCCTACAGATTGTATTTTTTTTTTGGTCAAATTTCATTTTTTTTTTTTTATTTGGGAAGTATTTTATTCTATTAATGATTGCATTTGAGTAACATTTGCGGTTGGTGACTTGTAACAGAATTCTGCAGAAGTCTTTTGTCTGTTGTCTGGGCTTCCTGCATAGACAGACAAGGATGCAGAAAATAGACTACTCTGCCATGATAAAGCAGGTGTTTGTGCTTGTAAAAAAAATCCTTTTTTTTTTCTTTTTCTTTTGTGTCCCTTCAGGTTTGTTAAGTGTGAAATACATTGTCTAACGTTATTGTGCTGCAGAGTAAGTTGGGGCTATATAAATGCCAAAAATAATAATAGTGGTATTGCACCACTATAAACCAAATCAAGCACTGCACTATGGTTTAAATCACCAGGACCAATTTGACACCACACACCATAGCCAATGGAGGCTGAACGACTCACTCTTACATGAACCAAAATTCACAGAAGACCTGACTTTTGCAATCTATGCATTGTGTTTCAAGCCCCTTAAAAACAGACTACCTCTTTTATGTGTTATAGGAGGTCTGACGACCTAACATTTCTTGCTATTAAAATCCCAGTCCATCTACCTCAACTATCATAAACTACTACAAGAAACCACTGAAACGCTGAAAACCTGGGAAGGCAAATACCTCATATGGATATGAAGGCAAGCGGCGGTAAAAATGCCCATACTATGTAAATACCTGTACTTGTTGCGCAATATCCCTCGAAAAACAATTCCTAGCTAAACTTCAAAGACTGCTGGTTTGCTTCATATGGGTGTATCGACATGTAAGAGTGGCCACCCAAATTTTACAAAACTCTACAAACGAAGGTGGCTTTGGCCTCCCAAATGTGAAACTATATTACAAAGCAGCCTTGCTAAACGTGGTGGCGGTATCCCACGTATTCGCGTACCCTCTCCAGTAGGTAGACATAGAATCGCACTGGATAGTATCAACACACATTCCCAAAATATTCCTCACTGCTGCCCATCACCACTTTAACTACGTTGAAGATGTGAGACATGGCAAGAGCATCCATGAGAATAGTCAGATCACTCACACTAGCAACAACGCTACAAAACATACTACCTTTGACCACACTATATGGGTTGAAATGGGCTGCACCCATATGCAACAAATCATGCTGTTTCCAGATTTACAAACATCCTACACCTTACCACAAAAGGCAATGTTTTCTTACATTCAACTCAAATAATTTCTACTTAATCAAGGAATCCTATCTCCACAATAGCCAGCTATCCAACAACTAGAGATGTTTTGTCAACCAACCACCAACCCTAAAAAGCCATTGTCCTTCCCATACAATCTCCGTCTAGCCCAACACAAAAAAGTAGAAGAAGATTACCAGACAGCTTGGCACTCAGATTTAGGACATCTAGGTGTGACTGGTCCCATATAGGCAGTCCAGAATATTTTCAAACACCACCAACATTTGTTGGAGATGCAAAACTGATGTCAACATGATCTATATCTGGTGTATCTGCCCTAGCATCAAACCATTTTAGGAAATGATTGGCATGACGATCTCTGTCCTTATAGGAACAACATACACTCCTACACCTGAAAAATGTCTCCTTCCGATACAAGACATCTCCACACCATAGATCAACAGAAAATTGGCCTTCTGTGTACTTATAGCAGTGCTTACATCAGTAGCTAGCACATGGAATTCCTCACACTGACCTACGAAGCACATGCTAGTATCAACTAATACGAATACAAAACCATGGCACACAAATACATCCAGGCCAACAATGTTACGAACAAGGCTAAAACCAAATGGGAAGAACATAAATTAAAGATGCCACAATGAAAAATAATGGATATATGATATAAGATATGAGATATATGAGATCAGCACCTTACACTCTTCAGTAGATCATTACAATCTCACAATGACATGACCAAGATCAAGACACACACCACCCACTACATTCTGTGGACAACCACAACCACTAGAATTCCACTTACTTTTCTTTTCTTTGTTTTTTTTTTTGTTTTTCCTTTGGTTTCCACCCCTCTTCTTGTTGTTTTTATTTTTGTTCTACTTACCCACCTACTTCGACTAATACTTGTTTAGTAGTTCTGCAAATCAAATTATTATGCAAATTCTAATGAAGTGTCACAAAGATTAAATATTTTGGTTTTTCAGTTTAACTCATGGATGGCATTATGTCTCAGGGCTCTTTTGATCACTGAAAACAATCTCTGACACCTGTGATAATTAGATTGCCAGGTGAGCCCAATTAAAGGAAAAACTACTAAAGGAGGGTGTTCCACATTATTAAAAGGAGCACCATTTTCATGCAAATAGGGAAGAAAAAGGATCTCTCTGCTGTCGAAAAGAGTGAAATAGTTCAATGCCTTGGATGAAGTATGAAAACATTAGATATTTCATGAAAACTTAAGCGTGATCATCGCACTATTAAGAGATTTGTGGCTGATTCAATGCACAGACGGGCTCGTGCAGATAAAGGCACATTGAGGAAGATTTCTGCCAGATCCAGGCATCGGATCAAGAGAGCAGCTGCTAAAATACCATTACATAGCAGCAAACAGATATTTTAAGCTGCTGGTGCCTCTAGAGTCCCACAGACATAAATGTGTAGAGTCCTCCAGAGTCTTGCAACTGTGCATAAACCTTCTATTCTGCCAAAACTAACCAATGCTCACAAGCATAAAACGGCTGCATTGGGCAGAATAATACATGAAGACTAATTTTCAAACAGTCCTGTTCACTGATGAGTGTCGTGCAACCATGGATGGAGTAGTGGATGGTTGGTGGAAGGCCACCCTGTTCCAACAAGGCTGCGACGTCAGCAAGGCGGTGGTGGAGTCATGTTTAAGGACGGAATCATGGGAAGAGAGCTGGTCGGCCGAAGGTGTAATCATGGGGGAAGAGAGCTAGGGTCCCCGAAGGTGTAAAGATGACCTCTGCAAAGTATGTGGAGTTTCTGACTGACCACTTTCTTTCCCTGGTACAGAAGGAAGAACTATGCTTTCCGTAATAAAATCATCTTCATGCATGACAATGCACCATCTCCTGCTGCAAAGAATACCTCTGCATCAGTGGCTGCTATGGGGATAAAAGGAGAGAAAGCAGAAACTGTCCAAAAACTCACAAGTTCACTGAATGCAAGACTTGTGAAGCTGCTATCAAATAAGGGGTCCTATGTTAAAATGTAACATGACCTGTTAAAATGTTTAAAAAGTTAAAATGTTGTTATAAGTTTAATTGAAATAGCTTTTGATTTCAGCAAATATGCTGCAACCACAACAAATGACAGTTTTCAGTTCTTTACAAACTATAAAGTGTTAAAATTACTGTGCGTAATAATTTGGAACAGTGCATTATAAGTTTTTTATGTTTAAAAAAAATATTGTTATTATTAGGAGGTTTGTTCAATAAAATTTGAATTGTACTCTTAATAGTTGATAACATGAGAATTATGCTGACTGTTATTTACATCAATTATTTAGGTAAATGAGAAAAATATAATTTGCATAATAATTTGGAACAGGGTGTATTTGCAACATCTAACCTGTGGGCGTTGCAATCCCATGCAAAATAATAACTTAACTAGTACGATACCTCGATTTAACACAGCATTGTATGTAACAAAATAATTTGTACTCTGCACACTCTACTATACTGTACAAACCTCTTGTTTTTTTTTGTTTTTTTTACTTAACTGTTGAACCTGTGTCTCAACAAAAATTGTAAAATTTAAAAAAATAATAGTGGCAGTGCGTAAACAAAGCAATTGTAGACATTCAGTAACTAAAAACTGGAAGATTGGGAGTGTTTTGGAAGAGTGTCCCCTAAGTCGGGTTCCAGATATTTACAGCATAGAGTGTTAGGGACCAGGAACCAGACACAGACAGAACTAGATGCAAAACCACCTTTATTAATAAATAACAAAGAAGTAACCAAAAGCAAAATCCAGGAGGAAAGCAGGGGTCAGTCACCAGAGCGGGTAGTCAGACGAGCCAGGATCAGGAGAACGGAGAGCAGCGGAGTCAGGAACAAGGCCAGAGTCAGGAACCAGGAGCAAACAGGAACAAGGAGACTTCTGGGGAACAGGAAACTACGCAAGGGCAAGGAGGTTCTGGGATTTGCTGCTTAAATAGGCTGAACTGATTAGCAGCAGGGTTGATTACTATTCTCAGGTGAGTAACCGTGGCAACATACTGAAGGAGCTGATCGTTAATTACAGCTGAAACCTCATACACTGAAAAAGGAAGGGTGGCTGTTTAAAACAGCAAAGAAACCCTGACATAGAGTAATTTTGGTTGTTGGTTATGTAAGAAATTGATTGATATCGGTTGAAGCAAGAGCATGTGCTGTTATTTTCTGACAAATAAGTATAATGATGGAGAGCAAAGAAAATAGCCCTTTAGATATAGGCAGCTGATATAAGTTATATCTTGGTAAAGAAGGTGTACCTTAGTAAAAAAAAATAATTAGCAATGCACTCGCACTGAATTATATAGTTCATTAAAGTCCTCCCCTCTTTGCTCAATACTGGTCCGTAGCCTTGGGAACTTAGCGACCATTGGCTGGGCAGGAACAGGCGAGGAGTCTTGAGCCTCCACAGAGGTATAGGTAGATTGGGATATATTGATATTAAACAGTGTATCCACCCAGTGATTATCATAAACCGATATTCACCTTCCTAGCACTGGGACAAAGAAGACTCAAAAACTGGAACTAAACCAACAAAACTTTACTTGCAACTTGGTAGAACAATAATTCAACATGCACTCCCAGATAAAACAACACTCTATATCCCCCACCTATATCCCCTACCCCAGACAGTCCAGTATGCCTACCCTTACTGTATGTCAGTCTGACTGGAGGTAATAAATTGTTGCTGCTTTTGCAGGAGTAAACAATCTCCATCCTTCTCCTCTCTCACTTTAACCTCATAAACTCCTGCCCAAGAAAGTGTGGTGCTATGCATGAAGGGGAAGAGGCAGAGCTACTCTTAAAATGGGCTGAGCCATGTCAGAGTCTCAGGGGAGCCATCTGATTACATCAGTGAGTTAGTGAATTTATGGTAATTTGTAAACAGATATCAGTAATGTATCATATCTTTGTAATTGAATGTGTGCTTACAGTTAAAAGAATTAGGTTCACCAATGATGTACACAAAAGGAGACCTTGATTGTAGGAATATTCATATTATAGGTAGATGTGTCCCCTTAAAGGGACAGAATATCAAGGTTAAGGTTAAAAAGGTGCTAATTTGCCTATAGAAACAAAGCAGGAAAGAGCCTGTCACACAAATAAAAAAACAAAAACAAAAACAAAACCTTTGTTCAGACCACCAGGATGAAAGGTCTTAATTCAATAGATCCAAAATTCCTCTCTGCATCTCAGGCGCAGTTCCCAATTGCCTTTATGAGGGAGTTCGGGGATATGCTCAACACCCATAAATCGTAGGCCATTGGCCAATCCGTGTTTCTCCTTAAGGTGGTGCGATATGGAGATCTCTAATCTGTCACGTACCAAATTAACATGTTCTCTAATGCGGATTCTAAAGTGGCGAAAGGTTTACCCAACATATAGCAATCTGCGTGGCAAGTAAGCAGATAGAGGACTCCCTTCATTTGGCAATTGAAGAAAGAGTGTACCCTGTACTCAACAGTGCCCAAAGGAGGCTTTGACCAGATTTGGGACCGACTCTGTAAGGGGGACAAAAAAAATGGCACCAACAGATCTCTAAGGTTTCTGCCCATTTGGGCAGTTAGAGGTGTCAAATCTGTCAGTACCTCCCTCAATTGATCATCAGATGTCAAAATCGGCAAGTACTTTGTGAGAATATATTGCATAGCCTCCCAACCAGAGTCAAACGTGGCAACAGATCTAATCAATAACCCTTCTGTCTAACTGCCAAACGAAGAGCTTGTGCCTTCACCTTAAATTAATCTTCAGATGAGCAGTTGCGCTTCAGGCACAAATACTGCCCAATTGGGATACCTCGTTTCACGGGGGTAGGATAATTACTTTCCCAATTCAAGAGGTTGTTGCAAGCCATCTTTTTCTAGAACAATGTTGTAACAGTGTTGTAATCAAAGTTTGATTATCCTGAGTAGCGATGGTAGTGTGCAAAAAGTTCAATGTGCTGCCCCCTATTTCACTAGTAGACCTTAAATTGAGGGAACTTTAGTTCAGCAGGGTTACAAAGTTGGTGAAATTTTCAGCAGTACTACGCCATGTCACAAGGACATCAATGTATCGACGCCATAGGGTAATGTCCTTAATGTATGGGGACAATGCAGGGATGGTCAATATAAGTTCTTCCCACACACTCAGAGATTAGTGTAAGAGGGGGCGCCAAACGTACCAATAGTCATCAGCCTAATCTGTTGATAGAACTGTCCATTAAAGAGAACGTTATTCCTTGTGAGTACAAATATGAAAAGGCTCCAGACAAAAGAAACATAATCTATTTGGCAGGAATATTTGAAATCCAGATAGTATTTTACATGCTTGATCCCTTACTCATGTGGAATAGAACTATTTAAAGATTCAATGTCAAAACTATAGAGAATAGCTCTAGGAGTATTTTCAGATCTCCTAATTCTTTTAGAGTAATTTTAGTGTCCTGTAAGAATGATGGAAGATGCTCCACAAAATGTCTTAACATTTTGCCAATGTACACGCTGCAATGCTGTGTACTGTTATTGCCAGAGACAATGGGTCTGCCAGACGGATTGTTGATGTTTGCATGGATCTTTGCTAGACAGTAGAAAGTAGAGATGGTGGGTTTGGAAATTCGTCTTTAGAAATTGTCTCTCAAGAGCTTTAGAGAGAATCGATTTTAGCTCAGTCAGGAAAACAGGAGTAGCGTCACGTGTAGGAATCTTGTAAGTCTCCGTGTCATTAAGGATTCTTTCTGCCATAAGGACATACTTATACCTACCCATCAGACTGATGTTTTCCCCCCTTATCTGATGTTTTAATTACCAAATCAGGGTTCTGCCTCTTGTTCCTTTCTAAAGCTATTCCGCCTGGGCGTTGCTTCCCAAGTGGTCGCATCAAGTGGTTTGCTGTGATTACCAGATAGATCTCCAATAAGAATAAATGAAGCTATATAGGCCAGTAAGGAGCAGGGTAGAGAGTTCAAAGAGCTGTATGTCTATTGTTTTTGTTTTCATAATTCTCTCTTTTCCACTCATGGGCATCTCACTGGTGCTGATGGCTGTAGATATAGTCTGGTGATAACGTATAGAGCTTTCAGCACAAGTTTAACTGCTTACAATCATTATACTTACCAGTACAGTCTATAGAGGCAATGTGTCTTTAGTGTTTATAGTATGCAGGACATTCTCTGAAAAGATTATTATATGGCTCTTGCCTACATCAAAACCTTATAATCTGATTAGTACAAGAAACACAGACCAATAGTGTTTTATTTCTAATCTTAGTAAAGGTTATGTGTGTGCACCAAAGACCTTTGGTCTTGGCTATGGAATAAAAAATTATTCAATGCCAGCATCTACAATGTTATCACAAAGATTGATCTATACTAAGGAGAAAGGGAAACCTGTTGTGGAATTTAGTGTTCATTCTATAACTGTATTGCTGTGTATATTTAACATATCCTTTCCATAGTTCATTTTCCACAGGTAGTCTTTTGAAATATAGTTGTTTGAAACAAATTGTGTTGATCCTTTCATACTATCGAATGCAAATGCATCTCACTGTTCCTTTAAAGGCAATTTATTTTAGCCTTTGTTAGAACTTGAGAAGAATACCATTCATGTTATTTAGATACTTTGATACTTATGCTGTTCAACTTAATGATGTACAACTGTAATCAACCTTGCATCATTCAGAACCACAGAAGGGTGGGTACTATAAATCATTGGTGCATCCACAGTGCTTTTAAATAAACTGAGATCTTAAGAACCGCCAGCTTTTCTGTAATCCGCATATAAGACTTAATTGACTAGGGATCCATCATTTGTCAGCCCTTCCTAGTTTGCTTGGCTTACATGGAGATCATTTTGTCTGAATGTTTTCGTGCATTAATGGTCTGTTTAACTTTCAACTTCTCATATTTTGGTTATAATAATAGTATAATTTTGTTAGATGTTTGTGTCCATATACCTTAAAGCGGCTCTGTCACCTATAAAAGAAAAAAATTGAGATAACATTTTTTCATCTCATATTTATGAAATGCTCACAAAGGCTGGTTTCGAACTTCATTTGCATTCCAATACAGTCAAAAGATATCATAAGACAATGTAGGGAATACTTTGTATTATTGTACATCCTCACGTTGACAAAAGGTGGAGCTACCGCTGTTTAGTCACTTCCCACAACCGTCAAAAAGGCATTACCTCACACATCGCAAGATAATATCTATGGAGGCTCCATTTTTATATATACATACATACACACACACACAATATATAGAAAATGCCACGATTTTAATGCATGGTGTTAATGGGATCCAGCCAGAAGTAGAGCTGTTCTAAAAAAAAAAGAAAAAATAGGTTACTTACTATCAACAATTTATGCAACTAAAATGTAAATTAGAACAATAACAATGTATCTTATTTACTCAGACTGATTTCCAAACACATTTGTTGTAGTTTAAGGACACATTCCGGGACTTTTATTGCTAGGGGGCCCTGTTATACACTAAGGCACATGAACAATATGTAGCTCCTGCAAAACAGGGATATTAGGACAGAAAAGAGGAACAGAGGGATTTGGACCCAAAATAGCATACAATAGATTAAGATGTTAAATGCACGCATAGCAAAGACTAAGTTTAACACACACAGGCACGGACAGACCACTTTGGTCATGGACCTAGGGCCCTGAACAGTCAGGGTCCCTCCTGTATTTATAGGTCAACTGGCCCAGCATCATTGTTTCATATCTAACAATGTGGGGCCAGTGCCACCTCCCCAGCTGTAGCATATCCCTCTCCTGTCTCCTTTCCCTTGCTGCAGGGCCAGCACAATGTGAGGAGAGAGATGGGGTTAGGATTAGCATCACAGCCCTTCTCCTTCCACTTTGAATCTACATCGGAGCAATTAAAATATAGATACCTTGACAGCCAGCCTCACAATTTATGGGTGTGAGGTAAGAATAAAAAAAGATGGATACAAGACATGTAGAAGGGTAGATAAAGAAACAATGGGGGTGGTCCAGGTAGAATCAAGTATGTGGGATAGACTTACACAAGTGGGGAGATGAGATGGAGAGACACAAGTTGGAATGGAGATGTGGACAAGTGGGAGGCTTATCTCCATCTTAAGGTTAATTATTTTAGTGACATAGTTTGGGATAAAATACTATGGGTTCTATGGATGCTGGTCCATATGAACAGTTGAGGCTGTACATCCCCTTCCCTTTTTTTGTAAAAAAATAAATTTATTGGCATTGAGAAGAATACTGATAATTGTGTGTTAGAAAAATGTATCTGTCATGATTATATATATGGTTTTCATTTTCCCCTTTATTAATGACTGGAGATGCTGCTGGTTTTTTGCATGTGGTTAAGTGGATAGAGCCCAGCAAGCCAGGGTGACCACACCCACCCCCATCTTTAAACTTCACCAGCCATCACTACACATATTTGTAAAAAAAAAACAAACAAAAAAAAAAAACCTCTTTCTAAGATTCCTTTGATTATATCCAGAACCCATGCAAACTAAAACTCCTCAGTCTGAAGGTCAATTCGGGCTACAAACAGATCCCCTCTTTATAAATCTAATTAGAAATTTCCTAGCAGAGAGAAAATGAAATGTACAGATATGTTTATATCAGGCAAAAGGAAACATGCATTAAGGGGAAGAAGGAAGAAATATCCTTTAAATCAATGCCTTAAAACGTAGCAAAATAATAAATAGCAACACTTTCCTGTATTTCACAAAAATACTAATTATATTAGTTCATTAAATGGACAAAGAAAAGGACAAGTTTAGGTGTGTGAGTTGGTATGTGACCAGGGGTGGGTTTGCACTGAGACCTTTTAGATGACACTGATAATTTATGCAACTAAAATGCAATGTAGACCAAGAGCAATGTATCTCATTTACACAGATTGATTTCAAAACACAATATAGTTTAAAGACACATTACTGTTAGCTTTATTGCAGTGGAGCTTTGTTATACAATTAAAGGGATACTATAGTGCTAGGAATACAAAACTGTGTAAGGGTTAAAATACCCTTACTGTACTTACCCAATCCCAGCACAAATATCCCTTGGTGCTGAGTTGGCACTCCGCCTCCTCTGATGTCGCAAACACATTAGGCCCTTCCCCTAGCAGCAATACTTCCTAAAACGTCTTATCCAAATTGTGAACCCAATGACCTGCCCACTAACCCTAAGCTTGGCATAATAATCTCATAATTTAAGATTCAGGCTCTGAGGGATTCCATAAATGCTCATTGCTGCTCTTTGCTCCCTTGAGAGGCAGCAAGCCATTTTTAATATCACACTTGTTGCTTCAATACATTTACATGTGCCTGTAAGCATAACTAGTGACTGCATGTGCTCACAGACATCTAATCTCCTAATTAGGACCAACAGAATATCAATACAGTTTTACCAATTATATTAAAGACATATCATTATTATTTATACCCACCATTAAATAATATCTTTTGACAATACACAGTTTGTCTCCTTTTCCTCTTGTCACAATAGTTGATAATAATTGATCTAATCTTTCCTTAGGTCTCAATGGTGCTTTTATTTTCTAATGCGGTGTCTACTAACTCCTTCAGTACTAACTGCAAACACAATTGGATTTTTACTATCTCATCAGTTCTATTGTCTTGCCTGCTCTGTTAAATGTTTCAGTTAGAAACTTGTCAGCCTTTTAAAACTATAGTAGCCCACCTTAAAATAACTGATGGGTTTCGTTTACAGTAAAGGGCAGGATGTGATGATCTATTGAGTATTGTTTCTTTTGCTTATGTCACAGCGAAGATGTGGCCCTGGAGAGTTATCTGAGCCAACTCTTACCAAATACCGTTGTCACTATGTTGAAATATTATCTGCAATAACTCAGCTCTTGCTGCCTTGCCTTGTCTACTGCTTTCATCATTTATGCAATGGTATCCACAACAAAGACTTTTTTGTGTTAATTGTCAGCTGTGAGCAAAAGCAGGGTTATTTTTAAAGCAAGGTTTGCCAGGATTGATATTAATCTGTAGATGTAATAGCTTTTATGTTAAGGAATGTCAGACTATGTTCTAGCTGAATTCTGCTAAAGACATCAAATTGTATGGTTGGGTTACTGAAATGTTTTGTCAGCATGCTATTGCAATTTCCACAATCAGAGCTCTAATTATGGCTGATACTTCAATGTTCGAGTAAAGGGTTATGTTCTCCCACTATACACATCAGTATAACAGATTTGTGTTTTAGAAGTATAATTTGTTCTTGTGGGCTGTGTTACAGCCATCTATAGACATACAAAAAATATTAAAAATAAATTGCAATGTCCTGCCTTATAGTGTATGATTTTAAATGCTGCATTCAAAGCTATTAGCATGGGACATTTAGTCTGCACTTTAGAATTCACAAATTAGGATTTGTGTTACTTTGTACTTTTTAAACGGTGTAGCTCATGTCTAAAATGGATAAAACACATGTAATATATACATTTTGAAAGTTTTAGTAAAACTGGAAGTAATTTTGTGGGGGGGTTGGGGGGGAGTCTGTTCACATGAAGGTGTAGTTTAGTGCAACATTAGTTTCTGCTAGTTTAGTCAGTAAACCCAGTTCTTGAGATTTTCATGTTAAAGTTGACACGTCACTTGTGGGCTCTCTCCACTGGACTAAAACATGTCCAGTAGATGGTAGAACTTGGAGGGAGAATGCAATATGTACAGTCACGGGGGAAAAAAGTACATCCCCATTTGAATTCTATGGTTTTACATATCAGGACATAATAACAACCATCTGTTACTTAGCAGTTCTTAAAATTAGGTAAATACAACCTCAGATGAACAACAACACATGACATATTACACTGTGTCATAATTTATTTATTAAAAATAAAGCTAAAATGGAGAAGCCTTGTGTGAAAAATGAAATGCTCTTACTGCTTCCATAGGAATTAAGAGGCTAAGTAGCAGCCAGGTGCTGGTAATCAAATGTCATTGATTGATGATCAACAAGGGTGACCACATATATAAAAGCTGTAGTATTAGCAGTTTGCATTCAGGTGTGTGTCAACACAATGCCAAGGAGGAAAGACATCAGCAATGATCTTAGAGAAGCATCTTGTCACAAACTTACCAGTGCCTGGCGCCTGTGCCACTCCCCTCCTTGGGCTCCATGTGGCCGTGCGGCCTGAATAGGATTATACTCCCCTTCGGGCCTGCGAACGGCTCCCTCTGCTGGTTTGCGGGCTGAACTACAGCCCCTATAAATAAGTTTTTGTCATAATTTCATGCCCTTAAAGGGACTGCGTCATCTAGGCGACCCCATGCTGTTTGGTGTTGCAGAGATGAAGTACTTATATGAACTTATATGAACCTATGTAAGGCCTGTTCTGGCACTTACTCCTTGCCCTATCAAAGTGAAATAGCTTGTGTCTGACTTTGTGTATTTCTGGTATTCTGACCCGGCTTGTTATTCCTTTTATCCGTACTTTTATATCCCTAATCTTGGCTATTCTTGACTCTAAAGGTATATGTCTTAACCTTTAGTCCGGCCACTCTAAAGCCCGCTTATATGTCTATTTAGTTCCTCTGTTTGTGGGATTTGCCATGCATGTAAATTGGGGTATGACCTGTGTGACACAATTTTTACTGCCCATCAAACTGGGAAGGGTTATAAGGCCATTTTCAAACATTTTGTCCATCATTATACAGTGAGAAGATTATTAAAAAGTGGAACACATTCAACACAGTTTCCAATCTTCCCAGTAGTGGACATCCCAGCAAATTCACCCCAAGGTCAAGACGGGCAATGCTTACAAAATTTGCAAATGAACAAAAAGTTGAATTTCAGACTCTGCAGGCCTCAGTTAGCATGTTAAATGTTAAAGTAGATAACAGTACAATTTGAAAAAGAATGGAAGGGTTGCCTGGAGAAAGTCTTTTTTCTCTAAAATCAGCATGGCAGCATGGCTTAGGTTTTCAAAGTTGCATCTGAACAAACCACAATACTTTTGGAACAATGTCCTTTGGACAGATGAGACCAAAGTGGAGATGTTTGGCCATAATGCATAGTGCCATGTTTGACCAAAACCAAACACAGCATATGAGCACAAACACCTAATACCAACTGTCAAGCACATGGTGGTGGAAGGGTGATGATTTGGGCTTGTTTTATCACCATAGGACCTGGTAACGTTGCAGTCATTGAGTTGACCATGAACTCAGCTGTGTAGCAAAATATTCTAGAGTGAAATGTGAGGCCATCTGACTGACAACTCAAGCTTGACTGAAATTGGGTCATGCAAAAGGACAATGCTCCCACAACAGAATGGCTGAAAAAGTAAAGAATCAAGGTGGGACCTTAAGAGGTCTGTGCTTAAAAATATGCCAGCAAACCTCAATAAACTGAAGCAACATTGTAAAGAAGAGTGAGCCAAAATTCCTCCTCAACAATTTCAGACTGGCAATGTAATACAGAAACCTATTACTTTAAGTTGTTGCTGCTAAAAGTGGTCCTACAAACTATTTAATCTTAGGGTATACTTACCGTATTTTTCGCTCCATAAGACGCACTTTTTTTCCCCTCAAAAGTGAGGGGAAATGTCTGTGCGTCTTATGGAGCGAATGTGAAGCTTTACTTACCTGTCTTTAGCGTGGGCCGGCAGCACAGCGCGCTCCGCGGTACAGGAACTTCAAGTTCAGGTTCCGGTTTCCGGCGGGACTGAAAGGAAGTGTGCACACTGAGTGTGCACACTTCCTTTCAGTCCCGCCGGAAACCGGAACCTGAAATATTAGTTCCTGGACCGCGGAGCGCGCTGTGAAGCCGGCCCACGCTCCAAGACAGGTAAGTAATTATGGGACAAGAGGAGGGGGAGACACTATGGGACAAGGGGAGGGGAGGAGACACTATGGGACAAGGGGAGGGGAGGAGACACTATGGGACAAGGGGAGGGGGACACTATGGGAGAAAGGGAGGGGAGACACTATGGGACAAGGGAGGGGAGACACTATGGGACAAGGGAGGGGAGACACTATGGGACAAGGGGAGGGGGGACACTATGGGACAAGGGGAGGGGGAGACACTATGGGACAAGGGCAGGGGGGGACACTATGGGAGGGAAAGTGCACTATGGGACAATGGGAGGGGGGGACACTATGGGATCAGAACACTAATGGACAAGGGGAGGAGGGGTTAAAGAACACTATGGGACAGGGGAGGAGGGGTTAACAATCACTATGGGACAGAGGAAAGGGGGGTTAAAATAACTATGGGACAGGGGAGGGGGGTTAAAGATCATTATGGGACAGGAGAGGGGAGTGGGTGGTAAGGAACAAAAAATTCCTTAAAAAAAAATATTCTGAACAAACTGTCCCATAGTAAGAAACACTATGGAACAGTTCAGAATATTTTTTTTTCTGGGTGTCCTCCTCTAAAAACTAGGTGCGTCTTATGGTGAGGTGCGACTTATGGAGCGAAAAATACGGTAGTTTTTCACATATGGCTTCTCTATTTTGACTTTATTTTTGCTAAATACACCATGACATGGTGTAATATGTCATGTGTTGTTGTTCATCTGAAGTCGTATTTACCTTATTATAAGACCTGCTAAGGAACATATGATTGTTATTATGTTCTGATGTGCAAAACAATTGAATTCAAAGAGGGAGAAAACATTATTTTCGCCATGTAATTGTATGTACCTTAATTATTCTCTTTAAATCTTTGGTCACTTGCTGGAAGATAAGTCTGCCAGGCCCCCATCACATGTATACTCATGTTCATGCATGAGTATACAAAATATAGATCTCTGAAAAAACTGAGGATCCTCCATAGAACTTCATGTGAATGCAGAAAGAGATGTCACAGTATTTCCTTATCCCATGAATCTTGAATAGTATGGAAATAATATGGTAGTTTGAAATGAATTACTGTTTTATTTCTGTTTCCATATGCATACATAAGAGTTATCTTTATCTTTTTTTTGCGTGTATGTGTAGGAGATAGTAAAAATATATGTTATAATTTTGCATAAATATGTTTTGTAAAGTTCAGAAGCGACAAGTTCTGGGAACACAGGATACACAGTTTTATAAGATGCATTATCATGAATGTAGGCAAGTATGCTGGACATTTTCTGTATTCACTTTTGATGACCTCTGTTGACTTTTTAGATTTTGTATTTGTAAGAACATACCAATATTTTCTTTTGGTTTTAAGCACACAAAAAAGGGACAGAAGCCAGTAGAAAGTCCATTGAAAGTGGTGTCCCACATGATCTATTAAACACTTGTGAAGCCAAATATATTATAGTAGACATCAGTAAAGACTCCTGCATAACCTAGAATACACTTTCACATACACTGTCAATTTAAACCTCAATTTACCAAAGTTTGTAGGAAGCATGCACGTGCATTCAGTCAGTCCATAGGAAGCGCCTCTAGCGGCTGCTGGATTAACCCTATTGTAAACATAGCAGTTTCTCTGAAACTGCTATGTTTACAGCTGCAGGGTTAACCCAAGATGGACCTGCAAATTCGGTGCTTAAATGACCCTGCGAGTATTTGAATTGTATTCCAGGATTTACTTGTCTTCATGGGTCAGAAATTGCAAAGATTACATATTTTATATAAAGTCTCTTTAGACTTAAAAGTCTTCTTGTTATTTAGTTTTAAGAAATTATATTGGAGATTTAAATATATGAACACCATGTCATACATATTATTGTATCATGTAAAATAATATATTCCATACTCTATTGTTTGGTTTTGCAATTTTCCTGAAAAATTGCTTTTTGAGGAAAAAAAAACAAACTATCCCTCACCTCAATTTTTCAATATTGTTTACACGTCTTTCCATATCTGGACGGCCCTGGGCGGCCGTTTAGGTCCCATGGTTTAGATAGAACTATGGATTTCTTTGGCCTCATTAACCAACCCTTTGTGAATAATGAATAATGAAAGGGATTCCCAACCTAGTAAGCTGCCTAGGGCCCAATGGGATCTTAATCCTTTTCAGCATGATCCAAACTGCCCTCAATAAAACAGTTTGTATGATTTGATTTGTCCATATTTTACCTTTGTTTAGATAAACTGAATTTGGTTTATATGCTGGTTATGTTATGAGTTGCCTTAAAACACTTAATTTCATTAACACGGTTATAACTGTTTAGTTTGAAGTCCAAAATGCTAAGTAACATTTTACTTTTTGGACTTCTTTTTATATACCACTTTTTGAATAAGCCACGTTTTGCATGTTGTTTCAGGTTGCCTGCTTGCAAATGCATTGGTATAAATATATACCTACGTATCCTCACCTGCTCACTCTGTCTGCTACTAAAGAAATACTAATACACTCACTCACTCACTCTCTCTCTATCTCTCTCTCTCTATATATATATATATATATTATATATATACATACATACATACTGTCAGGATTACTAGTTGATCCAGCACGTAGAACTGTGTCACAATAAGGACTAATAGGTAACGTCTTACTGGGCCTTAGAATGGCCGGACTTAACGTACCAGAGAATAGTCAGAATACTTGCCGAGGTCAGGAACACAGAAAGGGACACAACAATGAGGGAAAGCCAAAAGTCAAGGATACCAGAATACATGGAAGTCAAATGAAGCTAAAGTCAATAACCCGAAATTAACCAGAATTAGATGAGCTTAAATACCCCTCCTGTGGATCCGATTGGCCATAACCGGCCTTTGACCCCAGAACGTGTGCACGCGTCATTTGCGTGACGTCAGGCATACGCCGTCGTCCATGCTGTGGGCGGACGTGGGGCTACTAATTGATGTAGATTCGCAGTGGCTGGCATCCATTAACATGCTGCAGGGGTCAGACATATCAATGCATGGCCACTGAACGGCACTACCGCACTTGTTGGCAAGGCAATCGCTATTGATGTCGCAAGGTGAGGATGAATTTGTTACACATATATACATAAGTACATACAATAATACTGGAACAACTGACCAGTACAGGGACTTTAATTACATTACATTCTAAATCCAAACTAGATTTATTTGTAGGCAATTAATATTTAGTTGGTCCTCCCTTTACAACCATTACAGCCTCCACTCTTCTTGGAAGGCTTTCCACAACATTTTGGAGTATTTGTTTGGGAATTTTTGCCCATTCATCCAGTTGAGCATTTGTGAGGTCAGTCACTAATGTTGGACGAAAAGGTCTGGCTTGCAATCTCCATTCCATTAAATTGCAATGGTGTTCAATGTGATTGAGGTCAGGGCTCTGTGCTGGCCAGTCTAGTTGTTTCGCATCAAATTCATCCAACAATGAGTTTATAAAAAAATCCTTGCTTTGAGCACCGAGGCACAATCATGCTGGAATAGAAAAGTTCCTCCCCTAAACTGTTCCCACAAAGTTGAAAGCATCGCACTGTCCAAAATGTTTTGGTATGCTAAAGTAGTAAAATTTATTTTCACTGGATGTAATGGTCTAGCCCAGGGGTAGGCAACCTTTTAGCAGCACTGTGCCGATATAGGATTGTGATGTCCTGTAGCGTGCCGGTCCTATTTTTTTGTTTTTTAACTGTAATTGCTTTGTATTGTTGTATTTGTGCGTATATGAGCTATTATATTGTATATGTTCATGAGTAGATTGTGGTATCGTGTATCATACATATGAATGTGGGCTGTGTATGGTGGTAGCTTGTGGAATTGTGTGTGGATGGATATGTCACATTGTGTGTTTGGTAGTGTGTGTATGTGTGGGGGCTGGTTGGGGTATAGCATGTGAGAGGCTGCATGTGGGGTTGTGTGCATGTATGTGGATTGTTAGTGGTGTTGCGTTTGTGCGGATTGTGTGTATGTTTGTGTGTGGGCTGTCCGTATTCTTTGTATGAGGGAAGGGTCTTTCTGCATTTCTGTGTACATCTAGCAGTGTGGGTGGCTTCTCTGGGTTCCAGTGGGGACCAGGCCGGCCAGGTACAGGTCAAGGACAGGAGCTGCAATAACAACTGCGAGCTGCTCTACTACTGTGTGGATTCCCATTCACAAGTGCTGGAATGAAGTGCTCTGAGATCACTTCCTCTATGTGCTGCAATCCATAAATTAAGGATTGTCCTTCACTACCTCTTTGTATTAGTAGATATCTGAAGATTTACTAAGACTCCTGATAGGCCAGAGCCTGTTTGGCTCTAGCAGCCCTGAGTGCCGTGCAAAGGCACCTCGAGTGCCGTGCATGGTACTAGTGCCGTGCATGGCACTAGTGCCGTAGGTTGCCTACCCCTGGTCTAGCCCAACACCTAAAAAATAGCTCTGTATCATTTCCCTCTTCCCCCAAACTTTACAGTTGGCACACTGCCGTCAAGCAAGTGTAATCTGCTCCGGAGTCCAGTGGTGGCATGCTTTACACCATTTGATCCAATGCTTGGAATTGTACTTGATGATTAGAGGCGTGCATGCAGCTGATTGGCCATGGAAACCATTCCATGATGCTCCCACTGCACTGTTTTTGTGCCGATAATTTTATGGCAAGACAGGAGGCTTCATATTTGCTTATCTTTCTTTACTGATCCTCCCAGCAGCAAAGAAATAGTTAACAATAGTATAAACAGTTCAGCCAATCAGAGTGGATAACAGTATTATATGATGTCATCAAGCTCCTCCCAATTCCTCTTTCTTTGCTGCTTGCCTCCCAGGTGAGTCTACTCCAATCATATTGCTATGATATTCAGCCTTAATGTATATTTTTTAATTCAATATCCTACTTGAATATCAAATTTTTTTAACATTATACATTCTACTTCACTTAACACTGTGTAAACAATTCATATTCCTTTCTAATTATCCCTTCATGCTACTACCAGTCAGCATATTTCCTTTTCTTCCCCAATTTCAACTGCTACATATTGTTTTTAATCGCAGGAATCTCCCGCGATTTATTTCTCTACACCCCCTTAGATTTACCGTCTAAACGCAGAGCCGTCGCTCCGAACTTCCTGTCAGGGAGTCCGCGGCTCTGTTTCGCGCCCTTTGCGCCTCCCCGCCCGTTCGCGGCTCCCCGCCTGTTCGCCTCTGCACTTGAGAAGTGCATTCTTTTCCCGCCCTTGTACTGGCGGCGGCCATCTTATTCGCGACCTTTCCACACCACAGCGAACCCGTCCTGCAGTACACTCGGACCTGGTAAGTACCTCTCCTTTTATTTAAAGCACCTTAAAGGGCTACACACTATTTTCGGTTACTGATTTTGTCTCTTTTACAATTTTTTTACAGGCTCTATAAATACACCTGCAAACTTCTTATTTTAATAAACAGGCCTTGTGGGTGACCCCCACCAATTTTTGCCTCTGTTATTTCATTTCACTGAGTGGTTTTTGTGGGTGACCCCCACCTTTATTCACTCTTGCCAAAAAAGGGTGTCTTTACACCACCGTGCCAGTTAAGGGTGACCCCCTTATCTAAATAACACGTTAATTAACAGGTGATCCAACACCTTATCTATTCAGTGGTGAACCCCACTGTTTTTTACGATAGTGGTACAACCCACTTGTGTATTCTTTAGTGGACAACCCCACTAAATATTAAGTGCCGCCCTTTACACCTTAATCTTCACGAATATCTTGGATGACCCCCATTTATAAATCAGACTTTATCTCTATATAAAACCTTTCTTTTGGGTGACCCCCATTCTTAAACCTGATATAACTTTGGGTGAACCCCATTCCTCTCTGCCTTTTGTAAAAATAAATAAATAAATTTGTTTTTGATTATTTGCAACCGCTCCAAGACATACCATGTCCGAAAATAGTGAGCCCGCAATTTCCCAAGAACTCAGAGCTTGGTTGGTTTCGACCATTGCTGATTCAATTCCCAAGGCGTTAGCAGCCTTCCATGAGAAGACTTCTGTTGAAGCCACCCCTACTGCGCGTCTACCTTCTGATTCAGAGGATTCTCAACCCTTGGATCAGGAGGTCACACGCAAGCGCCCCTGGAAAGGGGATAGTAGGTCTGCGGGTAAAGATAAGGCTCCCGCCAAGTCCCAGAAGTTAACACACACCCGCCATGCTCATGCCCAATCCAAACCCCTAGAGGGTTCTACATCCCACGAGGGAGACGGAGCGGAAGATTACTACCTTGAATATTCCGATGAGGACTACTCGGCGAATGCGCTAGGGGATACCCCATCGAAATTTGTCAAGGAGACTTTTCTCACACATACAGACATAGATCCAAAAACACCTCTTCAGAAAGGACCTGATTCAGACATCCTGCTGGATGCTTCGGGTGTCCCTTTGTTTGATCCCAGGATCATCAGACATCCAGGGTCAGCAGAATGGGCCCCACCTGACCATATTTCTAACTTTTGTAAGATGTGGTTACGCAAACCACTTGAAAAGGAAATCAGGGCGAAGCTCAGAGCGGAGTGCCCTCGACCAACTATTCCAAACAAGGTGGCTCTCACGCCAGAGTTTGACCCACTATTTGTAACCTTTCTTACTAAGACAGGGAAAGACCCTCGCAAGGGCATTGAGCAGGGTCTTAAAACGGCCCAGGATAAACTCCTAGACATCGCTGGCCCGATAATTCAGATTTTTATATTGGCAGACGAAGCCTTAACTAGTGGGGAATTCGACCCAAGCACAGTTAGAGAGTGGGCCCAGAGAGCCTTATGTTTCCTAGGCAACGCAAATGTGGCTATGTCCACTGAGAGACGCAGGGCGGCACTATACAAGCTAGATGCAAAACTAGCAGATCTGAGCTCCCGGGAACTGGGACCAGAGGCAAATGGATTACTGTTTGGAGATTCATTCATGAAGGATCTCTCCAAACATGTAGCGGTGTTTACCACCCTAAATAAGGCCCAATCTTCCCTGCGCAGGGTTTTTCGTTCTCAAGCAGGTCGTTTTTCTGGGAGAGCTGGACGTTATCGAGGGCGAACGAACAGCAGAGTTGCCTTCACAGGCTACAGGCCTCGCCCTTCCGAGAACTACTGGCAATCGGGACAACCCCGACCCTACCACAGACAACTGTTTACTAATAGAGGGTCTATCTGGGGACGTGGATCTGCCTCCCTACGCGGTAGAACTGCTCCAGGTAATCAATCTCCCTTCTTTCAATGTACCAATAGCAGGTCGATTAACCCATTTTTTCCAACAGTGGGAATTGCTTTCTCTTGGTCTATGGATCCTACACACAGTCCAAGGGTACAAGATAATTTCCTTTCCATTCCCTTCCAAGACACACCACCAACACCACTACAGATGTCTGTATCAGACAACCAGACACTACAAAACGAACTACATAAGCTAGTCAAAAAAGGGGCTATAGAAAAATCCCCGTTCCCACATACTTTTCTCAGCAACATTTTTCTGATCCACAAAAAAACTGGAGACCTACGTCCAATTATCAATTTAAAGAACCTGAATCACTTTGTCAAGTACTGCCATTTCAAGATGGAAGGCATCCATCTGCTCAGGGACCTCCTTTGCGTGGGAGATTGGTTCTCCAGATTCGATCTCAAAGACGCATATCTCACGGTTCCGATTGCTCGCAACCATCGAGCTTTCCTTCAATTCTTCTGGCAAGAAGAAATCTGGCAGTTCACATGCCTCCCATTCGGACTATGCTCCGCACCTTGGTGTTTCACAAAACTGATGAAACCAGTGATGGCCCTACTTCGATCTCAGGGGATTCGGTCCATCATATATTTAGACGACATCCTGATAATGGCACAAGACCCAGACCTCTTACGCCACCAAACAGAGATGACGTCGGCCCTACTACAAAACCTTGGTTTTGTAATAAATTTCCAGAAGTCAGCCCTGGAACCCTCCCAAAAAGTACAGTTTCTCGGTTTCCTGATAGATTCAGTACAGGCGGTTTTACAACTACCCTCCGCAAAGATCAGAATCATCAAAAAAGACATTCGCAAATTGTTATCAGGCAATCAGATTCGTTTACGCGATCTAGCCCATACTATAGGCCTACTGACCGCCTCTATCCAAGCCATTTACCCAGGACCTTTACACTACCGAGCCATGCAACGGCTCAAGACATTTTACCT
>OW240916.1:159524195-159539151 GCA_933207985.1 Pelobates cultripes | reverse complement strand
AGCAGCATTGTCACTTTGCAGGTTTTATTTTCAAGTTTATCCTTTTTTGTCCCTCTATTTCTTTATTTCATTTTTTTTCTTTTTTAAATTCACTGTGGCTATTTCATTGTACATAAGAAAAAAGCAGAGATTAGTTTTTTAATGGGCAGCGTGATCTTGGCAATGGGCAGAACTTTGCTTAAAGGCCAAATGTCACCTTAAAACTATTTTTATTTTTTTTTATGTATAAAAGAAAATATCTATCTGACTAAAGGATCCCTTCTTAAAGGTAAGAATGAGTATTTCTCTCTTTTTTTTTTTTTACATATACTTAATTTATGTAAAAAAAATAAATCTATAATCTTTCAAAACTTGATTAATAGATTTAAAAAAAATCAGTTTTGATGGGACAGTTGTTCTTATTCCAGTTGCTAGCTAATTTACTCAGAACCCATCAGCGAAAAGATTCCCACAGAAGGGCAAACTGCAGACATCATGGACAGAGGAGAACAAAATGGAGGCATCCAGCTCTGACATCCGGCACAAGGGGTTAATGGGAGGAGTGTAATTATTAAGATATAAAAGGTATAAGAAAGGGAAAACTGAAAGAAAAAAAACCATGACAGTTCTGCTTTAATGAACCCAGTCTTTTTAACGTAGTAATGATTATGGCATTTCATGAGATACCATTCAGACACATCCCAAGTGACGCTTCTAAACATCACTATTCTAGCAGAGCATCATGGGAATGAATTACAGACCTGGCATGTACAATGGCTTGTGATTTATTTTAGCAGAGAATCATAGCAAATATAATTTACATATATCTCAGGTGCTAAAGTTAACACCATTAGTGCAATGGTACAAATATTAGCTAAAGTCTGTCATTGTGGTTGTTCAGAACCTGTTGTTCTGGGTTGAACAAACATGTCAGTGACAAATAAAATGTGTGGGCTTGTTAAAGAAATACATAGTAGCAGAATAAGATATGTTGCTTTGCCTTGTCACCTTTACAATGTGTCTGCAAACCAACTGCCATAGATAAAGAGCTGACAATAATGTGCTGTGTGCGTTCCTGGAACTATGTCAATACAGTGTTTATAGTTAACCCAAAGGCTGTTAAAATACCATAGGGCTCAAAGTTATCAACAAAGAAGCCTACTTAGCAAACACAATAAACCAGAAGTGTAAAGGAGATGCCTGTTAGCCATTAATGGCTGCCAAGTAAGAGAACCAAAGCTTAGAATAAAAAAATAAAAAAAAACTGTGTGCAATAGCTATGCAATAGTAGATGAATATTCATACTATATGGAAATAATACATACCCGGTACTTGATAAAAGACACAGACATAACATGTGATATCCATTTATTTTGACAGGCTGTGTCGCAGTGATTTTTGTAAATATTTGTTTATTAAAAACCCTGTCTCTGTTTGCCCTCTGTCTACAATTTACACTTTGTGCAGCTAAACACACGGGACAAGTTCACCAATTTTTCTTCCCCAAGAAAATGTGTGCAAGTTAAAATAAGGTGTTTGTAAAACAGTGTTATTTACACCTTATGAAAAGTGAGTCTTCTGTGTGAATATGCTTCTCTTCACGCGTTACATACAGTCACCTCCAATCTGTGGGGGGCAGTCAAATTTTTGTTTATTTTTTTTCAACTCCAGATCACTTCATTGTTAGAATGAGAGTTTGGTAGAATAGGGTTTGTATATCAACACGCTTTCTCTATAGCATAGCACACCACAGAGGGTACATAGATCAATGCCAACAGTTTCACAGATCTCATGGTTCTTATTCTTAATTTAATAAATACAGATGGCACTCCAGTGGGTGCAATCAGGTTAAACATGCACCCATTGCTGTCCCTAATAATTCAACAACACTGAGATAAGGGTCTTCAGACTGTGATAAGTAACACTGATTGGGATATGAATTGAACATTTTTGAGACAATGAAAAATGAAAACATTTCAATGACGCTGGGATTTAAGCACAGCACAGCGTATAAACAACCAGAAGATACAGAAAGAAACTGCACACCTCTTGACTACACCATCCACATTCTGGGCCAAGTGCAAGGCATTGTGTACATGTAGCTGCGTTTGAAGAGAAGCATCTGTTTTCAGCTGAAAAAGAAAAAAGAAAAAGAAAATTAGTTAGCAAGGGAGTAAACAAATTATACAACAAAAATACAAAGTATATCTGAGAGACATATAAATGATAAAAGGAATCTTCGGCAGACACTTTTTTTTATGAGAAAAACAATATTAAATATATATATATATATTGGTATAATTAAAAATGTCTTGAAATATTGTTCATATATAAATATATCTTTGAAAGACAGGATATGTTAATAGCAGCAGGGAGATGACACTGTAGACAAAACATAATAACTTGCTTTAAGAACAAGGACAGACTTGTAAATATTCTTGATTTATATGCATTTTATACTGTTTTTATGCAACTAACATAATACTTAAAAGACCAGCTTTCAAGAGTTTTCCTCTCTTCCTCAGGTCTGAAGCAATGCTGATCAATATGATAGAGTTTAACACCTAAAACAACTGATATTGTTAGAGAAGGGGGGGGGGGGGTGAGTGGGGTGTCATAAATAGCAAAAGATGTGACTGAGAGTGAAAAGTGTAGATTGGTTGAGAATAGCCAGAACACATAAATAAACAGAGGAGAGTCAATACATTCATAAAACAGCAGAGCAAGGCAATCAAATATACAGCTGCATATGTGTATATTTAAATTGCTCACATATAAGTAAATCAGGTGTATTGAAAAAGTGACATTACTGTAATGTGTGTTTATATAAAGATTTGGTAGTGTGTCAGAAAGCCAGAATCTCAGAATATAAATATATACTACACAATTATCTCTTCCCTGTAGTTCTTCCTATCGAGTAGTAAGCATACATCACATGCACTCTGGAGCTTGAATTTAAAGAGGGAGCTCTTTAAAGAATCACTCCAAGCAAAATAAGTGCCCTCAATGTAGGTAGGCAAACCATTTGCTAACAATTTGACTTCTTATCTGGGGTCCATCAGATACTTCTCCTTGTCTCTATGAGCGGTGGAAACTGTCTACCTGAGTTAAGCCTTGGGGAACTCATCGGCATCAACTGCAGGGTTTAGTTCAAGAGAGCTAAGTGAAGCTCCTAGTTGGAGCTTTAAGCTCTCAATAGCAGAAAAGGAAAGACAAGGAGCAGTGCCAGGCAGACCTCAGGTAAGGTGTCAAACCATTAGCAAATGGTTTTATTACTAACATTGGGGAGGGGCACCATAGCCACTACAGTGTGGTGTGATGGTTATGGTGCTTGGAGTGTTACTTCAATAGGATATTAATGCAGAAAGTGCCTAAAGTGAGTAGGAATGCATATCGTAACTCAAATGTGATTCTGTATTGTTGAAAGGAACACTCCAAGCACCATAACCACTACAGCACACTGTAGTGGATAAGCTGGTAGGAGAGCTCTTGCGGCCCCCAATGTAAACAATCAAGCGGTTTTAGAATGGTTTTTCTTTTTATCTGGGGTCATCTAGGCCCCGCTCCAGGCCTCCATTACAACGTCCTCTCTACCCAGAAGCTCTCTGTATGAGGTGAGCCCGATCAGCTGTTGCACTCAGCTTCCTCTGCAGGACTTAGCAATGGAAAGCTTATAGAGGTGACTTGCTCCCTTTGCAGCTGAGAAGAGGCACACTCTTGGTAAGAAGTCAAACCTTGCTAAAACGGTTGACTATATACACCGGTCGTTGCCAGAGCATCCCTGGCACCAAACCCATAGCTGATTGGTGTATAGAGTTTTTTTTTTTTTTAAACAGCATGGCATCATCACAGCACCCTCTATTATAACAAGACTTATTGCAGCGCAGAGTTCACTGCTGCATCATGGACTGAAATTAAGCATTAGTGTATACCTTCCTATAATTCTGTACCATTGCAATGGGATTATAGGAATTACAAATTGGCAGTAGTAGTGCTTGGGGTTAGAGGTAAGTAAGGGGTTTTACACAAATGTATCCTTGGTAAAAAGGTGTAAGTAACTTAATTTATTATAAATATGAATGTTTAGGTTTGGTAGGATTTAGAGTTAGGGGTGGCTTAGGGTTAAGAGGTTCCAGCCTTCAAGGTCATGTGGACTGTAACTCTAATCATTCTGAATCGGCTCTAATGTATGTTTCAAAAATATTTGTGGGGGAAGACTATTTATATCACCAAAATAATTAAATGTACAGTGTAGGCACTATAGCCATTTAATTTCACTGAATAGGAAATGGAGCCTGTCTCCTAAAACTGCCAGTCTATTCAGTGTTAAACCATTTTTGAAGAGCTTTAAACTAAATAAAAATCCCTGGCTACCCACAGCCCGGCCTGACTGCAGATACAGCTAACATAGAGATTAAGCACTTCCTCCTGGCCATACCCATTCATACCAGCAGTGGGTTCTCTGATAGGCTAAAAGAAGTCAGCTGACACAGAAAAGTTATGAAAGATGCTCTACAATTTCTATTGTGATGTGTGCCACAGATATACAGATCCACTGTGAGTTATGTTCTAGAATCCAGTGATATCACAATGTGACTGATACTGACACACAGTTGAACAATGAATTTCAATCAGTCTAGAGGCAGACATCACATCCAAAGCTATCATACAGGGGAAGATAAACATATATTTAAGGAAACATAAAATGATGAGTAGGGAAAAGGTAAGTGTTGGTTATTCAGATTATTAATAATGTCTCTTTGAAAGATGTTGCAGTGCCTTACAGGGAGTGCAGAATTATTAGGCAAGCTGTATTTTTGAGGATTAATTTTATTATTGAACAACAACCATGTTCTCAATGAACCCAAAAAACTCATTAATATCAAAGCTGAATATTTTTGGAAGTAGTTTTTAGTTTGTTTTTAGTTTTAGCTATGTTAGGGGGATATCTGTGTGTGCAGGTGACTATTACTGTGCATAATTATTAGGCAACTTAACAAAAAACAAATATATACCCATTTCAATTATTTATTATTACCAGTGAAACCAATATAACATCTCAACATTCACAAATATACATTTCTGACATTCAAAAAAAACAAAAACAAATCAGTGACCAATATAGCCACCTTTCTTTGCAAGGACACTCAAAAGCCTGCCATCCATGGATTCTGTCAGTGTTTTGATCTGTTCACCATCAACATTGCGTGCAGCAGCAACCACAGCCTCCCAGACACTGTTCAGAGAGGTGTACTGTTTTCCCTCCTTGTAAATCTCACATTTGATGATGGACCACAGGTTCTCAATGGGGTTCAGATCAGGTGAACAAGGAGGCCATGTCATTAGATTTTCTTCTTTTATACCCTTTCTTGCCAGCCACGCTGTGGAGTACTTGGACGCGTGTGATGGAGCATTGTCCTGCATGAAAATCATGTTTTTCTTGAAGGATGCAGACTTCTTCCTGTACCACTGCTTGAAGAAGGTGTCTTCCAGGAACTGGCAGTAGGACTGGGAGTTGAGCTTGACTCCATCCTCAACCCGAAAAGGCCCCACAAGCTCATCTTTGATGATACCAGCCCAAACCAGTACTCCACCTCCACCTTGCTGGCGTCTGAGTCGGACTGGAGCTCTCTGCCCTTTACCAATCCAGCCACGGGCCCATCCATCTGGCCCATCAAGACTCACTCTCATTTCATCAGTCCATAAAACCTTAGAAAAATCAGTCTTGAGATATTTCTTGGCCCAGTCTTGACGTTTCAGCTTGTGTGTCTTGTTCAGTGGTGGTCATCTTTCAGCCTTTCTTACCTTGGCCATGTCTCTGAGTATTGCACACCTTGTGCTTTTGGGCACTCCAGTGATGTTGCAGCTCTGAAATATGGCCAAACTGGTGGCAAGTGGCATCGTGGCAGCTGCACGCTTGACTTTTCTCAGTTCATGGGCAGTTATTTTGCACCTTGGTTTTTCCACACACTTCTTGCGACCCTGTTGACTATTTTGAATGAAACGCTTGATTGTTCGATGATCACGCTTCAGAAGCTTTGCAATTTTAAGAGTGCTGCATCCCTCTGCAAGATATCTCACTATTTTTGACTTTTCTGAGCCTGTCAAGTCCTTCTTTTGACCCATTTTGCCAAAGGAAAGGAAGTTGCCTAATAATTATGCACACCTGATATAGGGTGTTGATGTCATTAGACCACACCCCTTCTCATTACAGAGATGCACATCACCTAATATGCTTAATTGGTAGTAGGCTTTCGAGCCTATACAGCTTGGAGTAAGACAACATGCATAAAGAGGATGATGTGGTCAAAATACTCTTTTGCCTAATAATTCTGCACTCCCTGTAAGTGAAAATTTAAATTTACTTTGGATTACCAACAATTCTCGCTGTATTAAATAATCCTGTATTATATTTTCATGTGTGAATTTCACTTCCTCAATGTCCATCCTAATTTCTATATGATAGAATGAGAGGCTATGAACACTGAGGTATAACAGGAGTCACAAGAAGCCTATGTTAATTTGCATCACCGAAAGGGTTAACAGCTATTGGGCTATATCAAAATGGCTATGGAATTTGAAAAGTTAAATAATTATATGCTTTATCACAAAGTTACATCGGCTGAACAGAGACATGTGTCCATCAAGTTCGGTCTTCCTCAGATCTGTTTTTTGCTGTTGATCCAAAAGAAGGCAAAAAAAACAGTTTAAAGCACTTCCAAGTTTGCAACAAACTAGGAAACAATTCCTTCATGACCCAAGAATGGCAGTCAGATTTTGTCCTGGATCAAGAAGTTATTACACTACAACTGAAAAATGATATCCTTGAATATTATGTTTTTTTCAAGTATGCAACTAATTGCTGTTTAAACATAAATGCAGACTCTGATAAAACCACTTCTTCAGGCAGAGAATATCAGATCCCTATTGTTCTTACTGTAAAAAAACACACCTTTTCTTTGTCTTAGACTAAATCTCCTTTCTTTCAGTCTAAACATGTGGCCTCGTGCCCTATGTATAGTCCTATTTGTGAATAGATTTTTAATAAAAATTAGTTTCCCAATTTGGTTATTCTGACCTACAATATGAAATTTTTTCAATTTTCCAGAATTTAAAGTTCAGTATAAAAAAAAACAAAAAAAAATTGTGACAGTAAAGCTGTGAGTAATGATTTACACTCTATTTTGTGATGATGCGTTTGCCATAGATATACAGATCCACTATGAGTTGTGTTCTAGAATGCATGATGTCACAATGACTGCTACAGAACACAGCTTGCCAGTAGATATTTAACCAGACATTAGAGGTAAAGTGATCATATTCTAAAGCATATATTATGGAAAACAGCAAATTATGAAAGGTGCTGGTTATTCAGATTATTATTAATGTCACTTTGCAAAATGATATAATGTCCCATGTGAAATACTATGTGAAATATATATGTTTGTGGGGGAATTTCATTCCTCATCATGTGAAATGATGTCTGTCAGTACAGGGGTATAGGATTAATCATTTCTGCTAGTGGAGACAAACTGACATAGGAGCTTATGTCAGGTTGCCTCACCAAAAGGGTTAAGAGCGACAGGGCCAGGCCAAAAGAGTTTTCAAAACTCAAGAGTTTACATAAATTAAATATTTTTATTTTCTGGCCTACACAGCTATGACTGATGCTTTAAAGTCATTTTTTTGTGATTATGTGGTTGCCATAGGTCTAGAATGTAGTGATAGTGTAATATGGTTGCTGCAGCATACCTCCCAAGTGTCCCTGTTTAGGAAGGAAAGTCCATATTTTAATTTTTACAAATCCCTCTGTCCCTCTCTTCTATTCTAATGTCTTTTCTCAATTATTGTTGGTATGCCTGCGTGCAAAACAGAGCTCTAGGGAGCAATAACACTCACAGTAATGTGTCTTTTAACTATAACAAATGTGTTTAGAAATCAGTCTGGTTAAAAGGTACATTGTCCTTTGTAAGTTACATTTTAGCTGCATAAATGTTTATTAGTAATGCAACTAAAATGTATCAGAACAGCTCCCCACTCCTATCCCTAAAATCAGTGTTCCTGTTTGTCCATTTGAAATGTTGGGAGGTATACACAGAGATACAGTTTCATAATGGTATTCCTTCAGACTAGAGGCAGACAGTGATCATAAAGGGGACTTTTAAAGCACATATTTTAGGAAACAGCAAATGGTGAGTAGGAGAAGTGTTGGTTATTTAGATTGTTAATACATGTTGGCGTTCAGTACAAGTATAATATTGGGTAATTGAGACACTTCTATCTTGTTATATTCTCATATTCACTAGTGCTCATAGCCTCTCATTGTATGGTGTGAGCGTACACTCAGACTGTACAGATATTTGGACAGATAATGAGGATGTGAAGCTCCCTCATAATATATATATATATTAGATATAGGTACTAATACTTAACAGGTGTATTTCTACATGGATACACTTAGAAACACAGTGTAAATAATCTGTGATGAACAAAGAATATCATAAATTTCTATCATGTTAGAGTTTCCAGGAAACTTTAAAAATTCTGGGCTGTCACAAATGGCAAATCCTTCCTTTAAATGGTTGTGATGAACTATTTATAGGTCAGGATTTTATAGGTCCCAGTTTTAGATCATTGAAAAAGTTTAAAAATATGTGGCCTTTAACTTACTCCTTGAATAACCATGGAACACTGAGCTATTTAATATATGTTCATGTGGAAAAACAAGTGGAAAGCAGTCACCTTCTAATTCTTGGAATGTGGAAAGTCACACCTACATTGCAAAATGAAATATTGCTGCACGGAAATCATTTTCCACTAGTGCAAAACACAATAATAAGTAAGAGAGATATGGAAACTTTTTAAAGGACATGAATGACCAGAACATTGTAAAATCCAAGAGACCTGATATTACTAAATCACACATGGCAGGGACATATGTAGAAACACAAACTCAAAGGGTCTTTAAAAGCAGCCCCGGTCCAGTTGACACTCGAGAGTTAAAGGGACACTATAGTCACCTGAACAACTTTAGCTTAATGAAGCAGTTTTGTGGTATAGAACATGCCCCTGCAGCCTCACTGCTCAATCCTCTGCCAGTTAGGAGTTAAATCCCTTTGTTTATGAACCCTAGTCACACCTCCCTGCATGTGACTTGCACAGCCTTCCATAAATACTTCCTGTAAAGAGAGCCCTATTTAGGCTTTCTTTATTGCAAGTTCTGTTTAATTGAGATTTTCTTATCCCCTGCTATGTTAATAGCTTGCTAGACCCTGCAAGAGCCTCCTGTATGTGATTCAAGTTCAATTTAGAGATTGAGATCCAATTATTTAAGGTAAATTACATCTGTTTGAAAGTGAAACCAGTTTTTTTTTTCATGCAGGCTCTATCAATCATAGCCATGGGAGGTGTGGCTAGGGCTGCATAAACAGAAACAAAGTGATTTAACTCCTAAATGACAGTGAATTGAGCAGTGAAATTGCAGGGGAATGATCTATACACTAAAACTGCTTTATTTAGCTAAAGTAATTTAGGTGACTATAGTGTTCCTTTAAAATGTTGTGTGAGCTCCTGGTCCCCTATTCAACCAGTTCAAGCTACCTCTACACAGTTCTTGTGTACCACCTGGCCAGCTAGGGGCTCTTCCATTAAGGCAGTTGTAGTATACATTTCATTGCCTTCATTCAGCCAAAAGCACAAGGAGGCACAAACATCTCTAAAACTGTCTGGAATGCAGAATGCAATCTGATGGGTGATGAGCAACAGTTAGAGGGAGGAAGTTTTCCCAATGTTTTCCTATATGGTAAAAACAGTAAAGGTACACTCCAAGAACCATAACAACAACAGGACGCCATAGTAGTTATGGTGCTAGAAGTGCCCTGGTACCCCCATTAGAAATTAAAATTTAGGAACTTACATGAATTAAAACGGTAATGAACACTATAGTGTATTTCTAACACTGTAGTGTCCCACTGCATAGATATCTTTATGATGTCCCCAGCTTGTGTTATTGTATGAGCATCTCTGTATTATTCTCAGCACTCTGTATAGTATAAGTATCTCTGTACTGTGTAGGGATGAGTAAAATTCTGGGGGGGTAGAGGGGATGGGGCCCCACCATCTTAAAACTTCACCAGCCCCTACTGTCTAAAACTGCAATGAAGTGGTCTGCGTGCCTATAAGGTCCCTTTAAGAGATGTTCTGCACACACTGATAATAGTTATATAGCCTGATACAATATAGCACATTTATAAAATGGATTGAGACCTACACTTCTAACCATCTTGAGTTTTTTCTGTGTTCTTGGTCTATTCCACACTTTCACTCTAAGTTACTGTACTATCTCCCAGACCTCTTCAGATCTCAGACAATGAATTGTGTTTAACATTTCCCAAGATTGTGTCAACATAAGGTATTTCTTCATGACATATTGCTAGTTATGTTAAGTGCTGTTATGAAACATGCCCATTTATTGCCACAAGGGGGTGACAGAATAAATCTAAATAGAAGGCACGGTGACCAACACTTTCCTGAATACAAGGATGAACTGTGTCAGGGTTATTCAATAAAGTGAAAATTGTCAGGAATTCGAAAAGAACTTCAAATTTAAGGATAAAATAGATGAACCGTTATGCCTCTAGTTAAGCTAATTTGGTGTTAAATTTGTAATTTTCTTTGAATTGCAGATAGTCTTACCTTAGTGAATAACCCTTTACGTGTATTTGTCTGCATTACTTAAATAGAGTTAATAATATGAGCTCGTACAGTTCTAATTCTACAGCGGTTATATCTTATCTCTCTATTTCAAGCCTCGTCTCCTTCTCTGGAAGCTTAATTAATCCTTAACTATTCTTTCTAAATCGCCCCTCCACCATTGCATGATAAAAAACATTCACTTCGTAATATTACCTTAATGCAACAAATCTACAAATACATCAGAGACCAGGATGTGGCTAAAATCTTTCATGCAATCCTGGTCGTCCTATAGTTTTCAGGCCCAGAAAGGCATCATGATATTTGAAGTTTACTCATATGTATTTGTATGAAGGGATTAAATCTGACTCTGTAAGATGTAAAAATCTTCAGATTGTACTCGCTGTCAAATTGCTTTCGTAACACGCACTTCATGATGTGTCCAGATGTGTCAAAGCATCACCCATGACATCACAAAGTAGTGGAATGGACACATAGATGCAAAGATTTCTTTTGAAAATCATTGTAGCCATAAAAAAAATCAGATGAAGGGAGGCAGAAGCTGTGAGATCCCTTTAAATTGTCTGTGTGTGTGTATGTGTGGTGTAGGATTTAAAGGAACACTATAGGGTCAGGAACATAAACATATATTCCTGACACTATAGTGTTAAAATCACTATCTAGCCCCCTCTTTCTGCCTCCTTGACTGACATAATCAGAAGTAATGATCTCAGCCAATAGGAAAGCATTGGTTTGGCTGAGATTGTCAATTCTGCTGATCTTAGCCAATGAGGATCCGAGCACCACCCTGGCCAATCAGAATCTCTTTTTAGAGATGCATCGATTCGATGCATCTATATGAGGAAATTTCAGTGTCTCCGTGCAGAGGGTGGAAACACTGAATGTCAGTCACAGTGTGCAGCACTGTCCCAGGAAGCACCTTGAGTAGCCATCTGAGGAGTGGCCACTGGAGGTGTCCCTAGGCTGTAATGTAAAAACTACCTTTTCTCTGAAAAGACAGTGTTTACTGCAAAAAGCCAACTATACTCACCAGAACAACTACTACATTAAGCTGTAGTTGTTCTGGTGACTATAGTGTCCCTTTAAGTTTCAATATGACTGTATTTCAGATTTTACACAGATTAACCTAACACTGACACACAATTTGACCTTACTTTGGCAATATAAAATCTAAAGAATCACAACAATTTCTGTAAGAGCACTTGTTTATCGCTAAACTTGAGATAAGGCTTTTAGCACCTACGTGTAACTTAGATAAATATTTTGATCATAAGAGCTGTAATACTGCTGTAATACTGTAATATTACATGTGAAATAATGCATGAGATATCTGTGCAAGATGTAAGTATTCCATAGAACGCAGGTTATGAAAGCTGCAAACAGGGTTATTCAACAAAGTGAGAATTGCCATGAATTCAGAATGAATTCCAAGTGAATTTAAAATTTAAGGCCAAAATGTCAGAACTGGAAATATTTTTAAAGTAAGTTATGCTTAAAGTTATTTTATCCTCACATCTGAAAATCGTTTTAAATTATCTTCCTGACAATTCTTACTTTACTGCGTGACCCTGAAATTACCACATTTGAATTTTGCTCACTTTCTTGTCGGAGTATTTACTATTTTATAAGTTCAAAAATTGGGACTGCCCCTCCAAATTTGGGACACTTGTGATCTATGCAATAGTTAACAGTGAGTAACTCTGCAGAGAATTGACAAAGAATGACATGTAATCCCTCCCTCTCTTCACATGGGCCCAAGCCCTCTGAGATATCCACAGGAGGAAGAGTTATTTGGCCACAGGTGAGGTAGCTGCGTTTTATACCACAGGTGGCGCCTGCAAATTATGAAACCATCCACACTATTTATTCTCCACAACTGTGGAGCAGAACCAGTACCTGCCTATTTTGGCACACGTTGCTGTTCATTTCTTCCTCACGGTACTTGCTATTCATTAAGTGCCAATTGAAGGAGATGGTATAGATGTGGGCACATATTTATTAACGCAAAACTCGAGCTATTTTGGGTGCAAACTGCTAAAGGTTTAGAGACATTCTCTTGCTTTCTATGTTGATTGCTTCATATTTAGCACTTTGCTCCAAAATAGTATCTATTTTTGCTTTGATAAACTCCCACCACTATGACTTAACCTCCTCCATGAATTGGCACTTCATATGAATAGCAAGCAGGAAGCAAGAATATTACTCTTGTGATTTCAATATGCTATATTTTTGATCTTCTTTCATTATTACAGTGCATATTTTTTTCCATGTAAAATTGAAAATGTAATTAATGTCACATGTACATATGCTGATTGATTAAGAGTGAGTTTGCCAAATGCACACGTATGCATTTCTTTAAAAAAATTATTTAGAGTTGAAGGAAAAAAAGAGGCTTGTAGAATTTTTCCATTTTCGCTACTTTGACATTAAATTTGAAATTCACACTAACCTTGTGTTTCTCTCTTACTAGTGCTATTTAGGCCTCAATTTAAAGGAACACTATAGAGTCAGGAATATAAACCTGTTAAAACCACCATTTAGTTATCCTTAAAGGACCACGATAGGCACCCAGACCACTTCAGCTCAATGAAGTGGTCTGGGTGCCAGGTCCCTCTAGTTTTAACCCTGCAGCTGAAAACATAGCAGTTTCAGAGAAACTGCTATGTTTTCACTGAGGGTTAATCCAGTCTCTAGTGGCTGTGTCCCTGACAGCCACAAGAGGCGCTTCCGCTATTTTCAGTGTGAAAATCACACTGAGATGACGCTGACGTCCATAGGAAAGCATTGAGTATGGGCGGTTTGAATGCGCGCGTGGCTCTGGCCGCACATGTGCATTCGGAGCTGACTTCGGCAGGGGAAAGAGAGGTCACCAGCGCCGGTTTAAGGAAAGTGGCTGAAGGGGTTTTATCCCCTTCAGACCAGCGGAAGGGGGGCCACGAGGAAGGGGGGACCTAATAACCCTATAGTGCAAGGAAAACAAGTTTGTTTTTTTGGCACTATAGTGCTCCTTTAATAAGTAGTTTACTCACCTTATTTACACCACCCCCTGTGTCCACCGGTGCTGGCACCAGACCCAATGCGCCTCCTTGGATGACATCATCAGAATTGATGATCTCAGCCAATCCAATGCTTTCCCATAGGAAAAATATTGGATTGGCTGAGATCGTCTAGGAGGTGGGTGGAGGGAGGCCACTCTCTGAAAAGGCAGTGTTTCTAGCAAAAGGGCTGCAGGTACTGACTATAGACACCAGAACAACTACAATAAGCTGTCGTTGTTCTGGTGACTATAATGTCCCTTTAGTAAGCTTTCCAAATTATGCAATATTGTTAAATAAGTTTCCAAGTGATTTATCTAGATAAGTCACCATTTCAGTCTATGGGAAATGTTGTAGATAAATCATTTGGAAAGTTTTCTAACAGTATTAAATCATTTGGAAAGCTTATTAAATCGAGGCCTTAGTTAGAAGACAAATGCTGATTTAGCTTTCATTGTACACTTTCTTTGGCATGTATTCTACCCATGAAATGAGATCTCGAACACTTATTTTGCATCAGCTAATGCTTTATGTTAAAAAGATGCCTAATGAGAATCCTCAATTTATGGTGATTAACGTGATTATTAAAATGCCTGCCCCAATCATCTGCCTGATAACCATGCGTGATATGCGATATAAATACATGGTTGACATACCTGTACAGGTAGTTATTAAATTGTGTTTTGAGGAGGTTTGAAGACTGATCGACTTTCTAACATCTGCCAGTATTTATTTTTGAAGAACTTGGCTCAAGACTTTACAACACAGATTTTTGATATCGGCCAATGTAATTTAAGAGGCTGGACTGTTACATATACAGTATACTAGGTGACGTGTTTATGTTATATAGGTAATATTCATGTATTAAACAATGGAATTTATTAACTGTGAATTGCAAAGTTCTGGCAAGTGAGTATTGAATTTCTGGTCAAAATAGCCATGTTGTGAAAAGAGCATAATATAAGAGGTTCTGGCTATTTTAACCTGTAATTTGCGATTCCCTTCTCAATTTTATAATTGACAGTCATCGGAATGTAAGTAATATTAATTTTAAAGCAGTTAATCTTCAACATACATAATAATGAAACCTAAAATATGCGATATTCATTTTAATCATATCGACTGCATCTCATATTTTTATCTTTTTAACTACTCTTGCCACAATTCCATTTTTAATTAACCCCTATATTAATTTAAAAACAGTAAACGTCAATTCACTTAACATACAT
>OW240916.1:159402143-159524095 GCA_933207985.1 Pelobates cultripes | reverse complement strand
GAGTTCTGTAAAAAATCCCTTTTAATCATATGCATCTTTCCAGCGGGGACTGGATTTCGATCAAGAATTGGAATCAAGGGTTGGTATTAACTGCCTGAGTGCCAAAGCACTCCGCTGGGCAAATGGCGGGCTCTCAGGGGTTAAGCTAACAGACTAAGGTGAATCCTTTACACGAGATCCGGATCTAGAATAACAAGGAACTATCCAGCGCTGCCGTGGTGCTGAATTAGTTAAACCGCGAAGCTCAGAATTGTTTCATTCAGCAGGTTCCACAATCAGAACATCCAGGCGCTGTCCACGCTACTGTGGTGCTGAATTAGTTAAACGGGGATTTAGACTTTTTACATTGAATATCAGCAATTCACACAGCTTGGCTGAAGGGTTTATCGTTTGCAATGAGCCTCTGTTTGGAGATGAAGATTGATCTGCGTATCACCCTTCTTAGCAGAATGACTAATCTTACAGCATATGGGGGACAGTATGAATATATGTTTGCTCAGTTCCAGCACCCCTTTATGTGCTAATTTATCATTTAGTTTTTACAATAATTTTGTTATTATTTTTTCTTGAGGTATCTTGTGGCAAGGATTCTAATTTCCATCAGTCTGATTTTCCTTCTGATGCGGATTACAACTCCCACCAGGCTCAAATGAAATTGAGAATTTGCTAAACATCCAGTTGTCTGCAGCCTTAAATGTACATAATATATTTGCTGGTGGGGGGGTTTGTAACCAAACAAACAGAACTGATTTTAAAGAGAACTATTTGAGGACAATGATATTACATATTGCATGCACTTATTGGATTGTACTATATGTAATATTAATGATAATGATAAAATACATACTTTTGTACAAACATGAAACAATAGTGTTTGGGATAAATTCCTCTACAGAGCCATATTTTTTTTTTTGCTCGATGCTAGCTATGCATGGATTCTCTGCTGGCTGCTTTGAGATACTGCAGAAGCATCAATGATGATGCTGATGTTTAACCATAATATATATAATGATTATATTATATATACTAACTATACTATGTGTGTGCATTATTAGATACAACAAACCTGAATGTATCTGTTAATTATATACTACCGTATTTTTCGCTCCATAAGACGCACTTTTTTTCCCCTCAAAAGTGAGGGGAAATGTCTGTGCGTCTTATGGAGCGAATGTAAAGCTTTACTTACCTGTCTTTTAGCATGGGCCGGCAGCACAGTGTGCACACTTCCTTTCAGTCCCGCCGGAAACCGGAACCTGAACTTGAAGTTCCTGTACCGCGGAGCGCGCTGTGAAGCCAGCCCACGCCACAAGACAGGTAAGTAATTATGTGACAAGGGGAGGGGGGGGACACTGTGGGACAAGGGGAGGGGGGACACTGTGGGTCAAGGAGAGGGTGGGACACTATGGGACAAGGGGAGGGTGGGACACTCATGGGACAAGGAGAGGGTGGGACATGATGGGACAAGGAGAGGCGGGCCAAGGGGAGGGGGGACACTATGGGATAAGGGGAGGGGGGACACTATGGGATAAGGGGAGGGGGGACACTATGGGACAAGGAGAGGGTGGGACACTATGGGAGGGAAAGTGTACTATGGGACAAGGGGGAAACACTATGGGATGAGAACACTATTGGACAAGGGGAGGAGGGGTTAACAATCACTATGGGACAGAGGAAAGGGGGGTTAAAATAACTATGGAACAGGGGAGGGGGGTTAAAGATCATTATGGGACAGGAGAGGGGAGTGGGTGGTAAGGAACAAAAAATTCCTTAAAAAAAAATATTCTGAACAAACTGTCCCATAGTAAGAAACACTATGGAACAGTTCAGAATATTTTTTTTTCTGGGTGTCCTCCTCTAAAAACTAGGTGCGTCTTATGGTGAGGTGCGTCTTATGGAGCGAAAAATACGGTAGTTTTTCACATATGGCTTCTCTATTTTGACTTTATTTTTGCTAAATACACCATGACATGGTGTAATATGTCATGTGTTGTTGTTCATCTGAAGTCGTATTTACCTTATTATAAGACCTGCTAAGGAACATATGATTGTTATTATGTTCTGATGTGCAAAACAATTGAATTCAAAGAGGGAGAAAACATTATTTTCGCCATGTAATTGTATGTACCTTAATTATTCTCTTTAAATCTTTGGTCACTTGCTGGAAGATAAGTCTGCCAGGCCCCCATCACATGTATACTCATGTTCATGCATGAGTATACAAAATATAGATCTCTGAAAAAACTGAGGATCCTCCATAGAACTTCATGTGAATGCAGAAAGAGATGTCACAGTATTTCCTTATCCCATGAATCTTGAATAGTATGGAAATAATATGGTAGTTTGAAATGAATTACTGTTTTATTTCTGTTTCCATATGCATACATAAGACAGAGTTATCTTTATCTTTTTTTTGCGTGTATGTGTAGGAGATAGTAAAAATATATGTAATTATTTTTCATAAATATGTTTTGTAAAGTTCAGAAGCGACAAGTCTGCTTTAAGTTCTGGGAACACAGGATACACAGTTTTATAAGATGCATTATCATGAATGTAGGCAAGTATGCTGGACATTTTCTGTATTCACTTTTGATGACCTCTGTTGACTTTTTAGATTTTGTATTTGTAAGAACATACCAATATTTTCTTTTGGTTTTAAGCACACAAAAAAGGGACAGAAGCCAGTAGAAAGTCCATTGAAAGTGGTGTCCCACATGATCTATTAAACACTTGTGAAGCCAAATATATTATAGTAGACATCAGTAAAGACTCCTGCATAACCTAGAATACACTTTCACATACACTGTCAATTTAAACCTCAATTTACCAAAGTTTGTAGGAAGCATGCACGTGCATTCAGTCAGTCCATAGGAAGCGCCTCTAGCGGCTGCTGGATTAACCCTATTGTAAACATAGCAGTTTCTCTGAAACTGCTATGTTTACAGCTGCAGGGTTAACCCAAGATGGACCTGCAAATTCGGTGCTTAAATGACCCTGCGAGTATTTGAATTGTATTCCAGGATTTACTTGTCTTCATGGGTCAGAAATTGCAAAGATTACATATTTTATATAAAGTCTCTTTAGACTTAAAAGTCTTCTTGTTATTTAGTTTTAAGAAATTATATTGGAGATTTAAATATATGAACACCATGTCATACATATTATTGTATCATGTAAAATAATATATTCCATACTCTATTGTTTGGTTTTGCAATTTTCCTGAAAAATTGCTTTTTGAGGAAAAAAAAACAAACTATCCCTCACCTCAATTTTTCAATATTGTTTACACGTCTTTCCATATCTGGACGGCCCTGGGCGGCCGTTTAGGTCCCATGGTTTAGATAGAACTATGGATTTCTTTGGCCTCATTAACCAACCCTTTGTGAATAATGAATAATGAAAGGGATTCCCAACCTAGTAAGCTGCCTAGGGCCCAATGGGATCTTAATCCTTTTCAGCATGATCCAAACTGCCCTCAATAAAACAGTTTGTATGATTTGATTTGTCCATATTTTACCTTTGTTTAGATAAACTGAATTTGGTTTATATGTTGGTTATGTTATGAGTTGCCTTAAAACACTTAATTTCATTAACACGGTTATAACTGTTTAGTTTGAAGTCCAAAATGCTAAGTAACATTTTACTTTTTGGACTTCTTTTTATATACCACTTTTTGAATAAGCCACGTTTTGCATGTTGTTTCAGGTTGCCTGCTTGCAAATGCATTGGTATAAATATATACCTACGTATCCTCACCTGCTCACTCTGTCTGCTACTAAAGAAATACTAATACACTCACTCACTCTCTCTCTCTCTCTATCTCTCTCTCTCTATATATATATATTATATATATACATACATACATACTGTCAGGATTACTAGTTGATCCAGCACGTAGAACTGTGTCACAATAAGGACTAATAGGTAACGTCTTACTGGGCCTTAGAATGGCCGGACTTAACGTACCAGAGAATAGTCAGAATACTTGCCGAGGTCAGGAACACAGAAAGGGACACAACAATGAGGGAAAGCCAAAAGTCAAGGATACCAGAATACATGTAAGTCAAATGAAGCTAAAGTCAATAACCCGAAATTAACCAGAATTAGATGAGCTTAAATACCCCTCCTGTGGATCCGATTGGCCATAACCGGCCTTTGACCCCAGAACGTGTGCACGCGTCATTTGCGTGACGTCAGGCATACGCCGTCGTCCATGCTGTGGGCGGACGTGGGGCTACTAATTGATGTAGATTCGCAGTGGCTGGCATCCATTAACATGCTGCAGGGGTCAGACATATCAATGCATGGCCACTGAACGGCACTACCGCACTTGTTGGCAAGGCAATCGCTATTGATGTCGCAAGGTGAGGATGAATTTGTTACACATATATACATAAGTACATACAATAATACTGGAACAACTGACCAGTACAGGGACTTTAATTACATTACATTCTAAATCCAAACTAGATTTATTTGTAGGCAATTAATATTTAGTTGGTCCTCCCTTTACAACCATTACAGCCTCCACTCTTCTTGGAAGGCTTTCCACAACATTTTGGAGTATTTGTTTGGGAATTTTTGCCCATTCATCCAGTTGAGCATTTGTGAGGTCAGTCACTAATGTTGGACGAAAAGGTCTGGCTTGCAATCTCCATTCCATTAAATTGCAATGGTGTTCAATGTGATTGAGGTCAGGGCTCTGTGCTGGCCAGTCTAGTTGTTTCGCATCAAATTCATCCAACAATGAGTTTATAAAAAAATCCTTGCTTTGAGCACCGAGGCACAATCATGCTGGAATAGAAAAGTTCCTCCCCTAAACTGTTCCCACAAAGTTGAAAGCATCGCACTGTCCAAAATGTTTTGGTATGCTAAAGTAGTAAAATTTATTTTCACTGGATGTAATGGTCTAGCCCAGGGGTAGGCAACCTTTTAGCAGCACTGTGCCGATATAGGATTGTGATGTCCTGTAGCGTGCCGGTCCTATTTTTTTGTTTTTTAACTGTAATTGCTTTGTATTGTTGTATTTGTGCGTATATGAGCTATTATATTGTATATGTTCATGAGTAGATTGTGGTATCGTGTATCATACATATGAATGTGGGCTGTGTATGGTGGTAGCTTGTGGAATTGTGTGTGGATGGATATGTCACATTGTGTGTTTGGTAGTGTGTGTATGTGTGGGGGCTGGTTGGGGTATAGCATGTGAGAGGCTGCATGTGGGGTTGTGTGCATGTATGTGGATTGTTAGTGGTGTTGCGTTTGTGCGGATTGTGTGTATGTTTGTGTGTGGGCTGTCCGTATTCTTTGTATGAGGGAAGGGTCTTTCTGCATTTCTGTGTACATCTAGCAGTGTGGGTGGCTTCTCTGGGTTCCAGTGGGGACCAGGCCGGCCAGGTACAGGTCAAGGACAGGAGCTGCAATAACAACTGCGAGCTGCTCTACTACTGTGTGGATTCCCATTCACAAGTGCTGGAATGAAGTGCTCTGAGATCACTTCCTCTATGTGCTGCAATCCATAAATTAAGGATTGTCCTTCACTACCTCTTTGTATTAGTAGATATCTGAAGATTTACTAAGACTCCTGATAGGCCAGAGCCTGTTTGGCTCTAGCAGCCCTGAGTGCCGTGCAAAGGCACCTCGAGTGCCGTGCATGGTACTAGTGCCGTGCATGGCACTAGTGCCGTAGGTTGCCTACCCCTGGTCTAGCCCAACACCTAAAAAATAGCTCTGTATCATTTCCCTCTTCCCCCAAACTTTACAGTTGGCACACTGCCGTCAAGCAAGTGTAATCTGCTCCGGAGTCCAGTGGTGGCATGCTTTACACCATTTGATCCAATGCTTGGAATTGTACTTGATGATTAGAGGCGTGCATGCAGCTGATTGGCCATGGAAACCATTCCATGATGCTCCCACTGCACTGTTTTTGTGCCGATAATTTTATGGCAAGACAGGAGGCTTCATATTTGCTTATCTTTCTTTACTGATCCTCCCAGCAGCAAAGAAATAGTTAACAATAGTATAAACAGTTCAGCCAATCAGAGTGGATAACAGTATTATATGATGTCATCAAGCTCCTCCCAATTCCTCTTTCTTTGCTGCTTGCCTCCCAGGTGAGTCTACTCCAATCATATTGCTATGATATTCAGCCTTAATGTATATTTTTTAATTCAATATCCTACTTGAATATCAAATTTTTTTAACATTATACATTCTACTTCACTTAACACTGTGTAAACAATTCATATTCCTTTCTAATTATCCCTTCATGCTACTACCAGTCAGCATATTTCCTTTTCTTCCCCAATTTCAACTGCTACATATTGTTTTTAATCGCAGGAATCTCCCGCGATTTATTTCTCTACACCCCCTTAGATTTACCGTCTAAACGCAGAGCCGTCGCTCCGAACTTCCTGTCAGGGAGTCCGCGGCTCTGTTTCGCGCCCTTTGCGCCTCCCCGCCCGTTCGCGGCTCCCCGCCTGTTCGCCTCTGCACTTGAGAAGTGCATTCTTTTCCCGCCCTTGTACTGGCGGCGGCCATCTTATTCGCGACCTTTCCACACCACAGCGAACCCGTCCTGCAGTACACTCGGACCTGGTAAGTACCTCTCCTTTTATTTAAAGCACCTTAAAGGGCTACACACTATTTTCGGTTACTGATTTTGTCTCTTTTACAATTTTTTTACAGGCTCTATAAATACACCTGCAAACTTCTTATTTTAATAAACAGGCCTTGTGGGTGACCCCCACCAATTTTTGCCTCTGTTATTTCATTTCACTGAGTGGTTTTTGTGGGTGACCCCCACCTTTATTCACTCTTGCCAAAAAAGGGTGTCTTTACACCACCGTGCCAGTTAAGGGTGACCCCCTTATCTAAATAACACATTAATTAACAGGTGATCCAACACCTTATCTATTCAGTGGTGAACCCCACTGTTTTTTACGATAGTGGTACAACCCACTTGTGTATTCTTTAGTGGACAACCCCACTAAATATTAAGTGCCGCCCTTTACACCTTAATCTTCACGAATATCTTGGATGACCCCCATTTATAAATCAGACTTTATCTCTATATAAAACCTTTCTTTTGGGTGACCCCCATTCTTAAACCTGATATAACTTTGGGTGAACCCCATTCCTCTCTGCCTTTTGTAAAAATAAATAAATAAATTTGTTTTTGATTATTTGCAACCGCTCCAAGACATACCATGTCCGAAAATAGTGAGCCCGCAATTTCCCAAGAACTCAGAGCTTGGTTGGTTTCGACCATTGCTGATTCAATTCCCAAGGCGTTAGCAGCCTTCCATGAGAAGACTTCTGTTGAAGCCACCCCTACTGCGCGTCTACCTTCTGATTCAGAGGATTCTCAACCCTTGGATCAGGAGGTCACACGCAAGCGCCCCTGGAAAGGGGATAGTAGGTCTGCGGGTAAAGATAAGGCTCCCGCCAAGTCCCAGAAGTTAACACACACCCGCCATGCTCATGCCCAATCCAAACCCCTAGAGGGTTCTACATCCCACGAGGGAGACGGAGCGGAAGATTACTACCTTGAATATTCCGATGAGGACTACTCGGCGAATGCGCTAGGGGATACCCCATCGAAATTTGTCAAGGAGACTTTTCTCACACATACAGACATAGATCCAAAAACACCTCTTCAGAAAGGACCTGATTCAGACATCCTGCTGGATGCTTCGGGTGTCCCTTTGTTTGATCCCAGGATCATCAGACATCCAGGGTCAGCAGAATGGGCCCCACCTGACCATATTTCTAACTTTTGTAAGATGTGGTTACGCAAACCACTTGAAAAGGAAATCAGGGCGAAGCTCAGAGCGGAGTGCCCTCGACCAACTATTCCAAACAAGGTGGCTCTCACGCCAGAGTTTGACCCACTATTTGTAACCTTTCTTACTAAGACAGGGAAAGACCCTCGCAAGGGCATTGAGCAGGGTCTTAAAACGGCCCAGGATAAACTCCTAGACATCGCTGGCCCGATAATTCAGATTTTTATATTGGCAGACGAAGCCTTAACTAGTGGGGAATTCGACCCAAGCACAGTTAGAGAGTGGGCCCAGAGAGCCTTATGTTTCCTAGGCAACGCAAATGTGGCTATGTCCACTGAGAGACGCAGGGCGGCACTATACAAGCTAGATGCAAAACTAGCAGATCTGAGCTCCCGGGAACTGGGACCAGAGGCAAATGGATTACTGTTTGGAGATTCATTCATGAAGGATCTCTCCAAACATGTAGCGGTGTTTACCACCCTAAATAAGGCCCAATCTTCCCTGCGCAGGGTTTTTCGTTCTCAAGCAGGTCGTTTTTCTGGGAGAGCTGGACGTTATCGAGGGCGAACGAACAGCAGAGTTGCCTTCACAGGCTACAGGCCTCGCCCTTCCGAGAACTACTGGCAATCGGGACAACCCCGACCCTACCACAGACAACTGTTTACTAATAGAGGGTCTATCCGGGGACGTGGATCTGCCTCCCTACGTGGTAGAACTGCTCCAGGTAATCAATCTCCCTTCTTTCAATGTACCAATAGCAGGTCGATTAACCCATTTTTTCCAACAGTGGGAATTGCTTTCTCTTGGTCTATGGATCCTACACACAGTCCAAGGGTACAAGATAATTTCCTTTCCATTCCCTTCCAAGACACACCACCAACACCACTACAGATGTCTGTATCAGACAACCAGACACTACAAAACGAACTACATAAGCTAGTCAAAAAAGGGGCTATAGAAAAATCCCCGTTCCCACATACTTTTCTCAGCAACATTTTTCTGATCCACAAAAAAACTGGAGACCTACGTCCAATTATCAATTTAAAGAACCTGAATCACTTTGTCAAGTACTGCCATTTCAAGATGGAAGGCATCCATCTGCTCAGGGACCTCCTTTGCGTGGGAGATTGGTTCTCCAGATTCGATCTCAAAGACGCATATCTCACGGTTCCGATTGCTCGCAACCATCGAGCTTTCCTTCAATTCTTCTGGCAAGAAGAAATCTGGCAGTTCACATGCCTCCCATTCGGACTATGCTCCGCACCTTGGTGTTTCACAAAACTGATGAAACCAGTGATGGCCCTACTTCGATCTCAGGGGATTCGGTCCATCATATATTTAGACGACATCCTGATAATGGCACAAGACCCAGACCTCTTACGCCACCAAACAGAGATGACGTCGGCCCTACTACAAAACCTTGGTTTTGTAATAAATTTCCAGAAGTCAGCCCTGGAACCCTCCCAAAAAGTACAGTTTCTCGGTTTCCTGATAGATTCAGTACAGGCGGTTTTACAACTACCCTCCGCAAAGATCAGAATCATCAAAAAAGACATTCGCAAATTGTTATCAGGCAATCAGATTCGTTTACGCGATCTAGCCCATACTATAGGCCTACTGACCGCCTCTATCCAAGCCATTTACCCAGGACCTTTACACTACCGAGCCATGCAACGGCTCAAGACATTTTACCTACACCGTTCCACCTCTTAGTTTATCTACCTGACAGACGAAGTTCATATAGAACTTCACTGGTGGCTCCACAACATGGAGGCCTGGAATGGCAAAGCCATCTTCGGATCTCAACCAGACTTCATCCTGGAATCCGATGCTATCCTCCTAGGATGGGACGCCACGTGCGCCGAAGGATCCACCAGGGGCCTATGGTCCCCCTCCGAACAAGCACTGCACATCAATTGTCTAGAGTTGATCGCAGGATCTTTTGCGATTCGCAGTTTCGCAAAAGACTGTTTCAATTGTTCACTAGTACTGCGCATGGACAACGTCTCTGCAGTACGCTACGTGAATCGATTAGGGGGTTCACGATCCAAGCTCCTTTCTGACCTTACCAAGGATCTCTACCAATTCTGCCTAGAGCGGAATTTATCCATCAAAGCGGAATATCTTCCAGGCACGGACAACCTAGTGGCAGATTGGTTCTCTCACCATTGGAGGGATGTAAGCGACTGGCAATTGGACCCCCGCTTGTTCCATCAAATTTACTGCCTTCGCGGGCCCCTTACACTGGACCTGTTTGCATCCTGTCTGAATCGCCAGACGGGAGGCCTTTATCAGCTGGCTCCCAGACCCCCTGTCATGGGCGGTCGACGCCTTTCTACATCCTTGACCGGAGACAGGGGCCTATGCGTTCCCACCTTTCACCGTGATTCAACGCACCCTTTACCGGGTCAAAGCCCTAGCAGTGACAATAGTCATTGTCAATCCTCTATGGAGAGCCCAGACTTGGTTCCCAACCCTGTTGGAACTATCTGTGAATTACCCACTTCTACTACCCCAAGTCCCCGACATCCTGAGAGACCCAGCAGGGCACTGCCATCCACTTGCCCTTCAGAACCGGCTCCAGCTTGTAGCTTGGACCGTTTCAGGGGATCCTGGAATGTCTCAGGACTTTCGGAGACAACTTAGTCTCTCCTATGGGACTCCTGGGCCCCAGGCACTAGACGAGTTTACCTCGCTGCATGGAAGACATGGGTCAGCTGGTGTTTGGGAAGGGATACCGATCCCTTTTCAACACCTCTGACGACCATCCTGAATTTTCTGTCTACCCTATTTGATCAAGGCAGGTCCTATCGTTCTATTAAAGTTTTGTAGATCAGCTATTTCTGCGGCCCACAACCCCATTGACAATACATCAATAGGAAAACATCCATCAGTCAGCAGACTGTTATGTGGAATCAGATTAGCCATACCCCCTCTCCCTAAATACTCCTGCTTCTGGGATGTTACTCAGGTTTTTTCCCTTCTAGAATCCTGGCCCTCTAATGGGAATTTGACGCTACGTCAACTCTCAGCTAAATTGGCTTTACTCCTATGTCTGGTATCCTTCCATAGGGTCTCGGATATTCGAGCATTTGATTTCCACGCAGTAAGCTTCTCGCCTGAAGGCGTTAGGTTTCACATCACCAGACGAACAAAGTTTAATTCTTCCTCGGTATTCTACCCTTATTTTCCGAACAGACAATCTCTCTGTGTGGCGCTCTGCGTCAGGCACTATATAGATGCCACTATCACTCTGCGCCCCCCTACGGGACCTCTTCTCATATCATATGTCAAACCACACAAACCGGTATCCGCCCCCACCGTCGCATGGTGGATAAGATGGATACTAGTGCAAGCAGGTATTGACTCTACTTTTGGTGCACATTCCGTCATAGGAGCAGCCGCTTCCTCCGCCTTCCGTGCAGGTAGCTCCCTCTCAGACATTCTGTCCTTGGCAGATTGGTCCAGAGAGTCTACATTCCGCACATTCTACTTCAAACCTATACCACATGCCGCATCTTCCATCATATAAAGCGTTAAAACAGCAAATATGAAGCCTCCTGTCTTGCCATAAAATTAGGGATTATTCTAGCCTTAGTGACTGAATAATCTAAATTTTATTAACGACAGGAGGCGAATGTTTTTCTCGCCCTTTTAGTCTCATGACCATTCATACCTACCCTAGGTAAGTTGTTACAAAGTCCTCGGTTTCAGACACTTTTACACACCATCTGCCACGAGTTTATCTCACTACACTCTATCCTAGGGTTGACTATCTTAACATCATCTTACATGGGATGTACCGCATAGTTGTTCTCAGTATGCATAACATAACTTACTTTCAATTAGTATGAGACCCCATACTTTCATGATTTCTCTCTTCCTTCCTGTAGTGTGAAGCACCCAAACGCTTGAGACACATGGATTCATCAGTTCCATCAATGTTTACACGGTTGACTATTCCAGTACATCAACTAGTCCTCAGTTCTTAGTTATGTTTGTTATTGTCGATACACAGATGTCGTCGGCTCCAGCAAGAAAGATGAATTGGGAGGAGCTTGATGACATCATATAATACTGTTATCCACTCTGATTGGTTGAACTGTTTATACTATTGTTAACTATTTCTTTGCTGCTGGGAGGATCAGTAAAGAAAGATAAGCAAATATTTGCCTCCTGTCGTTAATAAAATTTAGATTATTCAGTCACTAAGGCTAGAATAATCCCTAATTTCAGTGAAAGTTTGGAATCAGTAGATTGTTGGCAACTTTTACTCACTATGCACCTAAGCACATTGTGACCCTGCTGTGACTTTATGTTGTCTTCTGCTTCATGATTGAGTTGCTGCTGATCATAAACGCTTCCACTTTCCAATTATACCACTTACAGTTGACCGTGGAATATCTTGCAGGGATGAAAGGTGACATCCTATCACAGTACCACACTTGAATTCACTGAGCTCTTCACAATGCAGACTGCATGGCTAGGTGCTTGATTATATACACCTATATATATATATATATAAATGCACGTGGATCCAGGACTCACTCCCCTGGTCTTGTCCTTGCCTGGGTGCAAATCACTAATGCCAAAATATAAATATAAATATCAAGAGATGTGCACTCATAGGACTTTGTAAATAAATCTTGAAGTTTTACTGTGCAATTATACACCAGAAAATGTGTTGATGTTTCAGTACTCTATGTGACTTTTCTCAAGTCTTGAGAAAAGTCCCATAGAGGACTGAAACGTCGACACATTTTCTGCTGTATAATTGAACAATAAAACTTCAAGATTTATTTACAAAGTCCTGTGAGAACACCTTCTTTGATATATTTTTATATATATATATATATATATATATATATATATATATATCTCATCTCCAGCAAGATATATACTATACAGTTTATAGTAGCAGTAGCAGCAGATGATCGGTTGACCATAGGTCAGTTCCTCGTTCTCCACTAGTTGTACTCCTGTCATCAGCATTCTTCAATCTTCTTCCAATATGTGATTCTGGTAAGTGGTTGGCTCCTAGTGAAGTACTGTTGTTTTTTTAATAGTTGGTTCTTTCTGTTTGGCTTGCTTTTTGAATGTCTGCATTGAAGGTGACTTTCTCTCGTATGTTATTATTATTATTTTATTATTTATATAGCGCCAACAAATTCCGTAGCGCTGTACAATGGGTGGACTAACACACATAATTGAGATCAGACCACTGGACGTACAGCAACAGAGGGGGTTGAGGGCCCTGCTCGATGAGTTTACATGCTAGATGGAGTGGGGTATAGTGACACAAAGGGTTAAAGTAGGGGAACTAAATAGTTTGTTAGAGAAGGGTTTATTGAGTGCTTGGTAGGTCATTTTTGACAGTTGCAGGAAAGGAGTCATGGGGAGGGGGATGAGAAACCTGCTGACAGTTTAATTGATACGCTTTAATGAAGAAGTGAGTTTTCAAAGATTTTTTGAAGGAGTGGAGGCTGGGTGATAGTCTGATTGAGGAGGGAAGGGAGTTCCACAGAATAGGTGCAGCCCTGGAGAAGTCTTGAAGGCGAGCATCAGAGGTGGGGATCTGGGCAGAGGATAGGCGTAGGTCTTGGGCTGTGCGCAGGGGTCTCGATGGGAAATACTTGTGTATGAAGGAGGATAGGTATGTTGGAGCAGCATTATGTAGGGATTTGTAAGCAAGCGCCAGAATTTTGAATTGGGCCCTATATCTAACTGGAAGCCAATGCAGGGACTGACAGAGCGTGGAGGCGTGGGAGGTGCGACCGGACAGGAAAATAAGCCTTGCAGCCGCATTCATTATAGATTTCAGCGGTGCAAGCTGGAAACATGTAAGACCGGTGAAAAGGGGATTGCAGTAGTCAAGGCGAGAAAGAACAGCAGCATAAACCAGTACCTTAGCCGTGTCCGGCGTTAGATATGGGCGGATGCGCGCTATGTTCTTGAGTTGGAAGCGACAGGATTTGGCTATCGATTGGACATGGGGAGTAAAAGAGAGATCAGAATCAAAAAGAACACCTAGGCAGCGAGCCTGCGAGGTAGAGGTGATAGTAGCGCCGTTGACTTGGATGGAGACAGACACAGGAGTAGCAGCACTTGAGGGAGGAAAAACTAGAAGTTCTGTTTTGGACAGGTTGAGTTTAAGGAAGTGAGCAGCCATCCAGTTGGAAATAGCAGAGAGGCAGTCAGAAACACGTGTCAAGGTGGGCAGAGAGAGATCAGGGGAGGACAGGTAGATTTGCGTGTCATCTGCATATAAATAATATTGGAAGCCAAATAACCTGATGAGTTTACCAAGGGAGGCAGTATAGATAGAGAACAGTAGGGGGCCGAGGACAGAACCTTGGGGGACGCCGACAGGGAGGGGTTGGGAAGAAGAGGCAGAGCCAGAGAAAGAAACACTGAAAGAGCGCTGGGAGAGGTAGGAGGAGCACCAGGATAGAGCAGTATCTCATAGACCAATGTTCTTGTGAGTTCTTCTGTTGTGAAGGTGTTTTTGTTTTGTGTGTGACTGCATTATATAACATGTGGTTTATATTTAATTTAGATTTGCTGATAAGTGTGAACTGAGCTGTGTATGCCTGTACACTGTGCAGTTTGTATAATGTGCATTGGGAGCAATAACTTGGGTTAGGCTCCTGGTAGTGCCATCCCACACATTCAGCCTTTATTTGGAACTTGTCCTTTAGTTTGGGACAATATTTCTGTAATGTTTGGCCAGTTGCAAATGCAGGTGATAACAGGCATTGATGCAGGGATGATGCAACCAGACAGTGTTTTTTTTTAATATAACATTGTTTTCCTATAAGTTAGAGTAAAAGTAAGAGCAAACCACTTACCTGGTTCCCTCTTTAACCTTTTACCAGATCCTCAGTGTGGGTTTTGCCTTTGTGTTTTGCCTGCTACAATCATGTAGCGAACATTGCCAGTTCACCATTGTAGCTGGTCTGGGGGAATCAAAGCAGCAGAGAGAGTGAATGGGCTGTAGTCAGCCTTCTCACTCTCCCAGAGTGGGCTGTCCACTTACACAACGTCTTGCCAACACTGTGATACAATGCAAAAGCCCAGACATTGAATTGCTCTGCTTCACAAAGGATTCTCTGCTGCAGCAGCAAATGTAAAAGGAACAATAGACAGGCCTAGAGAGCTACCTACTGCTGCAGCCAGTCAGACGTGGCACAAGGGAAGAGTGGGCAGTTGGCAACCTATTCACTTATTTCATCCCTATGCCATTCCACACCTACCACACATAGTTGAAACCTATCTTCCACTGGGGAGCATCATTGCCTCAGTGTTGCTACATCTACAATGTACCCAGGCAGTGCTTCTGTGCCTGGCAGATATTTATCGGAGTTAAATTCCAACATCTGAGGGGGAGCACTTCAACACCCGTGCTCCGAGTTTTATACTGTGAAGTCTGATGACTACTCCATTAGTAACCAAGGGGTAAATATGTGTTCTTTTTAAACAGGTTCCTAGTGAGTTTCCTTTCAGAACAGATGTCCTCTTAAAATAAGTTCATGTAGGGACGTAAATCTATAGACGCAGACAAGTGAACTTTTTCTTCCTCTTAGCAAATATGCTTTTATACTGTTGTCATTTGGAAACATAAGACTTAATTTATGACCTTAAGATTGAAATTGTTTAACAGAAACAAAGAAAGGCAAAAATATCTTTGGGTTGTTTTTTTTCTCTATTGGAAAATTACAATAAATTATATTTCTTGGTTGGACTTGTTCCATCCATTGAAAACATTCTTCCGTATATCCTAAAATTGGACACGTTAGCAGAGCTGATATGTGCTTTAAAATTAAACTCTAAGCAGGAATAAATTCTAAATATTTAACTCACAAAGGCAATCTGTATTATGCTGTTTTTGTATTGTATTGCACTGTAGATTCGTAAGCAAAATGTTTAAGTTACGAAATGAGGCCTCATGGTTTTCTTTTGTTTAAATATTCATAGTCACAGCGACCTAAATACTTGCTAAGAGGAATTACCTCTCAGCAAAAGTTGTTTTATTAACCTGCAATATATTACCCTCCAATAGGAGCAGTGCAAATGGTGTTCAGTAATCCTCTATGGGTCAGTCTATTTGAAAGAGTATTTTCTTACAGTCATTTGTGTTAATAGTGCTTGGCCTTTCAGCAGGTCCGTTTTCATCTTCTAAGAAAAAATTAAGTTACCTTTATAAAAAAAAATCTACTTTCTATACTTACTCATCAAAGTCTTAAGTGAAGAAAACACATAAAATAAATAGCAGAAAAGGCTATTATGTAGACCTCTATACCTTGAATACTTAGAAGCCAATCAGTCACATGCTCTGATGGACAAGACATTTAGTATATGTCAAATTGTGTAGCAGTTTCTATTTTTTCCTATGAAGTAATTGCACTGTAGTTGGAACCTTATACTGTTTAGTGTTGTATAAAAATGATGCCAGTTAGTAAAAAGCAAACAAGGCCATTGTTTTAGATATCAGAGTCAAGTTGAACAACTTGTAGAACTTCACAGTTTTGACCTAAACTTTGCAAGTATGATGACTTACAACTTACCATGTGGCAAATAGACACCCTAAATTTTGGGATATCAGATTTCAATACTAATTATAGCTGTTTCTGACAAACATCATGTATAGGTTTGTGTCTCTACAAAACAACCATATAATAGGACATTTTCTACTGTGCATTTAAGGGACATTTCGTATTATATATATATATATATATATATATATATATGCACTGCTCAAAAAAATAAAGGGAACACAAAAATAAAACATCCTAGATCTGAATGAATTAAATATTCTTATGAAATACTTCATTCTTTACATAGTTGAATGTGCTAACAACAAAATCACACAAAAATTAAAAAATGCAAATCAAATTTTTCAACCCATGGAGGTCTGGATTTGGAGTCACACTCAAAATTAAAGTGGAAAAACACACTACAGGCTGATCCAACTTTGATGTAATGTCCTTAAAACAAGTCAAAATGAGGCTCAGTAGTGTGTGTGTCCTCCACATGCCTGTATGACCTCCCTACAACTCCTGTGCATGCTCCTGATGTGGTGGCAGATGGTCTCCTGAGGGATCTCCTCCCAGACCGGGACTAAAGCATTTGCCAACTCCTGGACAGTCTGTGGTGCAACGTGACATTGGTGGATGGAGCAAGACATGATTTCCCAGATGTGCTCAATTGGATTCAGGTCTGGGGAACGGGCGGGCCAATCCATAGCATCAATGCCTTTGTCTTGCAGGAACTGCTGACACACTCCAGCCACATGAGGTCTAGCATTGTCTTGCATTAGGAGGAACCCAGGGCCAACCGCACCAGCATATGGTCTCACAAGGGGTATGAGGATCTCATCTCGGTACCTAATGGCAGGCAGGCTACTTCTGGCGAGCACATGGAGGGCTGTGCGGCCCCTCAAAGAAATGCCACCCCACACCATTACTGACCCACTGCCAAACCGGTCATGCTGGAGGATGTTGCAGGCAGCAGAACGTTCTCCACGGCGTCTCCAGACTCTGTCACGTCTGTCACATGTGCTCAGTGTGAACCTGCTTTCATCTGTGAAGAGCACAAGGCGCCAATGGCGAATTTGCCAATCTTGGTGTTCTCTGGCAAATGCCAAACGTCATACCACCCTCATGGAGTCTGTTTCTGTCAGTTTGAGCAGACACATGCACATTTGTGGCCTCCTGGAGGTCATTTTGCAGGGCTCTGGCAGTGCTCCTCCAGTTCCTCCTTGCACAAAGGCAGAGGTAGCGGTCCTTCTGCTGAGTTGTTGCCCTCCTATGGTCTCCTCCACGTCTCCTGATGTAATGGCCTGTCTCTTGGTAGCGCCTCCATGCTCTGGACACTACGCTGACAGACACAGCAAACCTTCTTGCCACAGTTCGCATTGATGTGCCATCCTGGATGAGCTGCACTACCTGAGCCACTTGTGTGGGTTGTAGACTCCGTCTCATGCTACCACTAGAGTGAAAGCACTGCCAGCATTCAAAAGTGACCAAAACATCAGCCAGGAAGCAGAGGAACTGAGAAGTGGCCTGTGGTCACCACCTGCAGAACCACTCCTTTATTGGGGGTGTCTTGCTAATTGCCTATAATTTCCACCTGTTGTCTATCCCATTTGCACAACAGCATGTGAAATTGATTGTCACTCAGTGTTGCTTCCTAAGTGGACAGTTTGATTTCACAGAAGTGTGATATTGACTTGGAGTTACATTGTGTTGTTTAAGTGTTCCCTTTATTTATTTGAGCAGTGTGTGTATATATATATATATATATATATATATATATATATCCTATTTTAATTAAAAGGTGAAATCTTTGCCGACCTCCGCTACCAGTATAGTTTAGACCAAAACCTATTAGCATGTACAATAGAGCTCCTTAGCTGATTGAGAAGACAATTCTTAAGAGTTGATTGCACTGTTGGATTGTTTTGTTTTAGTTTATCCTTCTGTAAACTTTTCTCTAAAATGTATTCAAGTATTGCGCACAGAGTGGAAAGCAAATTTTTTTTTTTTTTTTTTAAGAGGAAACGTGCAAATCAACACTGGAATTACATTGTTTAGAAAAAATAAACGTATATAATATTCCACAGTAGATAATTCTAACATATCCTAAGCAACGTGTATATGTTTGCCTAGTAAAGAACACTGTACATGTGCATATATTAAACATTAATTCTTTGAGTATTGAGAGCCCTCTATACATATACAGGTGACCTTGTCATGCCGTCTTACACCCACAGAGTAACCATTGCATTTGTTACATTACTAGTGAGTGTGTCTTATCATAGCCGAAACCAGTTTGTTTAGACCTGCAAACTGTCTTCTTTTGGTGGTAGGAGTTTTTATTAGCGTTACCAATCTTATTGCTTTATTTATAGCATCTGGGTCATTACAATCTTGCAGCCTCTATTCATTATATGGACTCAAGCATCCCTTTTGTGCCCTATGGTGACCTGCAACCACATTCTTACTGTCCCTGGCAGCAGAAGATCATCGTGACCCAGTGGCGTACATACCAGGGTCGCGACTGCGACCGGGCCCGGCCCACCAGGGGGCCCGGCCGCCCCTGCGACCCGGTATGTAGCCACTGGGCCAGCCTCTTCCCCTTGGGGGGCCCAGGAGCCGACCACCCCAGGGCCCCCCTGAGGCTGGCCCTGCTGACCCCGGATGGCCGGTCTGGCAGGCAGGCGGGCGCGCGAGGGAGCACTCAGTGCTTCCTCTTCAGCTCCCTCGCGCACCGCACTGATACCGGAGCCGGAAGATGATGTCATCTTCCGGCGCCTGCATCCCTACGCGGCGCGCGAGGGAGCTGAAGAGGAAGCACTGAGTGCTCCCTCGCGCGCCCGCCTGCCTGCCAGACCGGCCATCCGCACAGGAGCCCAGCAGCACCACTGGACCCCAGGGAATCCCCCCAGCACTCCAAAAGGTAAGGAGGCTGGGGGATTACATTAAAAAAAATTTTTTAAAAATCATGTGTGTGTGTGAGTGTTAGTGTGTGAGAGTGTTAGTGTGTGTGTTAGTGTGTCTGCTAGTGAGTGTTAGTGTGTGTGAGTGAGTGTTAGTGTGAGTGTTAGTGTGTGTGAGTGTTAGAGTGAGAGTGAGTGTTAGTGTGTGTGTGTTAGTGTGTCTGCTAGTGAGTGTTAGTGTGTGTGTTAGTGTGTGTCTGCTAGTGAGTGTCAGTGAGTGTGTTACTGTGTGTGTCTTACTGAGTGTGTGTGTGTTAGTGAGTCTGTTTGATGTCTGTTAGTGAGTGTGTGTTTGTCAATGAGAGTGTATGTTTTGTAAGTGAGTGTGTATGTATGTCTGTCGCTGACTGTGTCTCTGTCAGTAAATGTGTGTGTCTGTTAGCTAGTGTGTATGCGTCTGTAAGTGGTGTGTGTGTGTGTCTTCAGCACTTACCTTTCTCCAGCGCCGGACTCCCTTGGCGCTGAGGATCCCTCAGCCTCTCAGCTCAGATGCGACCGCGCACGCATTCAAACCGCCCATAGGAAAGCATTACTCAATGCTTTCCTATAGACGTTCAGTGTGCTCCTCTAGCGGCTGTCAGTGAGACAGCCACTAGAGGCTGGATTAACCCTCAGTGAAACATAGCAGCTGCAGGGTTAAAACTAGAGGGACCTGACACCCAGACAACTTCAGGGACCCCCTCCCGCCCGGCTCTGGAAAGGGGTAAAACTTACCTTTTTCCAGCGCTGGGCGGAGAGCTCTCCTCCTCCGATTCTCCTCCCCGTCGGCTGTATGCGCACGCACGGCAAGAGCTGCACGCGCATTCAGCCAGTCACATAGCAAAGCATTCATAATGCTTTCCTATGGACGCTGGCGTGCTCTCACTGTGAAAATCACAATGAGAAGCACGCAAGCGCCTCTAGCTGCTGTCAATGGGACAGCCACTAGAGGAAATAGGGGAAGGCTTTACCCATTCATCAACACAGCAGTTTCTCTGAAACTGCTATGTTTATGAAAAAATGGGTTAACCCTAGCTGGACCTGGCACCCAGACCACTTCATTAAGCTGAAGTGGTCTGGGTGCCTAGAGTGGTCCTTTAAGTGTGTGTGCATCTGCATGCACTGGCGTACATACCGCGGTCGCAGGGGTCGCAGCCCTGTAACCCCTGCGACCTGGTGCCCACCGCCATGTGTTCCGGCCCGCGCGCGGGGGGGGCCCACGGATCAATTTTTGGACCGGGGCCCCATGGGTCATGTGTACGCCACTGTCGTGACCATGCTCTATTGAAAAATAAATACACTTTTTAAATATTGATCAACAAATATGAAGTTAAATATTTTCCCATTCCATTTGATTAAACTCAGAAAGTCTGCCACATTTAATTAATGCCAATTCGCTAACACCTTACTCCAGACCTTTCTAAAATGCAATTCTCATGATACTCTTAAGACTGTGTGACATCTGAGTTGCATGGGGTAAGGAAACTTACCTCTGCATCTGAGTTTGGCACATCCACATGAAACATGAAATCTTATTCTAAAACTGGCGCAACTGCATCAAATTTAACTTGCAATGTTATTTAGCTGAGGATCCTAATGTACAAGGTGATCCAAGGGTATATTGTCACTTTATACACCCTATTACATGTTTTTATTTTCTGGCTTTGGCTGATAGGAACAGACTAGAAACATTTTTTAATAAAAAAAGCAAGATTGAGTTAGTAATGTGTTGAGTTTAAAAAAAAAATTCAAATGTAATATATAGGCAATATTCGGAACATCTAATTTCCATTTCAAAACCTGGAGAAATCTTAAATAGGGGATCCAGGAACATATCCCTTATGCATCACATTTATGTCACCAGTGTCAGTAGTGTGCCTTTCCTACCCCTCCACTACACTATTTTGAGATGCCGTTAGTGTCAGTCACAACATGGCTGCCAAGGTGAAGCAGCAGACACCACATGGCAACGAGGTTTACACTGGGTAGCACCCAAATCGAGACAAAGCATTCTGATGGCGCCCCTGACTTAGTTCAGCAGGTAGTGCGAGTTAGGTTGCAAGGCCCTAACATGTATATTCATCATTACGGTTTCTAGTGGCATATGCTTTTTCCGGAGAGTATAACATGTACAAACAAAGCATCTTAAAAAATGCTACTTTTTCTTCAGGTCAGATGCTTTTGGAAAGGGCACTCTAGGAAAAAATGTGCAAGAATGAATGAAGGAGTATCATACAAGCATTCATTAAGTGTGTGTGTGTGTGTGTGTGTTAGTTATATATCTAATTTGTATAAAACCGTCTATGAGAATAGCTGATACAAATTAATGGTATCCAGTGGAAGCTTTCATTCATCTGTGCATATGCTTCTCATTCAGCATAAAAAATGACCATATTACCAAAGAGACCCCCCACTTCCCCTAATAAAGTGGGACACCTATTAAAATAATTAACAGGGAAATAGCCCTCTACCAATTGTATGTAGTTCATTATGAATATATACTTGTATAAATAATGTATGTGTACCTAACTAACAGGCATTTGTTTATATATTTATATTTAATACACTCAGTTTTCTCACAGTCGGAACTGATAGGGGCTCTTCTGAGCTAAACCTTGCAGTGCAAGGTCAATTCATTGGCGGAGAGCATCAGCTGATCACACTCAGCTAATGAAGTAAGCCCTGCACCAAAAGGCTTAGCTCAGACCATACAGCTAATATTATTGGGAAACAGGGCACTCCTGGCACCATAACCACTAATTAGGGTGTCCCCAGGGCAATACTCGAGCCATAGCCACTACTGCATGCTGTACTGATTATGTAATCTAACAGTATGATCTATTTGCATATGCATTTTAAAATCTAGTTGTGTAACCCTCTGAACTCAATACCCTTATTAAACTTGATCACTTTGGTTAGAAGTAGTGAATCAGCTACCACAGAGTTTGTCTACATATGTGCAAACATTTAAAAGAAAGATCTAGTTGAAAATATAATGTTATGAAAAATATAATTTTAGATGCAAAATTCTTCTGAAATTTTAAAGGGATGAAGAAAAAACAAACAATATGAGAACTCTGTGAACAGACAAAAGCTTAGAGAAACTCAGTAGCTTGCCCTTCGGTAAATCCCCACTCAGGTCTCAAAATAGTTTTTGCTCACTTGTGTCATTACAGAGCACGGGTGTACCTAGAGCATTTGGCACCCGGGGCGGATCCTATGTTTTGCAACCGTCTTCAGAGTCCAGTCCCAGGCACATAGTCACTCGCACACAGAAACACACACTTACAGGCAGCATTCCCCAATCACAGGCACACTGTCACACACAGACAGTCACAGGCAGACATTCACATACAGAGTCACGGGCAGACAGTCATGCACACAGTTACAGGCAGGTAGTCACACACAGTCACGGGCAGACAGTCACACACACACACACACAATCACAGGCAAACAGTCACACACAGTCACAGGCAGATAGTCAAATACACACAGTTACGGGCAGCATTCCCCAATCACAGGCAGACAGTCAACATACACACTCTCTCTGTTACTTAAAGACAGTATTGGCTGGAGGAGGAGGGGATCCCTCTGAAATATTTTAGTTGGGGAAGCAGGGACTCCACCTTCTTCCACTCGATGAGCAGCAGTGAGAGCAGCGGGTGGAGGCCTTGTTTAGCTCTGCCCCACCCCCGTTTTTATTTGATCCTGCTGGTTTTGAAGTTCTTCGGCTGCCTCCGTGAGTGAAAATCACAGTGAGAAGACGCTGGAAGTCCATAGGAAAGCATTGAGTAATGCTTTCCTATGGGCGGTTTGAATGCGCGCGTGTGCGCAGCTCTTGACGCACATGCGCATTCGGACCTGAGAGGCAGATCGGGGCGGAGAGATCCCCAGCACCAAGGGAGCCTGGCGCTGGAGAAAGGTAAGTGCTGAAGGGGTTTTAACCACACACTCTCACGAACAGACGCATACACACTAGCTAACAGACACACACATTTACTGACAGACACACACTCAGTGACACATACAAACACACTGACAGACAGACATACACACTCACTTACAAAACATACACTCTCACTGACAAACACACACACACTGACCCTCACTAGCAGACACACACTCAATAACTGACACACACAAACATACAACTAACACTCAGTAACAGATAAACACACACTGACACACAAAAATTAACACTAACACACATATACTCATATTTTTTTTTTTTTTTTAAATAGTCCCCCAGCCTCCCTACCTTTGGGAGTGCTGAGGGGGAATCCCTGGGGTCCAGTGGGGCTGCCGGGCGGCCGGTCCTGCAGGCGGCAAGGAAGCATTCTTCCCTGAGCACTATCTCTGTTGTATCTGGCTTCAGTATCACTGCGGTGTGCGCGAGGGAGCTGGGCAGAATGCTCCCTTGCGCGTGCGCCCGCCCGCCCAGTGACAGCACTGCCAGCCTCGGGGGCCCTGAGGTGGCCAGCTGGCAAACTGGCGTACCTACCTGGTCGCAGGTCAGAAAGTGAGGCGACATATCCAGGGGCGTACCTAGTGCATTTGGCACCCGGGGCGGATCCTGTGCTTGGTCCGCGGGTACATGGAGCTTTTGTTTCCTGTACCCGGCCGGACTAAAAGGAAGTGCACTCAGTGTGCACTTCCTGTTAGTCCGGCCGGGTACAGGAGACAGATGCTCCCTGTACCCGCGGACCATACAGGGCTCGGTCACGCTACAGTGAGTGAGTGACAGGAGGGAGCACCAGCCCGGGCAAAGCTGCAGCCACCTGAGGCTCTCTACAGAGCACTCGGACGGCTGCAGCATGAGGATCGTGGCACCCAGGGCGGACCGCCCCCCCCTTAGTACGCCACTGGACATATCCCATGTAGTAGCAATTGTGCGCTTTGTATGTTCCATGTTATGAAAAACAGAAAAACCCTTGGCAGACAGTTATAAGCGCAGTGTAAGAATGACCCGTTACAGTGTGACTCATTGTATATAAATCAATAATATTGGAATTGTACAAAAGGCTTTTGCATAAGCCGAACTGCTAATATTCTGCATGCTGTTTTCTGCCAAGATGAAAAAAAAAGGAATAAAAAAAAAAAAGAAAAGAACACATTTTAAAGGAATACTTTAATCATAAAAACCATTACAGATCCCAAGCGAGTGTAGGAAGTCAAACAATTTATTGGCATAATATATTGTTAGAAATACAAGGCTGTATTCCTAACACTATTGTTCCCTCTTCCTCCCCCTCCCTCGCGCCAACAAAGGGTTAAAAACCCTTTATTTACCAACCCCATTTCAGCACGATCTCCCTCAGCTCAGAGTTTGTGCTCCGCCTCTTCCGACATCAATCAGGGGAGGCTAATGCGCATGCACGTTAAGCATCACAAGCAAGTTAGGCTATGCTCATAGTAAAGCATTAAACCAATGCTTTCCTGTGGGGATTTAACTGATGCTGGATGTTCTCATACAGAGCATGTCCACGTAAGTTAGCCGACCTAAAGTCTGCTAGATGCTGTCTTAGTGCTGTAATGTAAACATGGCAGTTTCTCTAAAACTCCAATGATTTACATTACAGGACTAAGGGCAAGAGGTACACTATACCCAGACCACAATAATCAATAAACTGAAGTAGTCTGGGTGCCTATAATGTCCATTTAAGCCTCATCTTCAGTCAGAAACTCTTGCTTTGAGCAAAACTTGGGCATTAAAGGCTAAGCTCATTGGCTGATCGTTTTCAGCTAACACATTACTTATTAGCTTGGAAGATACCATGCGGCATACTTACCAACTGTCCAGCTGATTTTGTACCACTTCTCCCAATTTTGGAACTGAACACAATTGCAAGGGTTAATTTTCCTGTGTTTTCCTGGGACACAGATGCGCTTTAATTCATTGAATTAAAACTGCAAATTTTGCAGCAATCAGATGGGAGATTGAATTGGTTTACTGCTCCATTTTGCAGCTTTGTACCAGGATGCTCTCTACAGGACATCCATAGCATGTGCTTGCATATTTGCTAGAGCATAAGGTATTTTAATTACTGTTTCTTTTTGTGAGGAAAGACCCCAACAGCCCTTTGGCCAGTGACTTAATTTCCAGTTAACCTGCATTACATCATCTTGCCGAGCTCTGTTTGCTTTCAGGAGAATTTCTATCTGTTCCCATAACTAAACATATGTTGTGTAATAGTTATGCAATTGTAAGCTTTATGGTTTGAGAAATCTGATATTAAATAGTCATATTGTGTGAGTATTGTACACCTATAATTTCATTTGTGAAAAATCCACTTTTACATTTTAAATATCTAACAATAATCTTGCTTAATCAGATCCGTACATACAGTAACTAAATTCTGAATTGTATCAAATGGCAAACAAGGCTAAAATAGCCAAGCTATGGCTATAGCTGAGTTTGAGAACTTGTACAGTTCAGCTATTTTAGCTTACAGTTTGCCATTTAGTTTTCAATTTGCTACAATGAGGACTTCCAGGGTCAGATTTTTACCCAAAGGAAAGCATTGATTAACGCCGTTACGGCGTTCTATGCCGTCCCGCATTAAAAGGGCTTTAAAGCCGTTGTGGTGACATTAGAACGCCTTAACGGCTTTCTATCCCTGGGGGTCCGGTGGACTTACCTCTGCCGCGATCCTCTTCTGGAGGGCTGCCTGACAGCCCAGACAGCCCTCGCCCGGCAAATGAGGCCCCCGGGGGCTATAGCTGGCTGTGGATCTGCCAGCAGGGGGACCCCTGCTGGTGGAAAAGTAAAAAAAAAAAAAAAGGATTAAACATGTGTAAAATTACAATAGAAATGTATTTAAATATATATTATATGTGTATATTTATATATATATATATATATATACATATATATATATATATAATAGATATACGTATTATATATATGTTACGTCATACAAAGTATATTTTAATATTACATATATTAGTATTAAAATACACTTAGAATGACGTTACACATATATATATATATATAAATAGCGAGGGCTTGCACTCCTGGTGTAATCCTGTGGTGCCCGGTGCTGGTCTGGCAAGGATCATGTAGACATAGCAGAAATGACCGCACTCCAAGGACTTTATAGAGATTTTCAAATAAAATTTAGCTTTTATTCAATCCATTTAAAAAGTCAACGTTTCAGCTCCCACATGGAGCTTTCATCAGGTCCTTGGAGTGCGGTCATTTCTGCTATGTCTATATATATATATATATATATATATATATATATATAAAATGCAAAAAACGAGAGCACTCACTGGATTTGATATATAAGTACTTGTATTTTAAATGAACATACCAATCGACGTTTCGACCGTCTCGCGGTCTTTATCTTGATAAAGACCGCGAGACGGTCGAAACGTCGATTGGTATGTTCATTTAAAATACAAGTACTTATATATCAAATCCAGTGAGTGCTCTCGTTTTTTGCATTTTATATACTCGTTTGGAGAAGCACCTTGGTGTTTATAATTGTTTAACACTTTGTGGGCAGAGTGCCAGATTTTGGATGTTTATATATATATATATATATGTAAAAAAACAGATAAAATTCTTATCTCGTAATACCTTTTTTATTGGACTAACAGAATTTTTTAATGACAAGCTTTCGGGAGAACCTCCCTTTCTCAAGTCTGAAGCATTTCTGAGCAAAACGACACATAGAATTCAAAGTTGAGTTGTGATACAGGGGTTAAAGCGACATGAGTGTAGATAAGACACAGGTTTGTTAGAAAATAGACACCATCTTAGCAGAGGGTCATAAATATCTTGTTGAAGAGAAGAGTAGGGGGGAGAGAGGGAAAAGAAAAACAAACAAGCAGACAGTGCACAGGATGATACACTTTATACATGCACACACACAGAAATATGTATATGTGAATGCATAAACACATGTATATATACATATACATAAACACATATACATACATGCACATGGACTCATATACACAAATATAAATGCACAGTAATATATATAAGCATTCATGCATACGAGTATGGGAAAGCATAGGTCTACACATAGTACTTTGTATATAGATAGAATAAACATATAGGAATGCATTTTAAAGTGTTGGTACATATGACAGAATAGTAAGATAATGCTGGGAGAGTGTTCATGTAAAGTGTTGGTAGTGGGACAGGAATCCCAAATCAATATTTAGTCCTCTCTTCTTGCTGTTAAACCATTTAATCATTCTGGCTTCAAAGGCTTTTCTTTCCTGGGTATTTTTAAAACCCCCTTTCAGTATTTTGATTTTTAGGTCCTTCAGTGAGTGGCCAGGCTGGGTAAAGTGGTGTCCCACAGGAGTGCAATATGATTCTTCTTTGTGGTGTTTAATAGAGTGTCTGTGCATATTCATTCTGCCATTTAATGGCTGGGTGGTTTCCCCAATGTAGCATCCTAGGTGGCATTTTATGCATTGAATCATGTATACCACATTGCTGGATGTGCAGGAGTATGAACCTTTAATGCTGTAGGTTTTATTGTTGTGTGTGGCTGTGTTGTCTGTGCATATGTGCTGACACAGTTTGCAGCAAGGTTTTTTGCATTGACTGGTCCCGTTTTCTTCGTTCTTACCATCAGTGGGCAGCCTCCTGTTGATTAATTTTTGTTGGAGGTTTGGTGGTTGTCTGAAGGCCAAAATGGGTGTTTCAGGGAAAATGTTTTTCAGAGTCTCATCTTCTGTTAATATTGGTTGTAGGTCTTTGATGATTTTCCGTATTTCCTCAAGAGCAGGGTTGTAGGTGACCACAAGTGGCACTCGTGTGCATATTTTTTTCTCTCTGTATTGTAGCAGACGCGTACGTGGCGTTTTTGCAGCAGAGTTGATTTGTTTGGTAATAGTGTTTGGTTTGTAGCCTTTCTGTCTCGTAGATTGGGAGAGTACATTTAGATGGGAATTACGGTCATTAGGATCAGAGCATATGCGATGGTACCTAGTGGCTTGGCTGTAGATGATGCCCTGTTTAGTATGAGAGGGGTGGAAGCTGGAGCTGTGTAGGTAACTGCACCTGTCTGTGGGTTTTCTGTAAACCGAGGTGTGGATTGTGCCATTATTACATGTCACAGTTGTGTCCAGAAAATTCACAGATCTAGTGGAATATTCCATTTTTAGTTTGATTGATGGATGGAATGTGTTGAAAGAGTCATGGAACTGTATCAGTTTTTCTTTGCTTTCAGTCCAAATTATGAAGATATCATCGATGTAGCGATAATATTTGTATGGTTTGGTGTGTTGGATTTCTAGGAATCTCTGTTCAAGATCTGCCATAAACAGATTAGCATATTGGGGTGCCATCTTAGTGCCCATAGCAGTGCCCATGGTTTGTAGGTAAACCTCATTGTTGAAACTGAGAATTTAATTCGCAAGCTCTATATTTGACCCTGTAACTCTCCAAGACATCATAAAACCTGTTCATAGGGGGTACTGTTTTACTCGGGAGACTTCGCTGAACTCAAATATTAGTGTTTCAAACTGGTAAATTGTATTACAACGATGATATTTTAAGTAAAAGTGACGTTTTTTGAATTTTTTACAAATGAACAGCACTTTTATGGACTACATTATTGTTGTAATATGTTTTACTGTTTTAAAACACTAATATTTGTGTTTAGTGAAGTCTTCCGAGAATAACAGTACCCCCCATGTACAGGTTTTATGGTGTTTTGGAAAGTTAGAGAGTCACATATAAGGCTTGCATTTAATTTTTTTGACATTGAAATCTGACAGATTGGTTATGTTGCCTTTGAGAGCTTATGGTAGCCCAGGAATGAGAATTACCCCCATGATGGCATACCATTTGCAGAAGTAGACAACCCAAGGTATTGCAAGTGGGGTATGTCCAGTCTTTCTTAGTAGCAACTTAGTCACAAACACTGGCCAAATATTAGTTTTTTGCTTTTTCACACAAAAACAAATATGAACGCTAACTTTGGCCAGTGTTTGTGACTACTAAAGCGGCTACCAAAAAAGACTAAACATAACCCACTTTCAATACCTTGGTTTTTCAAAATGTTTTTTCAAATGGTATGCCATTATAGGGGTAATTCTCATTCCTGGGCTACCACACCGTCTCAAAGGTAACATTACTAATCTGGCAAATTTCAATTTGAAAATGGAACGCTCTATATTTGACCCTGTAACTTTCCAAAACACCATAAAACCTGTTAATGGGGGGTACTGTTGTACTCGTGAGACATCGCTGATTACAAATATGTGCATATGTGCAAAACCTAACAGTATTATGACATTCACAGCTAAAATGTCAGACGGAAATACAAATTTTTAAAAAGTCTTATTTTCTCACATTTTTTTTAATTTTATTCATAATAAATTATGTTCCATATATGAATAGTTTATGATAAATTAAAGTCCTGTTTCTCCTGAACAAAATGATATATAATAAGTGTTGGTGCACTTAATGTGACAGCGGTGAATTACGGTTGAACAGACATATAGCGCAAATTCCAGTTTTTGTTTTGATCAGAACGTGCACTATTGACTCCGTCCTGAAGGAGTTAATGCTTTCCTCTGGGGAAATCCAAACACAAGCACGGCCATTATTTTCCTGGCACGATAGAATCCCTTTAATCAATAAACCATTCAGTATCTGTGGGTGTTAATTCCAGGTTCTTTTTTTAGTTTAATGTTTATTTTCTGTTTCTTTAAGAACATGTCAAACAAACAAAACAACATTGCACCAGTCTGAGAGAAATATGGTTAGCCAACACAAAACTAGTTGCACATAAATACAGACATAAAGGACTACACAAAAGCCATTGTACCAACTGAACAGCTAGGAAGTCACCAACCTTTGAAGTGTCACAGCAACTGTCCAGGTTCAAGGGGTGTCCAGGTCTTGAAATACATGTAAAACAAATTTCAGTTTTCTTTTGACCATTTTAACCTTTAAAAGAAAGTGGATACATTGAGCATATTCTCTCCTACAAATCCACAGACAAATACAAAAAGCAATAGACACAAAACAAATCAACTATCTAATCTAATTGTTCTGTATTGAATACCCGTTACATACCTCCCAACAAGTTTAGAGTGGTTTTGTCACCAGTGCTGCAATTGATGGGTCCAAGGAATTGTCCCCACCAAGAGCAAAATGTGCATACCATTCAGTGTGCTAACACTGCACAAACTGCATTCAGGGCAATTTAGTCCATGCACAAAACACTTTAATAGTGCTTTGCACATGTGCAGCTCTGAGTTGGCCTCACCAACGCAATAGCCAATCGGCCTGGTGTGCATGCTTGCCAGACAGGCATTTTGTCACTGGTACATCCCTATAGGTCAGCTTACTTTGTCCCCTTTTCAAATAATGGGAGATATGCATCTACACCAGTTCTTTGATATCGCTGATATCAATGTAAACAGTTTTCAATTGAATAGTCAATATTATATCAATATCATCTTGTTTTAATAATGATTAAACAAAACATTCCTGGTCAGTTCAATGTCACAATATTTCCTTGCTTTACAGAGAGAAGAGAGGGAATATTGTATTTTTTAATTATATTTTAATTTGAAATATTTTAAAATTATGTAAATTGCTTGTTTAGTTACTTGACCACTCAAATCAAATTACAGTTTATTACACTGATCAGCCTCAACATAAAACCACCTGCCTAAGAACCAGTGGCGTGGCCAACTGCCAAGCAACATGGACGCATGCTAAACTTGTTCTGGGCAATTCGGGCAGCAAATCCTATAATTTCGAGGCACCTACCAACTATGGGTAACCACAAAAGAACCCAGAGCGGCCACTCAACCTCGGGGAAAACAGGCTCATTGACAAACCTTTTCAAGGACTATGGTGAACGATTACTGGACAACTTGGATTCCAATATGGCTCAGACAGGTCTGCTTCCCGAGTCAGCACCTGCGAGCCCTGCACATTCTGAAAGCTCCTCTTCATATGCGGACCTGGGCATCAAGGAGATACCAAAAAACGCTACGGTCACACTCGCAATGCTGGGAAAACTCGAGGCTACATTCCACACCAGACTGGAGGGCCTAGAGACCGAGTTCAAGCATGTAGGCCATCATGTACAAGAATTAGAAGAGGACAGAGATATGATCCATGCGCAGGTACAAACGTTAACCTCCAAGGTAAAATACCAAACGACATACCTAGCACAAATGCAACGCTCATTAGATGATGTTGACAAGCGGGGACACAGAAACAACCTCCGAATCAGAGGCCTACTGGAAATCAGGTGGGAAGACATGCCCACCACCTTGACGGAGCTATTCAACCTAATCCTGGGTAAGGCCTCAGACACTACTATTTGATAGAGCTCACCGCTTTCTCAAAGCCAGAAACACGGCAGACACACACCGTGACATTGTATGCAGATTGCATTACTTCACTGACAAAGACGAGATCTTGAGGGCATTGCGCTCCACCACCCACCTACTGCTTTACCACTGACATGAAATCCAGGTCTACCCAGACTTATCATGGCTGACACACAGTGCTAGAAGATATCTCAAGCCCATTACGGACCAACTAAGGGCCCGCAACATAAAGTACTGATCGGGTTTCCCCTTTGCCCTTATCACCATGCATAAGGGAGCCACGCACACCATTGCCACACATCAAGATGTCCACCCATTCAGAAGAGCCGTGGAATTAAATATTGTACAGGTAGTGGACTGGTGGACTAACCGATGCCACAACGCCGGAGAGGTCGAACACCTCTGAAGAAGCGACGGACGGACCCTACTGATCATGCACAGCATCCAACCAACTAAGATTGATCGAAAGACCGCTACACTATTCCATATACCCATCATTTGCATCTGTTCCCAAGAACTATTCCGACATTTTAAGCATGTTCCAGATATCTCCCAGGAGTACCGGACTATCTACTCCCATACCTTTACTAAGACCACCGATAGACGTCCCACACACTCTGGAAATCCAAACAGCAACACCCGAAAGCAAGGGCATCCTCTACCTCCGTGGTTCCAAACCTTTTTTTCATTTGAGTACCCCTTGGCAGCCCATTTCCATAAATTGTACCCCTCATATTAGCAAAATGTTTATGAACACAGTTGCTGTTATTTCAAATATATTAGTTTTTCTCTGGCACAGGCTCTCCTTGCTTTCCCTGCACTTCCCTCTGCCCCAGGCTCTCCCTGCTCTTCTTCTCTACCTCGGACTCTTCTCCTCTGGTCCAGGCTCTCCTCCTCTGCCCCAATCTCTCCTTGCTCCTCCCCTCTACCCCAGGCTCTCCCTGCGCTCCCCTCAGCCTCAGACTCTCCCTCTCTGCCCCAGGTTCTCCCTCTCTGCCCCAGGCTCTTCTCTTCTTCTCTGCCCCAGGCTCTCCCTGCTCTTCTTCTCTGCCCCAGGCTCTTCCCCCTCTGCCCCAGGCTCTTCCCCTCTGCCCCAGGCTCTTCTCCTCTGCCCCAGGCTCTCCCTCTCTGCCCAAGTCTCTCCTTGCTCGTCCCCTCTACTCCCCGCTCTCCCCCTTTGCCCCAGGCTCTCCCAGCTGTTCCCTCTGCCACGGGGAGGAGTGCTTGTCAGTGAGGCCAGTGGTGTCACAGTAGGAGGTAAGAGCTAACCGGCATTCCCATTACCACGTGGGAATGCCGCCGCAACGATGCGCGCCCGCCGGGACCCATCGGGCGGCGTGACACACTCATACAGATACAGACACACAGATACAAAGATTGACACATATGCAGATACACAGACACACTGTATCTGCATGTGTATCAGTGTGTCTGTGTATCTGCATGTGTCAGTGATTGCATCTATGTGTCTATGTATCTGCATGTGTGGTAATGTTTGTATCTGTATGTCTGTACATCTGCATGTGTGTCAGTGTGTGTATCCTTGTGTCTGTGCATCTGCAGGTGTGTCAGTGTGTGTATCAAACACTACCATAAATACAGTTGCACAGGTACACTATTACACATACAGATGCACATACTCACACATACAGATACACACACTGACATGGATACATATGTACAGATACACACACACACAAATACAGATGCTCAGACATACAGATACACACACTGACACACATGCACCTGCATAGACATACAGATTCAGGGTGAGTTCCATGACTTCCATGGCTGGGGCTTGCTTCCTCTCCTGGTCTGGCTCCCCGCATCTCAGGTTGACCCCCACTCCCTCCCACGTGTGCACAGTGTGTCAGCTGGGAGGAAGTGACAGGCTCGCACTTCCTCCCCGCTCTCCAGGCGGCTTAGATGAGGCCTGGTCGCGCAATTAAAGCGCCAGAATGCACAACCAGGTCCCTCATGGCAGATGTCCATCGGGTGGCCATAAGTGCATGGGCCATTACCAATTTCTGTTTGCGTACTCCCCGGGGGAAATGGATAGTACCCCTGGGGGTACTTGTATTACGGGTTGAGAAACGCTGCTCTAACTTGATGAAAATAGTTTTGAAGTTAAATCCCTACATCTTATTGAATCAAAAAATCTAGTTCCAACCCTGTTCCTGCTTTTTACTGACCCGCAACTGCTTGACTGCCATTAGTTGCAGCACATGGTGAATTTCGCATAATCTGATGTGTGTTGCTGTGCTTTGCCAACAAACCACTATTCTGTAAGTAGTTCTTATTTGTAACATAAGGCTACAAAAATTAGCCACACCATTGTAAACCTGGTGATAATTTTCAGCCACTACAAACGTCTGGCTGTTATTAATCTGCAGTTACAACTTGTATTTGCAATGAAGGTTGTAAACGGTCCATACGACTTGTAGGATATGTGGATGATTGTGACTGTTTTCTTTAAACCTCCAGATTACTTTTTCCTAAGTTGGCAGTTTAATTGATGTTTCCTGAGACTGATGTAAGATGGTCTCCTCAATTTGAGAGTTAATTTGTTTTTAAAGATATTTCCCAACAAACATTGAAGATATCTGTACTAAATTAGATTTAGATAACAAACCTAGAACATTGTTTTGTATTTATTGGAAATAATATAACAATCATTTTACAGATATTTGTAGTTTTTTTTTTATTATTATTTATTAAGAAATGATGTGTCCCACCATTTTTTTGTATCATTTCAGTGTGTTTCAAGCAGTTTACTTTCTAATAAGATCTAGGAAAGGTGTGATGCAATGGAAAGAATGGTACTTTCCTTTTAGTGATATTTTTATTTGTTTATTTGTCAAGTTCTATGACCCAATCAAGTTTTTATGTCTGAAAGAACAAGTGACTTTGAGGACTTTGATTACTTTATCTTGCTAATCAGACTCTTTGGGATAGGCTTTCAAGCAGTGATCTCACTGAGCACTTTATAGCGAGTGGCCATGTCTTGCGTCCGTTAAAAGGGCGCTCTAAGCACCAAATCCTATTCATCTTCTTGTTTTAGTGCTTATATACAGTACCTTTTTCTGTGCTTTCCAAAGGTCATTAGGATTGACTTCTTCATGTACAGCATGATAGAACAGAACACAGTTAGGCTTCTCATAGAATAGCATTGGATTTAGTGCTTCTTTTTGAGAATTATTACATTGGCAGATTGACTGCCGCACGTATGGCATTTGTCCGTAAAGCCTCGCTATGAAAAGAATAGGATTGGACCAGAAGTCCAGAGAGATTGGACTTTATTATAGCTAGATGGAGTGCCTCTTGCCATTTGATTACGAAAGGTAATAGCTTTCCTTCCTTCCAGCCCCTCCCCCACCCCAAAGAAGGCTGTAATCTATGCATTGCTTTAGTACTAATCATCCATACAATACATTTTACTGCAGCTTCCAAAAAAATACAATTTAAGTACAATATATATATATATATATATATATATATATACACACACACACATATATACCATCTTGAAGACCTTCCCAACCTAATATGTACAAGCTAATAAGAAGACAAGACACCTGCTTAAACAGTTGAAGCCTCACAAAGATCGCCAAAGGCAAAGTACTTAGAGCTTAGCCCAATGCACAGCCAGAAATCCAAGTTAAAGCCTCACCTACCCACATTTAATATGTGCAAATATCAATGTTTTCTCACATTAGAACCTACTTCCCAATCACGTGTCATATATCCTATAGGCTGTAAGCTCGTTTGAGCAGGGTCCTCTTCAACCTATCGTTCCTGGAAGTTTTCTTGTAATTGTCTCATTTATAGTTAAATCCCCCCTCTCATAATACTGTAAAGCGCTACGGAATCTTTTGGCGCTATATAAATGGCAATAATAAATAAATATGTTTACCCCTCTTCATGTAACCTGTGCATTCGAGAATGTGGAAAACTAATAATCAGTTTCCAAATGTTATTGATGTGACCTTTCATAATGCTGATGTAGTTGAATACATTTTCAGTTAAACAAAGTTCTCTCCACTACTATCCATCCCAACATCTGGACAGCACTGCAGAACCTAAATTTGCTCACTCCCCTTCTAAAACCCTGCTAACAAACTTGTACATATGCACTGTAGTAGACTATACACTTCCTAAAATTGGTACACCCCCCAAGATTAATCAGATGCATAAGAAAATAGAGCTTATTTTTGGACTTTAAAGAAAAGCAAACATTTTAGCTACATAACTGATCATGTGCAGTCTACTGTTGGATAGCTGCAATATAATAATGTTAACATTGTCTTGTATATCATTAGCAGCTTTTCAGTCCTTCCAGTGGAATAGTCTGTATTTCAATGTTTGCAACTCTTCTTTTATTTTGTTCTTTTTTTTATCTTCTGTTCTTGCTATGTTTACCTCTACTCCAGCTCTTCCTCATGCATTTATTTTTTCCCTCTACTTCCTCCTGACATTGTCCATAGTTGTTGTCATTTATCCAGTGTCACCGTGCAGTCCTGCTGCCTCAAACTTTTCTAACTTTTTCCTAATAAATCAGGTGACTTTGTCTTTTTTAACCTCTATGACAAGTCTGCACAGTTTAACCCCCTTTTCTTTTATTCTCTCTCTCTCATACTTCCAAACCTCATTTACATTTCTCTTTTTTTTTTTGAGGAGTGGTCATTACTAAAAATGGTTATCTGATCATTATCTTACGAGCACAATAATTTCCTGATTCATCAATACCAGGGCCGGATTAACATAGGGGCTGATGGAGCTGCAGCTCCAGGCCCAGGCCCATGGAATAGGCCCATTGATTTAAAAAAAAAAAAAAAATATTTTTTTTTTTACACACACTACTATGAGGGTTGCCAGGTATTTCTCATGTATTTCTTATGGTTGCCAGGTATTTCTCAGAAGTATTTATCAGGTATTTGAGGCTGCCTAGCCGGTGCCGGTATTGCAGTAATGCCGTCAATACAAATGTCTATCTCAGTATAAACAGAGATTATTCTGCAATACCAGCGCCAGCCAGTAGGGGTCACTGTTTTTGTGGAGAGAGGCAGGGATAAGAAGTTACAGCATCTGCCTCTCTCTACTCACTGATCTGCGGGGGAGCAGCTCTGCACAGAGAGTCCAGACAGCAGCTACGAGCCTGCGAGACATGGGGACGATGAGAGACTTGGGGACACTGAGACATTGGGACACTGGGAGACATAGGGACACTGGGGAACATGGGGACCCTGAGACACTAGGGACACAGTGGCTCCATGTCTCCCAGTGGCCCCTAGTCTCTCAGTGTCCCCACGTCTCCCAGCCAGTGTCCCCATGTCTCCCAGTATCCCTGATGTCTCTCAGTGTCCCCAGGTCTCTGTGTCCCCATGTGTCTCTCAGTGTCCCCATGTCTCTCAGTGTCCCCATGTCTCTCCATGTCCCCATGTCTCTCCCAGGGTCTCATTGTCCCCATGTCTCCCAGTGTCCCAATGTCTCTAAGTGTCCCCTAGTGTCCTAGTGACATTGGGACACTGGGAGACACTGGGAGACATGGGGATACAAATACTAGGAGACACTGGGCGACATGGGGACACTGAGACACTAGGGGGCACTGAGAGACATGAGGACACTGGGTGACTTTGAGACCTGGGAGACATGGGGCACTCCCAGTGTCCCCATGTCTTCCAGCCAGTGTCCCTAGTATTTCAGTATCCCCTTGTCTCCATGTCCCAGGTGTCTCTCAGTGTCCGCAGTGTCTCAGTGTTTCCTAGTCTCCCAAAGTCCCCTAGTCTCCCAGTGTCTCAATGTCCCCTAGTGTCCCCATGTCTCCTAGTGTCACCTAGTATAAAAAAAAATCTCAGGAACTCACTGTGATAGATTTAAGTCTAGTGAGCAATCAGAGAGAAGCTGTTATATTTCTACTCCTATCTCTATTCTGCCTGTGAATACCTTATGAGTTAATAATTACTCAATCATTTCTAGTTCACAGAGAGATTTTTCGCTTATTTTTTAATTCTTCAAGTTTATTCAAGACAGGCATTAGATAAGAGCAGTAGATAGGGGCTGCAATCTGAAACAAGTTACCAACCCCATACAACTGAGGGTTAAAGCAACTGTAGCTAATTAGTATTCTCTTTATGCTCTCTCCGTTTTTCAACAATATTGCAACACTGTGATAATACAGAAGCCCTAACCTGACAGCTATCTGACTCAGTTTCTTCACTCAAACTGTCTCCTATATTGAATTGCATTAACCAAAATTAGGAGAAGAGAGATTGCAACAATTTGTAATTACAAACAACCTTCTACTAGTTCTATATTATGATATTGTAGAATCATGACATCAGCCATCTGCTCCCTGTATCCTAAACACCTACTCAGTATGATATAAGAAAATCCAACTCCTGATAGAGACCTCACTCAATAAAGTCAGAGATTAGGACGATTAGGATTAGGACGACTTTATATTCTTTATCTATTTCTGCATATATCATCTATTTTTCTGAGTAGGTAGAGGTATAGCCAGTTGGCTTTGGATTTGCTATCTGACCATTAAAATAAGTGGTGTGCAGCGTTCTATCAAAGAGCATACATTTCCTCATCTTGTGTTCCTTTCCAGCTAACACCGACATTCAGAGTCTTTTAGCTCTGGAAATAGGTAGTTATTATTACGCTGTGATAGATTTAAGCAGATTTATTGGACACCGCAATGTTTCAACCTGTAACCAGGTCTTTATCAAGTCTCCAGTTTGCCCTATGTATCACAGTGTCCCCTGTGTATCAGAGTGTCTCAGTGCCCCATGTCTCCCAGTATCCCTGGTGTGTTTCAGTGTCCTTAGTGTCTCAGTGTCCCCTAGTCTCCCAGTGTCCCCATGTCTCACAGCACCCCCAAGTGTCTCAGTGTCCCCTAGTATAAAATAAAAAAATCTCAGGCACTCACTGTGATAAATTTAAGCAGGTTTATTGGACACCGCAACATTTTGACCTGTACCCAGGTCTCTATCAAGTCTCCAGTGTCCCCTATATATCAGTGTACCCTATGTATCACAGTGTCTCAGTGCCCCATGTCTCCCAGTGTCCTCTCATGTCTCAAAGTTACCCAGTATCCCCATGTCTCCCAGTTTCCCCAAGAGTCTCAGTGTCCCCAGGTCTCTCAGTGTCCCAATGTCTCTCATGTAGTGATATAGGGACACTGGGAGACATGGGGACACAGACACTAAGGGACTGGGAGACATGGGGACACAGACATGCCCCCTTTTTGTGTATGTTCGCCCCTTTCGGCAGTTCTGGTTATGTGATTTGTGTCAGTGGCCCACCCTTTTTCACCGTCCATAGACTTCCTGCTTTACTGGACACTGGTGTTAGGGGGTATGGGTTTACTTGAAAGATGTTTTCTCATAGCTGCATCCTATGAGTTTCCCTCCAGCACCATCTCCATCAGATACATGACGCTTAGGAGGTAGGACTGTTTTAGTATTTTTGGTCAATAACATTTTGTAACTAGGCTCGTCATAATTGTCAGCACCAGGCCCACTGGGCTCTTAATCTGGCCCTGATCAATACATGTAATAAGTGTCACTCATGTAGACAATGTATTTTTTTATGTTCTTGGTAATTTAAAACTCCAAGAAACATGTAGTAAAACTGTTAAAACAGCAAAACCAAAAATATGACATTATTTTCTCCTAACACATATTTTCCATTATATATCCTTTCCCTCCCTTCCCGAGACTGATGGGAGTTACACTTCTGGCCCGTAGCTTGGTTTCAATTTGTTTTGCTTTTTTATTTATTACCAAAAGGTACATACTAAGAAGTGTATATTTCCAATATTAGTTTGAAGATATTCAATTTATCCTCTGTTTTTTTAAATAAAGAATTTATGTCAATCAAAATGTTGTAAAACTGGCCTAATCTGATTGAAATTGGCCTTTTTAAAATTGTATGTTTAGTATACCCGATGTGCAACTGCTTTTTTTCAGTTTATTTGAAAATACACCATATTGTGATCACTATATCCAATGTGTTCCCCTATGTTTGTCAAAAGATGAACTTAGTTAGTTATAACCAGATCTAGACAAGCTTCCTTTCCAGTTGGTGCTTGTACCAGTTGTGACATGAAGGTGTCACTTAACATGTTCAAAACCCTGATTCCCCTTGCTGACCTACTAGTTCCTCTGTCCCAATTCATGTCGGGTTAATTAAAATCTCCAATAATTAACGTGTTACCCAGATTTGCAGCTTTCCCAAGTTCCTCTAACAGCTGTTCTTCCTCATTAATATTTACATTAAATTGTTTATAACATATCCCAACCAATAATTGATTTCCCTTCTTCTGGCTTTCACTCATGGTTGACATACAAATATACCCCACCACTCCCACGACTACTATACCTCCTACAAACGCTCCCGATAATAATCCCTAACAAATTTTTCAACGCTGCCAAATCCATTATCACGAAATTCATCTGGTCTCACAAACAACCCAGAATGGCCTATAAAACATTAACAAAGAACAGAGAAACAGGCGGAATAAACCTACCGGACATTGTCACATATTACCAAGCAGTCCACCTTACCAGAATACATGACTGGTCACACTCAGTGAACACCCTTCACTGGGTGAAAATGGAAAATGCAAACTCCAGGACCCCTATTGGGATGTGCACCTGGCTGGGTACAGACCAAAACCAACACCCACAGCACTTCAGCAATCACCCAACGATTACAGCCACCTTGCAAGTCTAGTATAAACTACTACGAACAACAGAGATATCCCCTCATCCCTCCCCACTATACCCGCTCACTCACAATCCTAGCTTTTAAGGAGACAACACCGGGAACACATACAAAGCCTACCACAAAGGAAATACGCTACAACTGAGAGACACGGTCAAATCCACTGGACTCGGAACCTTAGCCCAAATATTACCCAATACCCCCATAACAGGAAACCAACAACTTCACTACAACCAACTAAAACACTTTGTTCGGAGTCGGGGCCTCATCCCAGGGGGAATCAGGAAACTAACAACCTTTGAACAAATATGTGACACTCAACCACTCAAAACAAAGATCCTATCCGCTATGTATCAACTACTCAGGGACCTACAAGACCCAAACGTGCCAAAACCTACCACACAGTGGGAAGATGAACTGAACCTGAATCTCTCACCACAAGAATGGAAAACCATACTCAAACTCGCCCATAAATCCTCATCCTCCAATCAAGCCCAAGAAAGCAACTACAAACGAATCACCAGATGGCACTACACTCCAGCGACAATCCAAAAACTATACAACACACCTTCAGACACATGCTGGAGGTTTCAGGAAATCAGTGCTCATCACTCACACATTTGGTGGCAGTGCCCACTAATATCAAGGTATTGGACCAGAATACACAAACTTAACCAAATAATCATTAAGAGCGGATTCATCATGGACCCTAAACAATACTTATTCCTACTTCCCTTGAAACACCACCGAAGGGAGCAATCCACCCTCCTCAACTTTCTAGTTATGGCTGCTGCACAACTTATCCCAAAATACTGGAAACAAACCCACACCCCAACTATCAAGGAATGGTTTGCGAGAGTCAAAGAAATTAAACATATGGAGGAACTAACACACGCTAAAACCAAAAACTATCAAACATTCTCCAAAATATGGTCTCCTTGGACTGAATTCCTGACAAAGGAAACAGAAAATGCACTCCTGACCATCCCTCAAAACTTAAATATCCTACATAATCGAGAGCCCACCCACATGCACCAAAACGAAGCAACTACAAATATGACCTCCCCCCCAAACCGATACACACAAACTAGGGTTCAGACATACCCACCAGGCTAAAGAGGTAACTCTCTAAATACTGCTCACGCACACCTTTAATGCTCCCACATCTACTCTTAACGAACGGTTAACAATACGTTGTAAAAAATCTCGAGTCAACGACAAGGCTCAGGTTAGAGACGTGACCAACTATCCAACACTCTAGTATAACCGCCTAACCGAACCAATGTCAAGTACCAATACAGATAACGTACTTTACTTTACTTTATTTCTATGCACTATTATTTTAATCTCAAACTTGTCACTTTTGTCAACAAATGTAACAATTGTTTATTGTTATTTTATGTACCAAAAAAAAAAAAACTTTGAAATTAAAAAAAAAAAAAACATACCCCACCACATTTCCTGTATTTTCTATCTTTCCTAAACAATGTGTAACCATTTAAGGTAACTGTCCAGTCTTGTGTCTCAACCCACCATGTTTCTGTTATGCCTATTATGGGCAGCTAGTTATTCCCCATCGCTTCTGCTGAAATGCTGCAGTCAGTAAGCAGTAGTGAAATGAGCCCTAAGTTGACTGTTATCAAATGACTATTAAGGTCACTTAGACCACTTCATATAAATTAAGTGATCTGGGTGCAGTGGTCCTTTTATTTTAACCCTGCTATGTGAAACATTGCAAGGTTAAATCCACATCTAGAGGCACATACTGAAGGCCACTACAAGGGTTTCCGCTGTACTGATTGAGTAAAGCTCAGTCACGTGGTATGGACGCTCGTACTAAAACATAGAGCTCAATGTTGTTAAATGGCTTGGAAACGTGAATGCTTGTGTGCACATAAGGTATGGATTGCCATTAGTTGTGGTGCTCACAGAAGTGGCCCAATTACTCTCACAGGTTTTTTTAATTTAAAAATAAATGCAAAATATATATATTGGTGATAATGAAAGATGAATAAAGATTCTATTTTAGTATTGCATATATGTTGAAACTAATACACGTCCTCACTGTCATGATTAAAGAAATCATGTACATGTTGTTTACCAGGAACCTTTTTTTGTTGCTATTTTAGGTGGCACACAACGATTGCCTCGTGCCATTGGTGTTCCCTTAGCAAAGGAACTCATCTTCTCGGCCCGTGTCCTAGATGGAAATGAAGCAAAGACACTGGGCTTGGTCAGTCATGTGGTGGAGCAGAATGATGCCGGAGATGCAGCATATAAACGAGCTATTGCTTTAGCACGAGAATTCACACCTCAGGTAATGAGTCTTGTATAATATCTTAAAAGCACACTGACACACATGGCATGCTCAGGACATATGATACATAAATACTTTTATTGTGCAGTCTTCAATGCTTCAGTTCCTGCTCTAAATTTTCATCAGATTTTCACATTAGAACAACACTGTGATTTTATTTTTTGTTCATACTGCAAACTTAAGGTGGTTAATAAGTAAGGGAAAATTATCTTTAAGGTAAGGGGTTGACAAAATAACTATATGTAACACTATAGTCACCTAAATTACTTTAGCTAAATAAAGCAGTTTTAGTGTATAGATCATTCCCCTGCAATTTCACTGCTCAATTCACTGTCATTTAGGAGTTAAATCACTTTGTTTCTGTTTATGCAGCCCTAGCCACACCTCCCCTGGCTATGATTGACAGAGCCTGCATGAAAAAAAAACTGGTTTCACTTTCAAACAGATGTAATTTACCTTAAATAATTGTATCTCAATCTCTAAATTGAACTTTAATCACATACAGGAGGCTCTTGCAGGGTCTATCAAGCTATTAACATAGCAGGGAATAAGAAAATCTTAATTAAACAGAACTTGCAATAAAGAAAGCCTAAATAGGGCTCTCTTTACAGGAAGTGTTTATGGAAGGCTGTGCAAGTCACATGCAGGGAGGTGTGACTAGGGTTCATAAACAAAGGGATTTAACTCCTAAATGGCAGAGGATTGAGCAGTGAGGCTGCAGGGGCATGTTCTGTACACCAAAACTGATTCATTAAGCTAAAGTTGTTCAGGTGACTATAGTGTCCCTTTAATGTACAGCCTCCCTGTGTAATTTAGACACTAACTTAAGTAATAAAACAACAGGATTTTCAGGCAAGCCGAGTGCACGTGGAAACCTTTGAGTGCAAGTGGACATTGTTTTTATGACTTTCTTAAACCATTGTGTGCTTGAGGAATAATATCTATAAATTATTGCTAAAGAGACACTGCAGACACCAAAAGCACTTTAGTGGGCTGAAATGCTTCATGTTTAAAGAATGTGTCCTCATGTTTTCATTTTACACAAAAGTGCAGATTTCAATATATATTGGCATTTTTATAACTTAACATGATTACAACCCTTGCTTTCAAGCAGATAACAGGTTCTGTTACTTCCTGGTTTGGTTAGTTCAGTGTAGCTAAATCCAAGAGGTATCAATTGCTCAGAGCACCTACCTTGCAAAGACTTCTCACTGAGCTGAATTTGGAAGTCTTTGATTGAACTGCTATAGAAAGTATGTGTGGCATTAGATGGGGAGGGCTTGCAAAGGCAACAGACACAAGACTGTACACCAAAACTGATTCATTAAGCTAAAGTTGTTCAGGTGACTATAGTGTCCCTTTAATGTACAGCCTCCCTGTGTAATTTAGACACTAACTTAAGTAATAAAACAACAGGATTTGTTTTGTGCAAGCTGTAGTAGATAGACTCCCAATATTTTTTATTTTTTTTAAAGACACGCTTAGTCTTATCTAAGAAGACATGATCCATTGTCTCTACATTGGAACATCAGATCGTACAAGGCAAACATGTATATTGTCTTGTGGTCAAGAGCTGGGTAAAAGCTTAAGGCAGTGAAGTTGAGCTTCTTTAGAGGATTGTTGTTTTCCAAATACATGTGTTTACAGGTTAATGGTGTTGAGCATGATGTTTTTTTGAGGGGTTGAGTACATGAGGTTAGAGTCAAATTCCAGGTTGTGATTTACATGGCAGATGACCAAAAGTGTGATTAAATCTTAACTGTCTAAATCGCCTTCATTGGCCATCTGACAGCCACTTGATGTTCTCAATGCCTTGTTTTCAGGTGGAAATATGCGTGCAATAAAAAAACAGGCCTGCATACTGGGCTTTTAGGCTACTAGAGCCAGGAGATGAAGCTCACAGATCCCCACTTCCTCTGGTGCAGCCTTCATTTTTGTCTCTGTTCTACCAGTTTACACATCTCCTTCTTTAACAGGCTTTCACACCCTTAATCCACCAGGCTTATCCCAACTATTCCCCAACTTTCCATTCAGTCTGCTTTCTCACACTTCTCATCCCTGGCTTTCTCTGTTCCCAAACTATCCCACCCGCTGTTCATCATGCTTAAATCACCTTTCAGAGCCTCAAGTGCCTTCTGCTCCTGACATTCAGGTGCCAGCACCAGTGCTAAAGGCTTGCTGCCCCCTCTCGCTTCAGAATCATGTTGGGCATCCAAGCAATGACTCCCGACAATGTGCAGAACACTACATGTGTGCACTACAATGTTATCATCACTGACGGCCAAGGTGAGTAAATCAGGTGCAGGAAAAGCGTTGAGTGTTACTTTTTATTCTACGCTTATTATTGCAGACTTTAACATGAAAGCATGAATCTTTGCTGTTTCTGAAACTGTAAAAGCTGTAACACTTTCAATTAAAGTCTATGCTAAAATATAAGCCATTGTATTATTGTAGCTCCACTATACTGGGATCCGTTTTCTATTTCCCTTCCCCCCTTTTCTTTAAAATTAATATATTTAATTGATTAATATTTTAGGCTAATAGACGGTCAGAAACAGACTCTATGAGGGCCCGACATCCACAGGTGGGGGTTGTGCTTACAGCCCAACACCGTGCAGGACGTTTGGCATTTGCCAGAGAACACCAAGATTGGCAAATTCGCCACTGGCACCCTGTGCTCTTCACAGATGAAAGCAGGTTCACACTGAGCACATGTGACAGACTTGACAGAGTCTGGAGACGCCGTGGAGAACGTTCTGCTGCCTGCAACATCCTCCAGCATGACCTGCAACATCCTCCAGTAATGGTGTGGGGTGGCATTTCTTTGGGGGCCGCACAGCCCTCCATGTGCTCGCCAGAGGTAGGCTGACTGCCATTAGGTACCGAGATGAGATCCTCAGACTCCTTGTGAGATCATATGCTGGTGCGGTTTGCCCTGGGTTCCTCCTAATGCAAGACAATGCTAGACCTCATGTGGCTGGAGTGTGTCAGCAGTTCCTGCAAGACGAAGGCATTGATGCTATGGACTGGCCCGCCCGTTCCCCAGATCTGAATCCAATTGAGCACATCTGGGACATCATGTCTCGCTCCATCCACCAACGTCACGTTGCACCACAGACTGTCCAGGAGTTGGCAGATGCTTTAGTCCAGGTCTGGGAGGAGATCCCTCAGGTGACCATCCGCCAGCTCATCAAGAGCATGCACAGGCGTTGTAGGGAGGTCATACAGGCACATGGAGACCACACACACTACTGAGCCTCATTTTGACTTGTTTTAAGGACATTACATCAAAGTTGGATCAGCCTGTAGTGTGTTTTTCTACTTTAATTTTGAGTGTGACTCCAAATGCAGACCTCCACGGGTTGAAAAATTTGATTTGCATTTTTTTATTTTTGTGTGATTTTGTTGTCCGCACATTCAACTTTGTAAAGAACACAGTATTTCAGAAGAATATTTAATTCATTCAAATCTAGGATGTGTTATTTTTGTGTTCCCTTTATTTTTTTGAGCAGTGTATAATGGATTAAACACATTTGTATTTTTTAAATGCATGTTGTATTAAGTAGTGTATTTTGTCATGTGCATTGTGCTTTGTGATATATGATTGGAAAGAGTTGTTTTGGGGTAATAAAAAAATATAAATTTAAATCTGTAATGTTTGTTATATCATGATTTTCATGAATTAAACTATCTGACCCCTGATCAATCGGGCTTTCGCCAGAATTACTCCACTACAACTGCCCTCTTAAAAGTTTGCAATGACATCCAAACTGGCATGGAACAAGGAGCCCTAACTGGAGCTATTTTTCTTGATTTTGCTAAGGCCTTTGACACAGTAGACCACGACATTCTACTGCACAAACTCAAAAACTCAGGTATTGGTGATCGTTCGCTAACCTGGTTTCGATCGTATGTATCGGATCACTCGCAATATGTGTCCATTTCTGACAGCGACTCCCTCCCTCTCCCACTCACGTGTGGTGTTCCCCAGGGTTCCATTCTCTGCCCCCTACTATTTACATTATTTATAAATTATCTGCCTAATGTCTGCAAATCCTCAAATGTACACATGTACGCAGATGACACAGTAATCTATACGAGCAAATCCAGAGGTAGAAAGGTGGATCGCAAAAAAAAACTCTTCCTGAACACTGACAAAACTGTCACAATGATCTTTGGAACAGTACCTAAATTACACAAATTACACAATAACCACCTATCCATCAAAACAAATTCAAATGGCACACTGACCACAGTCCACTCTTTCAAATACTTGGGGATGATATTAGACCCCAATCTATCTTTTTGCCTGCACATAGAAAAGCTTGCATCTAAACTTTATCCAAAACTAGGTGCCCTGTACAGGAACAAATCATGCCTAAGCCCTACAGTAAAGGAAAAGATTGTACAGCAAATGCTGATGCCAATAATTGATTATGGGTATGTAGTATATGCATCTGCATCGCAATCCCACATTAATAAAGTCAACACATTGTATAACACATTCTGCCGATTTGTGCTACAATGTAATTACAGGACCTACCATTGTGACATGCTAAAAGAACTAAACTGGCTGTCGCTGGAATCCAGACGCACCCGTCATCTTTCCAGCCATGTGTTTAAGAGCTTTTCTGGGAAACTCCCACCCTACCTGAACAAAATGCTGTTCCCACTTCCTATAAGCTCCGATCCAGTACCAGCACTTTATTTAGTCTACCTCAATACAAAAAGAAAACGGCCCGATCCTCTCCTCCTACAGAGCACCGCAATTGTGGAACGACCTCCCGCACAATTTAAAATCATCCCTAAGCCTAAAGTCCTTTAAGAGATCCCTCTCTACATACCTCAAAACAGAATGCACCTGTCATGGTTGATTATATATTTCCTACCTGTTCCATGTTAATTTTTTTATTTATTGTGTATTAATATTGTTTTTATATTTTATTTTACCCTAATGTAACAATGCAATGATTTGTGGACCCAGGACATACTTGAAAACGAGAGAAATCTCAATGTATCTTTCCTGGTAAAATATTTTATAAATAAATAAATAAATATAAAATGGCTAATGAAATAGCATCCATAGTGTATTTTTAGTTCTGCATTCAGCAACCACAACAAAAAGCTGTCATATTGTAACCACAAAACCAGAAAAAAAGTGTTGCACAATATATTATATATCACAAATAAAAAAAAAACTTCACAAAAGTACCAATGCAAGGACTAGCATAGTACAAATTATATAAAACAAAACACCACATTGTTCTCCCAATAGCCAAAAAAGACGTAATACACAGAACCCAGAGCAATCAAATTTATTTCATAATTTTTTTTAAATCGTGATGTATGGATACCTTTTCTATTGGAGCTTTTCCTTTCGCCAAAGTGCTTATTTTAAATTAGTGAGCTAAAAAAGGGCTAAAACCTCACGTAGCTAAACTGTATCATTAGTTGGCATAAATTTATAGCATCTGATCTTCTTTTAGACATTGTGTCCAAGTGAGCTCTGTGTAGTGAGTCTAATTTTGTAGCTTACAGCATTTAACCACTGAAACTGTATTAAAGGAGAAAACACCTCACAAGAATTCTAATTAATCATTAAGCAAACAGGACGATTATGTAAGAAGAAAAAAGCACTTTGTAGATATACTTATTTTTAATTTAAATTCTAAAATGCATTTACACTTGAATGATTTCTTTATTTTTTAAATATTAATGAATGGTTTTCATGACATTTTAATTTGATAGTTAATTCATTGATTCTTTTAAACTATTACTAAATCTACTATCCTGAGGATGTGTAGCAAATAACTTTATTGCAGAATATATTTGTTTGTACTCTTATCTCTATCGGAACACTTCTATATGGTGAAACAAGGCCAGGAAATAACTTATCTATCATTATTTTTAACACCCATGCCTCATAAATATGTGTTGCTGAAAAGAGCACTTTTTTTTTTTAACCCATTTCATATCTTTACAGAGAAATAGTTTTTTGTTTATGTATATATATTTTTGTTTTGTTTATATAATTAGTTATAGATACCATTCTGGTACATATATAGAAATATTTCATTAAATTCAAGCTATTTTATAAAATAGATTACAAATATAAAATCACCCAATCCTTACCAGTGGAACAACTGCAGTTCTAATTGGTGTTTGTTATTAACAAACATTCACAATTAGTTTAATAAATATCAGACATAAGCGCCTATAGGGGAAAGGCACATGACATACATAAATAAAGCCTCATTATGTGTTTTGTGAATATTTTGTGATGTGGAATCAATCAATCAATTAATTGATTATCTTGCATATCTGCCCCCGGCCAAATTTAAAAAGATGCGTGCACGCTCCTGAAGTAGACCAGACACAGGTTTCGGGTTAATGAAAAACTTGAGGAATGTTTATTCTGGGGGGACGGCATGCCCCTTATAAGGCAAAATTACATCATATGCATTGTCAGAGATAACATGGAATAATACATCAATAATTGGTTAGGTGTTAAGTGGTTCATTTAGTGCCCTTCCTACCGGGTGTGAAGTCACTGGTATCTTGGAGGTCACCCCCAGATTCCAGTGCCATCTTGTTAATGAGGGTGTTAGTCGATGTCAAAGGGAAACTCCCTAGCGGCCATTTTAGGTAAATCACGTATAAGGTTGAATAATGCTGATTGTGGTTATGCTGAGTAAATAGGCATTTTATTAATATGAATTGGGTTAATATTTTGTCCACAACATTTTGTATACCCTTTAAAATGTACCTGTTATGGGAATGCAATAGACTGCTGTGGTCTAGTGAAAGCGTACAAATTTGATCTCACCTGCCTATCAGATCTCAGTATAGAGTTGACATAGACCTGTGAGGAAGTTGAGTGTCAGAGGAGAACAGGAGAACCCTCCTGGTTCTCCTTCACTCTCATTTTTGTTGTAAGTTATCAATTGTGTTTTTTTTGTTTGTTTTTTGTTTTTTTACGTTTGTGCCAAACCATAGGTTTTTGTGGGAGTACCTTTGGTGTAGCACATTATTCTTATTAATTCTAATGCCTTGTGTTGCACAGCACCCTTTTGTCTGGTGTCCTGTTCCACCACATTTATTTTGACATAGAAAACAAGGCAAAAAAACACTGTTCTTTGATAGTGATACACAACTGTGTTGAAAGCATACACAGTTGTGACAAATGAGGTTTCCAGAAACTGTTTTAAAATATTTGTCACCTTGTCTATTGAAGTTCACCAGTGCTGCTATTTTATATAAACAGAACATAAGTATAATCAGTCCTGTTTGTTAAAGTTTGAAACATGTTTAGCGAACACCTAAGATGTTCTAAATCAAATTAGAGTTGTTGTTTTTTAAATAACGCAATTTATTTCTTTTTTGGTCACTTTAATCTGAGTCAGAAAATGAGTTACACAAGAAATTTGCAATAGATGATGTAACTCCTGTAATCGTTGTGAATATGAGGACATTTTGTGAACTGGTTGTGACATCTCAGATATGGAAAATGTCAAATTGCTAATTTTGTAAATGTTTTGCCTTATGCAACATCTGTTTCCTCGCATTAAAATGTTTTGTTTTATGTTGAAGCATGATCAATAGTTAACATATAATGGTGAGGGTTAGTTAATCTCCTTATTCTGATATTTGTGCTTGCTTTTTCTCACAGGGACCCATAGCTTTGAGAATGGCGAAGTTAGCAATCAACCAAGGGATTGAAGTAAGTTTACATAATATACTGTTGCTTTAACAGCAATAATACTGTCATGCTTTACTGACATAACATTAAGTTTGAGAAGCAACATTTGGATACATAATTATGGCAGGAAGAACAAGTTCTGTTACTGAGGGCATAATGTGGTGTACTGCACTTTACGCACTGGTTCCAGTTCTGGACGTACTGTGCACATTTGAAAGAACACACACTGCCCATCTGTCTGGGTTACGATAAATGTTCTAACAGAAAACGTACGACAGAGTGTAATAAGAGTTTTAGTTAAATTACCCATGGTGTGCAAAACACAACATAAGAAATATGTAGAGGTTTTGCAAATGTCTCAAAAAATAAATACTACCTGAGAAAAGGCACTAAATAGAAAATTTGTAAAACATCTCAGGTGCCCAAACCTGTCCTTAAAGCGGCACTGTCATGTTCGCATCCGTTATTGTTTTTTTTGTTTTTTAATCCTCCCCCCTCCCGACTCCACTACATTTGATTGTGCCCCTAGTCACCTCCAAATGCCTTTAGGTCCCCCATTTCTTGTTTGGATCTCTCCCTTAGGCACAGCCATTTTAGTGTTTCCAGATGAAGATCCTGCGGGACACGTCATCTGCCCACACTAGCCTGCACTATGAAATTGCTTGCATGCCCAGTTGACCACTTGTGCATTCACTATTGTCCAAATTTTGCCTATTCGCCAGAAAGATGAATGAACTAATAAAAATGACAAAGCACAAATGAAAACATAACTGCGATTCACTCTTCGCTTATTCACTTATTATAAGAAGGGAGCTACTAACTCGCTAACTCGCGTCTCTCCCTTGTAATATGTAAAAATAGAAGCGCCACTACTTGCACCCTCCCTCCTCATGCCCCCTCACTCTATGGGGGTCAATATTACCACCACTGGCTGTGCTGCGAGTAGGGGCATGTCTTCTAAACAGTGAGCAACCAGTGGCTTCTCAGTGTTGTAAAAAAAAAAGGACCCCCCCCCCAATCCAATAAAAGGAGGGCACAGGTGCCTCATGGTAAGGCATCTATTAAAATAATTAACTGGGAGGAAGACATAGGTTCCCACTCCAGTCCCACCCATTGGTGGTGGGTGGGGGCCCTAAGTGATAATGGGGGGACCTAGTGTCCCTCCGGCCCCTACCCATTGGCTGCATGTGTGGACCATAAGTGGGGAGGTGTGGGCCATACGTAATAAAGGGGGGAGCCATTGTTTTCCCGCCCTAGCCCCACTAATTGATGGCGGGTGTGACCAAAAGCGATAATGGGGGACTTTTTGCCCCACGGCACTTATCCATTGGCAGTGTCTAGGTGATAAAGAGGGGGACCTATTGCTCCCCTGCCCCACACAGTGGCTGGTGGAGGTCCTAAATGATAATTGGGGAGACCCCTGGCCCCCACCCATTAGCGGCAGGTAGGGATCCTAAGTAATAACAGGTGTTAGGCTGCCTAAGTCACATGTGCTGCCCTGGCACAAAAGCCCCTAGCAATAGAAGTGTAGATTACTCTTTATGTACAGTGTTTCAAGCAGAGACACAGCACATACAGACTCCTATAACCAATGACCACTTTAAAGCAGAAGTGGTCATGGTGGTTGGAGTAACACTTTAACTACACTGAACAAAATTATAAACTCAACACTTTTTTTTTGCCCCCATTTTTCATGAGCTGAACTCAAAGATCTAAGACTTTTTCTATGTACACAAAGGCCTATTTCTCTCAAATATTCACAAATGTGTTAGTGAGCACTTCTCCTTTGCCGAGATAATCCATCCACCTCACAGGTGTGGCATATCAATTAGACAGCATGATTATTGCACAGGTGTGCCTTAGTCTGGCCACAATAAAAGGACACTAAAATGTGCAGTTTTATCACACAACACAATGCCACAGATTTTGCATGTTTTTGAGACCGTGAATTGAATGTTAATTTCTCTACCATAAGCTGTCTCCAAAGGCGTTTCAGATAATTTGGCAGTACATACAACCGGTCTAACAATCGCAGACCACGTGTAACCACACCAGCCCAGGACCTCCACATCCAGCATCTTCACCTCCAAGATCATCACAGACCAGCCACCTGGACAGCTGTTGCAACAATCGGTTTGCATAACCAAAGAATTTCTGCAAAAACTGTCAGAAACCATCTTAGGGAAGCTCATCTGCATGCTTGCCGTCCTCATCGGGGTCTCGACCTGACTGCAATCATCGTCGTAGCAGACTTGAGTGGGCAAATGCTCACATTCGATAGCGTCTGGCACTTTGGAGAGGTGTTCTCTTGTGAAGGTGTTCTCTTCACAAATGAATCACGGTTTTCACTGTACAGGGCAGATGGCAGACAGCGTGTATGGTGTCGTGTGGGTGAGTGGTTTGCTGATGTCAATGTTGTGGACCGAGTGGCCCATGGTGGCGGTGGGGTTATGGTATAGGCAGGCGTATGTTATGGACAACAAACACAGGTGCATTTTATTGATGGCATTTTAACCCCTTAGGGACCAAACTTCTGGAATAAAAGGGAATCATGACATGTCACACATGTCATGTGTCCTTAAGGGGTTAAATACACAGAGATACCGTGAAGATCCTGAGGCCCATTGTTGTGCCATTCATCCACGACCATCACCTCATGTTGCAGCATGATAATGCACGGCCTCATGTTGCAAGGATCTGTACACAATTCCTGGAAGCTAAAAACATCCCAATTCTTGTATGGCCAGCATACTCACCGAATATGTCACCCATTGAGCATGTTTGGGATGCTCTGGATCGGCGTATATGACAGCGTGTTACAGGTCCTGCCAATATCCAGCAACTTCTCACAGCCATTGAAGAGGAGTAGACCAACATTCCACAGGCCACAATCAACAACCTGATCAACTCTATGCAAAGGAGATGTGTTGCACTGTGTGAGGCAAATGGTGGTCCCCCTCCCGGACCTCCCCAATACAGTAAAACTGCACATTTTAGAGGGGCCTTTTATTGTAACCAGCCTTAGGTACACCTGTGCAATAATCATGCTGTCTAATCGGCATCTTGATATGCCACACCTGTGTGGTGGATGGATTATCTCGGCAAAGAGCAATTTGAGAGAAATAGGCCTTTTGTGTACATAGAAAAAGTCTTAGACTCTAAACGGGGACCGCTGTTGACATGATCTATCCGAAGGATAGGGCTAGCGCATGGAGAACAGGAAGTGATGGGCATTAACCTGCAACATAAAACCCCCAGGAATACTTAAACCCACACGATGTAAAAGCAGCACTCAGCCGCCCGTACTAACTGGCTCAGACGGGATGTTCTCACAACCCCACAAGACACAACCAGGGAGAAACAATACCCCAACAGGGTGCCACACGCCCATCAAACCCCTACTGCCTTAGAGGGAACGACTACCTACTCCAGACATAGACGTTGCCCATATAGTTTTTAAGACCACATAGACTACCACGTCCAACTCCTAGACTCTAAAACACGTATATCTAACTGACTGGCTCCCACACACATGATGGCATTAACCCCCCTACGGAGGACCACTCCACAACAAACAAACGACCGGACCACCAGTCCTCGCCCACACTTAATTAAAACTGTTAGGATATGTTCATTGTTTGCCTTCTTCAACATAAAATGTGTTTTTAATTCTGCATGTCATACAGTATTATGTACCAAAGGATTATTCTGAAACGATCAGGAGAGAACTGGCATTGTATGTTAAGGCTTTATTACTCACACGAAAAAATAAATAATTTTTAAAATAAATAAAAAAAAAAATTAAAAAGTCTTAGATCTTTGAGTTCAGCTCATGAAAAATGGGGGCAAAAACGAAAGTGTTGCATGTTAATTGAGAGCTTCACTAATATACACTGAACAAAAGTATAAACGCATGTAGTTAAATAACCCTTTTGGTTCTCATGTCTACCAGCTTCTGACCAAAGGGTCTAAAAAATATGCGCTCCCCAAAGTAATAAGGTAGAGCCAGGAGTGTCACTAATAAGAGCTAATAGGTTGTAGCGTATTTTTGTATACATTTTATAATAGATACTTATATTACCCGTGTTATTTTATGTTTTGACATAATAAAAACAAAATGGATATTTTACTTTAAGTTACGTTGTTGCTGTTTGTGTCCTTTTAAGATGTTTTATGTATTAAACAGAAAATTTGAAAACTCTTATTGGTCATTAATACAATGTATAGGGAACACAACCCTGAAAGACTATATACATTCCCAGTATATGTTGCAGTGTGCAAAGTTTATTCAGGCAGATGTTGTACATTATTGTATTGATGTTAATACTTTTTTATGTAAATAAAAAAAAATTATAATTTTTTTATTTATTTTCAGGTTGATTTGGCAACAGGCTTAGCAATAGAAGAAGCGTGCTATGCTCAGGTATGCAAACAAGTTTAATTGCATTTTCCACTTTGCTTATCACTCAGCCTATATTGGCATGTGCAGTCATAAAAGTTGCATATTGAGAAAATATCAAGCACAGATGGTTACATTGTCCTGTCGGTTAGGGGGGGCCGAGATATGTAAAATGTCACAAAAATGTGACGCCATGGGAAAAAATAGGTTGTTTTTGTTTCTGAAGGAAAAAAATGGAAATATTCAGAACAATTTTTTTTTTTAAAAAGGAAGAGTGGAGTACCCTTACAAGTTGAATGTCATTTTGTTACATTGGGAGCATAAAATGCAATGTGTATGGAATTTTTATACTTAAAAGTACAGCTTATTCAGTAAATAATAAATAAAATGTACTTATTACATTTTTGTTACGAAGGGAACAGCAAAAATATCTGGATATGTTAAGAACATGTGAACTATCAGGGAACTTTTTTGACAGTACATGAGATTAGGCAACCTCCACCTCCTCCCAAAAAAAACTGAAAACAATAAAAAATTAAAGAAAACCTTTTCATAACAAAACTAACATTTTGTCTTCTGTAATCTTGCTGAATCATAATACTAAAGAGAGAGAAAGCACTTACGTCCATTAAAGATATCAATACAAGCCCCTACGCACTTGTTTGCTGAAGTACTTTAGATGTGTTTAGGAGCTTCCCTTTACTCCTGCTTTATCCACTGCCTATTTTCAAGAGAAAACATAAATTAGGTCCAGGCACTCAGGATTGCAAAGTTTCAGCCTACATATAGGTTTTTATCAAGCTTGATAAAGGCCTCTGTGTACGCCGAAACTTTGCACTTTTTGTTACAATAAACCTGCCTTTCTGCAGCAATCCTGAGTGCCTGGACCTAATTTATTTTATCTACTAAACTGGGTTTTATAGAAAACCTGAGATTGACCCCAAAAGTCAATAACAGAAAGGACTTAGTGGGTAATAATGGTCATAAACCTTAAATTAATTAGAAAACAAATATATAGATTACCGAAGGAAGCCGAAAGAGGAAAAGAAAAAATCACCATTCCTCTATCAGTCTCCCACATCAATAAAAATTACTCATAGAGCTAAGAAACCTAAATTGAAAAACCTAATTAATCGTTATTAAATTGTACTACAAATGTGAATAAAAAGTGAAACACAAAATCAAACGTGCTGGTGATACTTAAAAAGGAAAGGACTGAATGCAGCCTATACAAAATCTCCCAATATATTCAAAATCCTAAGTATGCAATGGTAATGCAAAAGTTACTTAATAAACTAATGCAATAAAACTAGGAAATTGTCTTATAAAGAGCATTCTATCAGGACTTAGATGTGAAGATGGAACACACAGAAACATAGGGACCTAGATCATATTTGCAAATTGCTTAAATGGAGTATATATGATAATACTCAAAGAGATGTCTAAAGTATGCCCAGTAAGAAATAGCAATATATATATATATATATATAAATCTTCCCAATGTTGAGGCATATCCTAGATCCAAAAATAAATAAATGGAAACCCCCAATCCTCTGGATATATGGCCAGGAAGAAACAGTGCTAATTAACTAGGAGCTTAGTGCTATCTTGATTGATTCAAATTTATCAGGATCTTTAGTATAATATGAAACTCCAAAGACAAAGGGTTAAGTATTTCCCTAGGGTAAAGGGAAATGGAAAAATAAATAATTATTCCAAAGAGTTTAAATAAATTATTTATTTATTTATTTATTTTATTTATAAAATATTTTACCTGGAAAGATACATTGAGATTTCTCTCGTTTTCAAGTATGTCCTGGGTCCACAAATCATTGCATTGTTACATTACGTACAACAAAATACAAAAACAATATTAATACACAATATATACAAAATTTAACATAGAACAGGCAGGAAATATATAATCAACCATGACACGTGCATTCTGTTTTGAGGTATGTAGAGAGGGATCTCTTAAATGACTTTAGGCTTAGGGAAGATTTTAAATTGTGCGGGAGGTCGTTCCACAATTGCGGTGCTCTGTAGGAGAAGGAGGATCGGGCCGCTTTCTTTTTGTATTGAGGTAGACTAAGTAAAGTGCTTGTACTGGATCGGAGCTTATAGAAAGTGGGAACAGCTGGGGAAAGCATTTTGTTCAGGTAGGGTGGGAGTTTCCCAGAAAAGCTCTTAAAAACAAGGCTGGAAAGATGAAGGGTGCATCTGGATTCCAGCGATAGCCAGTTTAGTTCCTTTAGCATGTCATAATGATGGGTCCTGTAATTACATTGTAGAACAAATCGGCAGAACGAGTTATACAATGTGTTGAGTTTATTAATGCGGGATTGCGATGCAGAAGCATATACTACATCCCCATAATCAATTGACAGCATTTGCTGTACAATCTTTTCCTTTACTGTAGGGCTTAGGCAGGCTTTGTTTCTGTACAGGGCACCTAATTTTGGATAAAGTTTAGATGCAAGCTTTTCTATGTGCAGGCCAAAAGATAGATTAGGGTCTAATATCATACCCAAGTATTTGAAAGAGTGGACTGCGGTCAGTGTGCCATTTGAATTTGTTTTGATGGATAGGTGGGAATTGTGTAATTTGTGTAATTTAGGTACTGTTCCAAAGATCATTGTGACAGTTTTGTCAGTGTTCAGGAAGAGTTTGTTTTTTGCGATCCACTTTTCTACCTCTGTAAACTGGTCTTGGAGCAAAGCCTCAAGTTGCGGTAGATTGGATTTGCTCGCATAGATTACCGTGTCATCTGCGTACATGTGTACATTTGAGGATTGGCAGACATTAGGCAGATCATTTATAAATGTAAATAGTAGGGGGCTGAGAATGGAACCCTGGGGAACTGGGAGAAGGAGGGAGTCACTGTCAGAAATGGACACATATTGCGAGCGATCCGATACATACGATCGAAACCAGTTTAGAGAACGATCACCAATACCTGAGTTTTCGAGTTTGTGCAGTAGAATGTCGTGGTCTACTGTGTCAAAGGCCATAGCAAAATCAAGGAAAATAGCTCCAGTTAGGGCTCCTTGTTCCATGCCAGTTTGGATGTCATTGCAAACTTTTAGGAGGGCAGTTGTAGTGGAGTGATTCTGGCGAAAGTCCGATTGATCAGGGGTCAGATAGTTTAATTGTTGGTAGTACTCACAAAGTTGCGTATGGACACATTTTTCTAAGATTTTTGACAATACCGGGAGCAATGATATTGGGCGATAGTTAGAAACCAAAGTAGTGTCACCACTTTTATGGATAGGCACTACTCTCGCAGTCTTCATAAGTTTGGGTATGTATCCAGACACCAAGGATTCGTTAATTAGAGTTGAAGGCATGGCTTCTCTCCTTCAAAAGACCGGGCGGGCACCCAGCACGGTAAACCTCTTGACAAAGACGCCGGAGTGCGTCGAAACGCGTGTCGAGCTAGACGTGCAGTTTCTTTTTACTAGGTTAGGCTTGATGCAGCCTTCGTCTCTTCTAAATATGCAGCTACTATTCTAGTTACAACTAGCTTTGACTTAGGACGATAGCATTTCACTAGCAGTAATTGATCTAATAGGGACATTGTTTCTAAGATAGCTTAGGTGCTCTCAGTATAATTTAGATAGACTGATGGGATCTGGGGATTTTCAGTCTTTAGTGTCACGATTCAGGAACCTAACACGCTAACAGGTCACAGAGAGGAAGGGTGCTATACCGGTCCTTAGAATGGCCAGGTTAAGCACACTAAGAATAGTCAGGAGACAAGCCAAGTAAAGGGAGCCAGAAAACGGGAGAACGAGAAACAAGCCGAGGTCAAAGGAGTGGAGAATACAGGAAAGTCGGAATAACGAGCCAAATAATCGGTAACCATAGAGAAACACAAGCAAACTGCAATACAGGTATCACAAGACCACAACAGGGCACTGAGAGACAGGAAAGGTAAGTATTTAAAAGCAGTGCTTAATTCTGATTGGATAATTTCCAATCAGAATTAATAATCACACGTGGGAGATATCTATACCTCCCACTGTGATTGGTGTACTGTGGCTTTAATGCCGGGTCACATGAGTGACCCTGGCGTTTACATAAATGCCAGGACTCCCAGCGTGCAGCGTTACACATGCTGCCGCTGGGAGGCGAGGAGGAGGACGTGAGCGGCGTGCAGCGCAGAGGGGACGCCGCTCGCCTACAGGTAAGAGGAGGGGGGACCGCGGGCGGAGCCGTGACATTTAGTAACTGTGTTAATGAAACTTGGATAAGCATTTATTTAAACTCTTTGGAATAACTATTTATTTTTCCATTTCCCTTTACCCTAGGGAAATACTTAACCCTTTGTCTTTGGAGTTTCATATTATACTAAAGATCCTGATGAATTTGAATCAATCAAGATAGCATTAAGCTCCTAGTTAATTAGCACTGTTTCTTCCTGGCAATATATCCAGAGGATTGGGCGTTTCCATTTATTTATTTTTGGATCTTGGATATGCCTCAACATTGGGAAGATTTATATATATATATATATATATATATATATATATATATATTGCTATTTCTTACTGGGCATACTTTAGACATCTCTTTGAGTATTATCATATTTACTCCATTTAAGCAATTTGCAAATATGATCTAGGTCCCTATGTTTCTGCGTGTTCCATCTTCACATCTAAGTCCTGATAGAATGCTCTTTATAAGACAATTTCCTAGTTTGATTGCATTAGTTTATTAAGTAACTTTTGCATTACCATTGCATACTTAGGATTTTGAATATATTGGGAGATTTCGTATAGGCTGCATTCGGTCCTTTCCTTTTTAAGTATCACCAGCACGTTTGATTTTGTGTATCACTTTTTATTCACATTTGTAGTACAATTTAATAACGATTAATTAGGTTTTTCAATTTAGGTTTCTTAGCTCTATGAGTCATTTTTATTGATGTGGGTATGCTGTGGGAGGCTGATAGAGGAATGGTGATTTTTTTATTTTCCTCTTTCGGCTTCTTTCGGGAAGCCCTGGCCCTGATAAGCATCTGGATTCCTAAGTGTGAGTGCGGTATCCTCAGTTTGTGAATTACTGTTTTCAAGAGAGGGCACATTTATAACACAGGATGGGCGTGATCCCCTGCCTGTGAAGCTGACACCCACGAGGGCTTCTCTACGTCCAAGAGAACTATAGTTGGATTGTAGTGAGTTGTTGCATACGGAACCATTGTTTATATATGAGAAGAATCATTTTATTCCTCCTCATTTAATTCCATTAAGTTTTTTTAAATGTCTTTATGCTTGCATGCAAGTACAGTTGTAATTAATAAAAATCAGGTTTATTGTCAGACATTCAGCTGTTTGAAATGAACAAAAGCAATTGAAATAGCTCAACATAACGAATGCTTCAGGTGGGTTCCCCAAATTCAACTGAAAATACAACTTGTGACTTCTCCAGTCTCAATATGATTCAACCCCCTGAATAGAATCCCTCACAACAGCACAAATATGCAAAACAGGTGTTGTCTCAAGCATACCTGATGCAACTAATCAAGGGCTTCATTTGTTGCACCAAGTGTTTTTGAGCTGGAACACTTGAATACCTGAACTGGCTAGGGGTTTGTTGAGTGTCACGTTTGACTGCATGTTACAAATATGGCTAAGTCAAAAGAATTGTTCTCAAAGTTAAGATAAGAGATCATTGCCCTTCACAAACAAGTAACAAGTTACAAAAAGATAGCGAAGGCACCGAATGTTCCTAGAGACACCTTTTGCAGCATAGTTCGCAAATTCAAAGTTGAAGGAACAGTGGTTAAACTACCTTGACTGGGTCGAAAAAAAATAAGCTATCGATGGCTGCTACCAAATTTCTGAGAGGGCAGGTTGTAAAAAAACCTTAAGTGACTGCAAAAGACCTACAGCAAGACTTTGTGGAAATAGGCTCTGAGGTTTCAGTTTGTACAGTAAAGCACTAAACACAGAAGGTTTCCTTGCCAGAACTCCAAGATTTACACTGCTGCTGACCTAAAAACACAAGAAACGTGAGCTCCAATATGATCAGCATCATATAAATAAGCCACATAAATTTTGGGATTCTGTTCTATGGAGTAATGAAACAAAACTGGAACTTTTAAGTCCAATGGATCAGCAGTATGTCTTTAGGAAGAAGAATGGAGCACTGAAAAGAACACTCTGCCTACAGTTAAGCATGGTGGTGACTCTGTGATGCGCCAAGGCCGCTTTGCATCCTCTGGCACTGGAAACCTGCAGCATGTGGAAAGCAAGATGGATTCATTGAAGTATCAGGAAATCCTAGGAGAAAACGTCATGCCGTCTATGAGGAAGCTGAAGCTCGGGCGTCACTGGACCTCCCAACAAGACAAAAATCCAAAGAATATCTCAAATTATGCATCTTGTTTGCAGCAGATCAGAACAGTAAAAAGGTGCTCTACTAAGTACTAAGCTTGCCGCAAAGGGGTTGAATAATTTTTAGACTGAAGAAGTCATTATAAGTTGCATTTTCAGTTGAATTTCAGGAAACCACTTGAAGTATTCATTGTGCTGATCTATTTCAATTGCTTTTGTTTTAGTTGTTCATTGCAAAAAGCTGAAAGTCTGTAGGTTTTGACAATAAACCTGATTTTTATTGGTGGTTGAATAATTTTAATTACAACTGTATGTGTTTTCTCATCTTGGCAACGTTTGGAAAAGCATATATCTTTTAACAATCTTTACAAAAAAAAAGTCTACTCAGAATAAAAGAGCACTGTGAAAATGTTTATGAATTATGGATGTTGGTTTCACCAATTTGTTGAGTGGAGGGAAAAAAAAACAACTTATAGGCCTTATTATAGTCAACATGGACGGGATTGTTTACTAAAGTGATAATTCAAAGTGAATTTTAAGTTTGAAATGGAGCTATATCTCAGTCTGGCTGCTTTTGACTTTAATTGTAGATCATACTAGCTTTAGTGTAACTATAATCTTAAGGTGAATATTTGCTTAAGTCTCTCTTTACTAGAACTCCACAGTAGCACATTAACATAGAGAGAAAAAAAAAAAAACCACAAAAAAGTAAGGAAACCATAAAAGGCCCCTCCCAACCAACTACTTCCTCTTTCAAGTTGCGACAAAACAAAGCACATGAACAATATACAACACAATATATAGCAGAAGAACCAAACAAAATCAGCTGATAACTGTCATCCGAAAACGAATGTTGAACAGTAGAGGAACTCTTGAACCCTATCCTGAAGAAGGTCTGTAACTTGGATCTGTAGCCGAACCATTAAACTGAAATGATCCGATGGCCTAAAATAAAATTGGCGAAAGGTATATTTTAATGACTAGTCAGCTGAACGCATGATGTCTTGAAGGGAAGCGCCCGCCATGAAGGCTCCAGAAGCCGCTGCACCTCTAACCGAATGTGCTCCGAAGGTCGATATTCACCCCCGCCAAAGCAAATAACCATTTAATCCATCGTGCCGTAGTAAGAGACGAGACCGGCATTGAGGTCTGACATAAAAAATCAACACCTGGCCAGAATGAGAAAAGCGAAGAGAAGCGGTAATTGCCACATAACGATACACAGAGCTTAGGCGCGTTGCGAAAATATGGGTAAAAAATAGCTGTCGAATCCTACTTAGTTAACACAGACACACTGAAGGTGACCCCTTCCGGCGAGAGAGAAAAAGTTTTGACATCAAAGGTCAGGACATCAGAAACACGTCTGAAAGAAATAAGGCATAATAAAAGGGCAAATTTAGCCGAAAGTTGACGAAGGGAGAGGTCTTGATTATCAGGCCAATCTCGGAGGAACGACAAAACCGCACGTACGTCCTAGAGGGAGGAATACTTAGGCAGAGTCGGTCACGACAGTCTCATACCACCAAGAAGTCTGCAGACTAGCGGATCCTGACCAATGGTACGTGGGCCGCCGATCTCGCCACATTAGCCGAACAATACGATCGTCCCAGGTCAAACAGGTGAGACAGCAAGTTCAGCATGCTGGTTACAGGGCCCGTAAAGGGATCGGTATCCTGTTCCAGACACCAACGACACCAGGAGCCCCATGCCGATAAATAGCATCTCCTAGTCCCGGGGGCCCAGGAGGTCCTTAGCCAACTGCGATAACGCCTCAACATTCCAGGCTCCCCTGAAAGAGTCCAGGCCACCAAGTGCAGGTGGCTGTCCCTCATGAGGAGATGAAGATTGCCCCGGGAGTCCGAGAGGAGCATCAGAGGTGACGGCAGGAGCAGTGGATCCTGATGGGACAGATCCAGGAGCTCCGGAAACCAGGCTTGACCCTGCCATAGCGGAGTCAGCAACAGCAAAGACACATGCTGATGTTGAACTTGCAGCAATACCCTGGGAATCATAGCAAATGGAGGAAATGCATAAGCTCCCCGCGAAGGCCACGTCTGAAGAAAAGTGTCCACCGTTGAACACGCCAGATCTGGGAGCCAGCTGAAGTAGATCGGGATCTGATAGTTCATCTGGGAGGCAATAAGATCTGGAGAGAGGGGAATCAACTGATCATAAGAAGGTAGAAAGTGGGCCGGGGTAGATTGCTTGGATCGAGGCCGAAAGGAGACCCACCACTCCAGCCGACATCCGCAGCGGGATCCAGTCTTGACTTAGTACCCTCCTTATTTCCTTTCGAATGGTTGCTATCTTTGATAGAGGCAGACGTAGGACACATTCTTTCCCACCTACTTCGAAACCCAAGAACTCGACCACCTGGGAAGGAGAAAGAGCTGACTTCTTCTGGTTGACCACAAACCCTAGGTGTTCGAACAAGGAGACCGCAGAGTGTGTCTGACACTTCAGTCTGGATGGCCCCTCGCAGAAGTTCAGCAGATTGTCCATATACACAATACAACGGACGCCTTCCAATCGGAGGCGAGCAATCACCGGCTTCAAGAGTTTGGCGAAGCACCACGGAGCTGAGCTGAGGCCGAAGGGAAGACAGGTGAATTGGCAAGGTCTGCCCTCCTGTCACCTGTCCCTGCGGTGAAACAGTCTGCCCGCATGCAACAAGGGGAAGGAAGAGACGGCAGGAGATGCTCTCACCTGAAGAGAATCCTGCACGTCTTCTGGCACGATTTCCTCTACCTCTGTCCGACCTCTGGGAGTAGAAGGGTTGGGCCTGGTAGGAAGGGAAGAATGATGGTCCACGAGATCCTCGACGGTCAGATTGACACAAGCGGCTGGAGACACGACCACGCTGTAGTCCAGCCCTGCCAAAAACCCGCGAAGTCTGCGGGCGAAAAACCCTCTTCATGGAGGTCTGTGCCTTATCCAGAGAAGTGAACAGGTTCACTTGTTTGTGTAGTTCTTTTATGAACAGTTCCCCGAACAGAAGACCTTTAGCGAAGGGGCCAAATTCCTTCGACCCATAGTCTGACAACTTGTTGTCCATCCTTAAAAGGACTGCCTTCCTGCATTTCGTGGAGAGTGCAACGTTGGTATTGCCCAACAGGAAAATAGAGCACAAAGCGCAGTCCCGCATGTCGGCTGAGTACAGGGTAGCCCCTTCCGAGTAGGCTTCATCTGCCAACATTAGCATCCTGCATAGGGGACCCAGCATGTCCAGTAGTTTGTCCTGTGCCAAACAGAGGCTGCGCTCAACCCCTTTCTTGGGATCACGCCCTGTATGGGTCATGTACGTAGAGACTAGTGAATCAAATTCCGTAGTCATGGCGACCTAATCCAACAGAACAAGTCAGGGACATCCAGCCCGAAGTTTTCTGTGAACCTCCCAATCCAGAGGTCTACGGACCCAGTAATGCACGAATTGTGCTAAGTGGTCAGGGAGTGACCATTCGGAGGACCTGGGGTGTCGAATGGCCCGAGGGTCGAACAGGGGTTCGTCCATGGCCGTAGTCGTTGCCCCAGGCATAGAGGCGTTCCCCACCTCATGGCGCCCTTTAAGGTTGTCCCCATAGTCCTCGTCCCACTCAACTTCCTCCTCGGAGGGGGACTGGTCCGCCCACCATTCATCTAGGATGGCCATAGGTGGCGGGGTATAGATTCCCCCTCCCCCGCACCTGTCAAGCGGTGGTCCTTGGCCGGAGAGGCAGACATTGTTGGGCCTTGACGCTTTGCCGGAACCTTGCCTTTCCGGGAGCATGGTTCAGGGCCTTCACCCTTCCAGTAACGCCCCTGCACACTTGCCTGTTCTGTCCTAGGAGAGTCTGACTCAGCCGAGTCGTCTGCCATCTGGGAGGATCCCCTAGCGCCCCACTCCGGTTTGTTTGAGGAAGGGCCCTAGCCAGGGCCTTCTCCACGGAGGCAGCCACTGCTGCATTGATCATGGCTTGCAGAGTCTGTTCCTGGGTAGATGGTTCCATGATCATGAAGACGTGGGTAATGTGACACCTAGGGATATAGAGGACAGGTGTCACCGGCAGGGTAAACGGGGCAGCACCCCTAATAGTGGCAGAGGTAAGTAAGGTAGCGCATGCAGGGTCCAAGCGAGAGTACGGTCCGATAGGTCAGGCGTAAGTAGAAAATGGCACAGACAAAGCAGGCCAATCAATGGGGCACCGACAAAGCAGGCCAATTCACGCTATCAGGCAAGTCAGGCTCAGAAATGATGTACAGGCCGGGTAGGCCAACACATAGCATGCAAAGCAAGGCAGGCGTAATGTAGGTTCAGCAGGGACTAAATTAACAATGAAGCAGGAGCATGTCAAGGCATATTTTCCAAAATTAATAAGATACAGAAAAACCACTGAAGTGGGCTAGTGTTCTAGTGTCCTCCCTGGGGACACACTGTTCCTTATGTATAGCAGAACCTTCAAAATATAATGTGCTTGAAAATTGTCTGCTCTCAGTAAGAATTATTAAATTAAAACCAGGCTCAAGAGAAGAGCCTAGCTACAACCCACAGGGGAATAATATGACAGGATGATTTATTGTATCAGCATCACAAATTTATCACAAATCACCAGGTACAGTAAATATGACAACAAACAGAGTACTTTCCCTGCGAGAGACCCGAGCAGAGAGGGGCTGCGAGGAAAGAATGAAACAAGCGTACCCGCGGCCCTGAATGACGGAGCGGTAAGGGCGTGTGCGAGCGTCAGGCGGACGTTAGCCCTCATGCGCCGGGAGAAGCGGCGTGTGAGGGTAACACGTGGGACCGCCGGAGTCGTACTCTGTGGTCCCTGCGGTTGGTGCAGAACGGGAGGCGGTTCACTGAACCACTCCCCGCCGACCACCAAAGGAGATAAAATTAAAACAGAGCTGCAAAGCAGCAAGGGAAAAAAAGAAACAATAGGGTAGGAGGGAAAACCCCACCCCAGAGAAACAAGGGGAAAAATAAACAAGGCAATAGAAGCTAAAAGATACAATAGGTAACAACAACCCACAAATAAATATATAGGTATAATATTAATAAGAGGCAGTGGTATTCTGACCTGTGCTTGATGTGGAGTAGCAAAGAAAGAAGTAGTAGTTGGTTGGGGGAGGGGTCTTTAATGGTTTCCTTACTTTTTTGTCTTTTTTCTCTATGTTAATGTGCTGCTGTGGAGTTCTAGTAAAGAGAGACTTAAGCAAATATGAAGCCTCCTGTCATGCTATAAAATTTGAAATTCACTTTGAATTATCACTTTAGTAGACAAAGGTTTGCATCAAAGTAGATCATTTACAAAAAAGGTTATGAAGATAAACCAATGCAGTTAAATATGATTATATTTCAGAATTTAGAGGAATTTTAACTCTTACCTTTTAATTAAGGCTTAACTTAGGACAGAAACAACTCAATCACCTATCCATATTCAAAAAAGATGGAGTTGACAAGCAAAATAAGCCAAAATCCTTTTCCATTCAGTTCCCATATTGACAGAAATGCATATATCTCTTTTATTTTGGAATTGCATCCTTAATATTTTCTTAGTATTTGAATTGTGTTCCAAGATTTGCCTGTCTTAAGACACAGGAATGGCAATGATTTATAGTTTTTAAAAAATATATAGAAACACCATGTCATAAACGTATTAATTAGCATGGTAAAATAACATATTCCATGCTCGACCTTTTAATCTATTTTTTTCTGAATTTTTTTTTTTTTAAATGTTTTCCCCAATTTTGTATTTTTTGTTTTTCTTCTGAGGCCTTCCCATCTTGGTGGGCAAACCTAACGTGGACAGTGCCAATCTCTAATAGACCAAACTTGCCTTTGTATTGAAATGATTAATTAACATGTACATACAACCTAGCCACTGGAGCACAGAGACTATTCTCTAGTGTTTTGGATTACCAGGGCAATTGCATAGTAAGGTTATAGGGCATATTTTAAACCTTCTGTAATTAGATAGCAACTGATAAATAGTTCATATAATATAAATTCTAGGCTTAATAATTATCTCATTTTGAGTACTAGCTTTTATTTAATAAACCATTTCACTCTTGCCAGTGCTCTTTGGTAATGAGTCAATAAAAAGAAAGAGGCAATGGCTTCTAACTGGTCGGTTTACTCACTGTTGACATCATATATGCTCTCTGTTTTCCATTTCCATGTGAGATTACGCTGTTGCTATATATGACAATAGGGATCTTCTGATCTAAAAATACAGTTGTTCACCTGTAATGATTCCTACTGGGAACAATCTATAAATCCAGCAGTTCTCTACTCACAAAGATTAGCACGAAGACATTTAACCTTCTGATCATACAAAACTAATAAAAAGGGGAAGAAAGATTTCTTGTGAAGTTTTTTGAGTATATTTTGGTGCTTTTAAAAGCAGACTATTTTTTTTTTACTTTCTTTATTCCTTATTGTCTTTTATTTTAACAGACGGTATATTAAGGCTTTTCGGATTTGATTACATGCAGAGGCGTACTTAATTGTTTTATTTGTTGTTTATTTACTTCTTGCATGGAAAGGAATTATTGTTTTTATAATGTAAAACCTCCCACACAAAAATCAGCAAATGGTGTTTATGCAAGTATGCTAATATTAGTTTTCCTAAACTGCCACACATTAATTTGAGCATTCCTCACAGTACCCACACCATATGCATTGCTGTTGTTTATCAATCTAAAATATGTAAATTTTTACCACTTATGGCATTTAATTCAAAGGGATACCAAAAAAACTTATTTAATGCAGCTATTTAAAAGTAATTGTAGTGATAGCTATCCTAACTATCCCAGACTTTTGTGACTTACATTTCCCCTGTTGGTCAAGTACATATCTATGAATTTAGTGTCTCTTGATGATTTTCAATCCAGGGTTTATAGATTGTTACATTAGGATGGTGTTAAGAATCACTTACTGTTTGAGAGCAAACCTTGAACTATCATCACAGTTTTCTTTTCTGTATTAATTATGTTACACAGTAGGATACTATATACACAACACATTTTTATTTACATACATTCATACCAAGTGTGCTTTTTGAATCTACGGACCTTCTTGTGTTGTTACAGGGTGGCCTTGGGTGGTGCCCCCACCAAACATATTGCCTGCATTTACCACGTGTCCATATTCCAAAAGCACTATTACATTTTTATTTAATATATTGCACCCAGTGCAGTTAGGGTAGTTTGATATTTGGTAGCCAGCGTCCTATATCTAGAGTCCACTAATTGCAATAATAACCTTGATCTGCCTCTACTGGTCTTACCTGAGATGCATTAACTTATGTGTGGTTTTAAATTGTATATCTGCATGTTGCCCTCTATACTTCATTAGGTGTGCTCACAAGTAAATTAAGAGCTGTGAAAGCTATGAAAAGGGACATTCTCAGCATAAACAAAGTGATTTAACGTCTAAATGATAGAGAACTGAATGTTTAGACTGCACAGGGGAGATTTATACACCAGAACCACTCTATTAAGCTAAAATAGTTTTGGTGATTATAGTGTTTTTTTTAGGACTGGCTTGGAAATCACTGGCCTAGACATATGTTTAATGTGGTTTTTTTTTTGTTTGTTTTTAGGTTATTCCAACAAAAGATAGAATTGAAGGTTTATTAGCATTTAAAGAGAAGAGACCACCTCGCTTCAAGGGAGAATAAAGAAATTATTTGATGCCTTTAACATTGATACATCAAATATAAAGGAGATACCATGGGGCCTTCTAATGACGCGTTGCCTCAGTCCATAGAATTTATAGCCATGGAGATTGAAATGAAATAATTAAAACATCACACCATCTGGAATGCGCTCATACTTGTACTTGACATAAGTATGGCTGTAAATCATTTCTGCAGTTTATGGAAGGTACCTGTGTTCACGCTGTGTGCCAGGGTTCATTTATAAGTATTTTGTAAGCTGTTGAAAATGATAGGGCCAACCAATCCTAAGAAAGAGTTTTACATTCATGGGCTGCATACAAACATGCTTTCTGTTTAATTTTGTTGCTATTTTAATGTACACAATTACTGTACCCTGTAGAAAGTTGATGATGTGAAAAAGCCATTAATTACTAGATTACATAATATGAATATCGAAACATGAACTGGATGGAATCTTAGCCAATAAGAGTATATAAATATGTGTGTCATAATCTGAATAAACCATCATTAAAACACTGCACATTGGCTATGCATGGGTTTGTGGATATAGGCTTCCTGATACCGGTAGTTATATTTGTAAGTTGTGTTATGTTATGTAAGTATATGTTTCTGCACCCGTTTCTCATACTTGTTTCCTTTTGCCATTTCATCTTGTAAACATTTTCTCTCTTATACACAAGGCACAAGAAAGCTGCTTTGAGCATTATTGGTCAATTTTGGATCTCTTATGAAAGGAGTGAAGCAAACTTAAACTGGATGTGCTGTTTTGTTTTTGTTTTAACTTTTTTGAAAGTCACACAAAAAAACAAGGAAGCAAAAATTACAGTAAATGTAACCCATCTAGAAATGTGACACATCTAGAATTTTTACTTTGCAAAGTAGGTTATTCGCTGATTCAATGGGTTAATATTTAATTGTCTACCTAAATTTTTTTTTTTTTTTAAACAACATATATATGTAACTATACGATGAATAGACACCAAAAATGGTAGAATATCCTTCCAAAGTTAAATTTCGAGATAGGGTGTGATAACCATAACCACTGTAACGCTTGTAAAAATAATAACCACCACCAAATTTTTAAAGTTTAAAAAAATTTAAGATGCTTATTGAAATAAATCAATAATGAATACAGGACTCAGTGGAAATGGAAAAGCAAATAGCAGATAAATAAATAAGAATACCCTTAATTCCTCTTTAAATGTGTCAGCTAGTCAGATCATAACCGCCTGCGGCATCTCCACATTGGTACAGATCGGTTCCTAAGAGTGAGCATTTGGAACGCATCCAGCAGCCGCAGTGGAACGCACGCGGCTAGTACACAGTGTTATTCCAGTACGAGGAGGTCTCCATTCACCTCTGTCCAGCCGGCAAGAGAGTGTTACTAACATCTTTGGACCCCCAGTCTGCTATACCTGGTATATTGCTTCTCTCATTTGGGACGGTTTTATTTACTAGTCTTTTATATAATTATGTGTTTTGTAGACAGTTGATATGTATGTACTAATAAATTTTCGTAAACAGTACTCTGTCTGCTACACCATATATTAGACTTAGTTCGAAGAACTTTATAATCCCCTGTGGGATATATTATCTTTATTATTTATCACTTTTCAACATGGTGTATTGATTCTATATATCATAAAATCTTTACTAGATTAACCCTTTAACATCCAGTGGATTTCACCTACCTTATTATATAGGAGATTATGATCTGACTAGCTGACACATTTAAAGAGGAATTAAGGGTATTCTTATTTATCTGCTATTTGCTTTTCCATTTCCACTGAGTCCTGTATTCATTATTGATTTATTTCAATAAGCATCTTACATATATATATATATATATATATATATATATATATATATATATATATATATATAAACATTTCAAAGTAATAGTAATAAAAAGAATAAAAGGAACACAAATTAGCAGAAATAAATTACCCACCAAAATAAATTGAGTTTTGCATAGCATAGCATAGCAGATCCTTTCTTTATATATTATTTTATTTATTTGCATTCTTTATTTATAAGGTGCAGTGGAGCAAACCTAGGTCAGCAATGACATACGGTTAAAACATAACAGTAAAGATAAGCATAAAGAAGAGAAATGTTAGGGCGGGGCATGCCTGAGCAGCTCCTGAGGGTTTCAACTGAATTTCAGAAGAACCTGTATGGAGCCAAAAATCTACCACTTAAAAGACAGCTGGTGATGTCGCCGGGCCCAAACCCGGGAATTCTAAATCCTGAATCAATATAAGAAGACCTCGGAACTTGAGGCCTATTCGAGTGAGGAGCTAGGTGGACGACCGCCGCCTTGCTTCCTTGTTCACTGTTCCACACTGGCTCTCCTGAGACGCAACTGACTGGTCCCGTTTTCCCCCCATCTGGACCGGTGGGGGTCATCCTGGTCCCCGCCAGCATGCTTCTCTGTTTGGCCTGCTACTCTATATAGGCAATCAGTACCAAAACGCTAAATACACCTAAGATGGCGGCAACTTATGTTCCTGGACAGCACAAGCAAGCGTAGGGGCATTTGTGGTGGAAAGAAAGGTCTTTTTGCTTGCTTATGAGGAGCTCTGCACTTGCCTCTGGAGAGGGATGGGAGAGAGAATCATGCAGCTCAACTTACCAACTATTGGCCCGGCACTTTCACACCCTGAAGGGCTCCTGCGTCTATGCCCCTCGATGGAACATCATCATTCCGAGCAGCGAGGGTTGAAGGGAGGGATCCCAGAAGATGACGCACAGGCCCTGATCTGGGGTGTAACCACAGCTAAAGCCTTGCGCAGCCGGCATGGAGAGGCAGCAAAATCTGGCGTGCTGCCCCCTGACCATACCTGGGGATGGGAGTGCGAGACCGGGGAATCCAAACTTACCACACTGAGCATCTCATCGTGCAAGAGTCTGGTCAACTCTCGCAGCCCACTCAGTATACCCAGTCTGGGCATAGGCTGCCATTTTTTTTGTTTCAAGTACCCAAGCCCACATTAAGCTACTCAGTTGCTAACAGCTTCCATACTGTTTACTATTGATTATTACTAGTACTTGTTTTTGTTTGCTTATGATTCGATTGCCTAAGTTTAAAGGATCACTATAGTGTCAGGAAAACAAATTCATTTTCCTGACACTATATAATCCTTAGGGTCCCCACACTCTCAGGGCCCCCCTCCCGCTGGGCTGCAGGGGTTAAAACTCCTTCAGCCACTTACCTTTATACAGCACCAGGCTCCCTCGGCATTGGCGACCTCTCCTCCCACTCTGACATGGAAAGCGCATCTTCCGAGCGATGTACACTACACCTATTATCCGGCCCTGCATGGTACATACTCCAGGATAAACCTCGTCTTCGTCAACAACAGCTGCCTCTCACGAACCACGGGATCCTCAGTGTGGAGTACATTACGTGGTCCGATCACGCTAAAGTGACTGTTAACCTGGGGAACCCCTGCTTGGCGTCCCCATGGACATGGATGCTTAACGCATCATTGTTACGCGATCCTACGATCATGAAACCACTCCATAAAGAGAGAGTGGAATATTTTATGAATAATGCCACCCCTGACCTACAAGTAAGCATCATATGGGCAGCCCACAAGATGGTTGTGAGGGGATCCCCTATTCAACTAGCGACTAAGAAGAAAAAATAGAAAACAAAAACTTTAGAAAGGCTCCTGACAGAACTCAAAACATTAGAACAGCAACATCAAACACATCCTGACAAGGAAACGTTGCGACGGGTAACAGCTTGGAGGCACGCTATCAGACAACTACTCTTAGATGATATGGCCCAGGCCATTACTTTCTACGAAAAAGGGAATAAAATGGACACCCTACTGGCCAGGGCCCTAAGGCCCCGACAGACTCTCGAGCATCACATCCATAAGACATAATCACGTATCCATAAAAACCAGCCCCTGTGAAATTGCAGAGGTCTTCAAGGACTTCTATAAATTACTATATGACCACTCTCCGGGAGGGTAGATGCAGGGGGAACCGGGGGACTGAGCAAACACTGAGATTCCTGAATGACTTAGGACTACCCAAGCTACCGCAGTAGGCTATAACCCAACTAGCGGCCGAGATCTCAGAGGAGGAGATTGCCAGGGCCATTACCGGACTGAAAGGAAACAAAGCTCCTGGACCTGATGGGTTTCATGGGACTTACTATAAAACGTTCCGAGTAGACTTGACACCCCAACTACACAAGCTCTTTAATGACTTTAGAGAGGGTGGGGTACCAGGCCTAGACCTGTCATTACCTACCATAGTACTGCTACCTAAGCCAGACAAAGACCCATACTTAAAATCCTTAATCAACACATATCAAGTAGGTTTTCTACCAGGGAGGCAACTCTTTGAAAACACTCGTAGAAAATTGGACCTCATATGGAGGCAAGTGGCCACTAGTACACCTACTCTAATTGTCTCTATAGATGCCGAAAAGGCGTTTGATAGGGTCAAATGGCCATACCTACTTACCCTATTAACAACTAGGTTTCTCAAACGAATATACCACGGTAGATGAAGGCAGTGTACAGCGATGTCAGGGCACAAGTGCAGATCTCTGGTGCCCCTCCCTCCCCTTTTCAACTGTATAATGGCACTAGACAAGGCTGCCCACTGTTCCCTCTCCTGTTCATCTAGGCATTGAAGCCCCTCCTACAGTCGCTTACACAGCACCCTAACATACATGGGGTCAAGGTGGGGGGCAGGGATTTCATAGTAGCGGCTTATGCGGATGATGTGCTCTTGATACTCACGAGGCCGGTGGACTCCATGGCTGCTATGAGAGAGGTTCTCAATGAATATGAGTCTATATCGGGTTATAAGGCAAACATGTCCTAAATCAAGTGCACTTCCATTAGGTATGAATTTGGCAGATACAGCACTGATTCACAGAATGCATAACATACACATAGAACAATGCTGCCTTAAGTACCAGTGGATTCATCTAACCGCTGCAATTACCTTTATGGAAAACATTGATCAGAGATATGGAACAGTGGATTGATAAACCCATAACCTGGATAGGGACATTAGCGCACGACGAGCACACACTTGGCTAAAACAAGAGCTACCACACATAGTGAGCGTGATAACTAGAATCAAAGAGATCCATTTGATGGATGACCTGACAGCTAGGGTGAGGGGTACCACTAGGGCATTCCATAAACTATGGGAACCATGGGATGGCAGTCCTCTGGGCACTTAGTGGAGGAGAAGGAGTCTCGCCCATTCCCCGGACTACGCAACAATGCAGGACAGCCCTGGGGACCAGTTACCCCTGCGGGATCCTGGCCCCCTGTTTGCCTCTCCACCAGCTCCCCTTCTCCCTCCCCCGTCCGCTCCTTCACTATTCCTTTCTCAATATCCTTTCTTCTCTTTTCTTCTTAGGCACTCTCCTATAGGAGAATATATATATATAGTATAGAGTTAAGAGTATATATATATATATATATACAATCCAAGGTCTATGCAAATATACTTGTAATTCATATAACGTACACAAGCTCAATAAAATGACTTAATGCTGATATATGCTAATATGAAGACTAATGTCTTGGCTCACTACGACACTGCAAACTTAGTAGAGATATTTAAACTTACTTTGAGTCTAGTATATGTTTATGTTAAAATGTGCACTTTTATCATGCCACAACAATGTATCTGTGCAATTATGCAATATGTTGAAAAAACAGGGGGTTGGCAATATATGTTGAGTCTGTTATGGCTACCGATGCTTATGTATGCTTGCTGCACAATAAAAATAAAGTATGATAAAAAAATAATAAGTGCAAGTCTCTCAACATGAACTGTTATGTACCTGCAATTTACTTTATCACATTAACTATTAATGTCATGTCATTATCTGCTTATGTTCCTTTCTATGCACGATTAAAATAAAGAATTATATAAAAAAAAAGACATGTCACATCAAGATAAGCTGCACATTTTTAAATAAAAAATAAGAAATAGTGAAATCAAGCTAAATGACTAGTTACTGTGTAATGGTCCCACCTCAAGGGGCTCTGTGATAGAGGTGTGCGAGTCCAGAGCACTATAAGGCATGACTAGAAGAATATTTACTAATCCTGATAATAAACAAGTAACTGCAGCTAAAGAAGCGTCCAGGTCAGGGCTCCACTATGATGTAGCCAGGCTCATCGTGTACGGAAAAGAGTTAAGGCCTCCCTACTGTCCCTCAGCCAATCCCCAGTAAGGGCAGGTCACAGTCTCATGAGTTGACACTGGTCAGTGAACCAAGAGTAAAAATAGCTGTCAAAGTAGGACATTGCTGGTAGGTCAGGTTTTGCAGTGCATTCTACATTTCCCCTCGCACTTCAGCCCGCCTGGGAGATTCTTGTCCCGACCACGAGTAGGTCCCAAGGACGTCTGAGGCTCTCTGCATTTCAGTTCGGTGATAGAACTACTGTGGCAGGCAGGAGGAACCTGAGTTGCAGCATCTTCCAAAATGTTGCAATAAGGCTATCGAGCCTGAGTAGGATTCTAGACCCCTCTTTCAGGTGTATCCAGGGACATGTAGCCTTTACTCTGCCATAACTGCAGGCATCCTGTGAAGTTAGGAGTCCTCAGGGTTGGGACAGGGATCAACCACATAGGGTAGCGGGGTTTCAGCTCCATGATATGAGACAGCAGACGTCAAGGGGATCAATAGCCTGTCCCCTTCCGCAACACCCTGAAGGCCTCTGTTGCAGTTGACAGGGATCTCCGTCCAGGTTACAGCAGACATTGTAAGCAACCCCAAGCCAGTCAGTCAATGCAAGGTGTCAGGATGTCTAAACGAACTCAAGACAGAGAGCCACAGAGACTGGTGATTGGACTAAATCAATAGAATCATAAGGAGCATTTGAAGAACACGTCCAGTCGCCATTGCAGTCAGGTTTCCCCCCCAGATCCTTTCTTTAAATTTGTTTTTAGAAACCTACAATTCCTACTACTTAATTCAAATGTATTTCCTGTAAAACATTGAACCTCTCTTATATCTGTCAAGTGAATGAGGACAGCCATTATTCGGCACCCTAATTTTCCTGATTTCTCATGATACGGTGCTTATGAGGGTATTACTGTAACCGCGGCTGGTTCCCTTATTTACCACTATAATGTCTTAAAGCATAGAACTTAGAAGGGCTAACCATACAGATATCTTAGCCATAATTGTATATAGTTAGTAAGAGATCCTCTATTTAACATATATAAATAATTGAGTATACAATATAAAATAAGGATTGTCTTGGAAGCAATAAAGTTTTGTCTTTTAGGTATTTATTATATAAAAATATAAACATAGACATATAAAATCCATTACCATAATTTATAGCAGAGTTCATAAGATTAAACTAAATGCTTGCAAATATCAATAATAGATTAACATACCCTCCTGAACATGTCATCATGTCAGCCTCTCTGTCATTTTAAGATGGAGCAGCGTCTGTCTCCAAGTCTTTCCTCTGTCCCTTATCATTTAGAAGTACACCTATTTATACCTTAGGTGTCTTCATTTTAAGGTCACTGTAGTTCATATATGAAAAAGTAACACTTCTTTACTTTATTCATTTTAGGACCTCCCTTAACTTGGCAAAAATACAAGTCCATAAAAACTTAAGGGTGCACATGTCATGGGGAAGTTCCCTGACTTGAGACAAGATGGCATCTTTATCTACTTAGGGTTACCACAATATATTATGTACTGAAAGAGTCATAGCATGGCCTTGAAGCTTGTTTATGCATTAATGTTATTGTATTTGTCTGGGACAAAATGGCGTAAACATATTATGCACTGTAAGTAAGTAAGAGGTTATTATGCATTAACAAGTATAGCAAAGAAAGGAATTTTAATTTAAATACATCAGCTAAACAGTGAGTTGAGTCGATCAGGAGGAATATGTTGTTCAAACCTCCTGAGCTATTATATATTCAATCAATCAGACAACCAAGATCGTGCAACCCAGGAGCTTTAGTATCAATTTCTATGGAAAGCTGAACTTTTATAAAATAAGACAGAAGAGATAGTCTCTTAATCCCTAAATTTTGGGGGTTGGCATGTTCCTTTAAACAGAAAATGCCCAGATACTTATTGAAGAAGTGAAAATCTTCCATTATGAGATTTATGTACTAAAGTGAGAATTCAAAGTGAATTTCAAATTTCAGGTCAGAGTAGATGAACTGAAAGCATAGCTGACTTGGAGAAATGTTCCAGTTCAGCTGTTGTGACCTTCAAATGAAAATTCACTTTGTATTATCGCTTTAGTAAAAAAAACTTGTATGTGTTTCATATACATGTGAATTTGAGTCAATGTAGGCCACCCTGCTTGTTGTGTTCACAATGCTATATTGAGCATGAAATGAGAATCCAAAAAGACCTTCAGAAAGAGAAAGCCTTCATATTTTAAACAAAAATATTTATTCATGTACCAATTCAAATCCTATACATTGTCTATCTTGCCCTTCAATCACAATGCATTTTCATCTTATGTGATCAGATCACATGTTGATAGATGAATGCTAAGATCTGAACTGAATTCATAATTTTGATTGTATCAGGATTAGAACTTTTTCTAAGTCCACAGTTCCTGCTGATTTAAAAAAAAAAAAAAAGTTTGTTTCAATAATTGTTTTATGCTCCAAGGGTTTTAGCATGTTAGAAGCACAATCAGGGGTAAAAAGCACACGGGTAAAAGCACAATCAATGTGCTCATATTCATTATGCTAACTAGATTACACTTGCAGCCTTCCTGGTGAAAAATGTCTTTGCCATTATCATATTCTAACTGTAAGCTATAATCATAAATTATGAAATAGAGAAATAGATGTTAAGGAAAAGATCTCTATCTAAGACAAGTTCCAATTTCAGTCAACTCTTTTTAGAAGTTACAAAATAATTAATAGTCTTTGAGAGATCAATAAAATGTACGATGATATAATATACTTTGAGAACAGGAATATGATGTTGCCTAATAATGGTTTTTGTTTTTTTTCTTCCATGAAAATTTCTGTTCTAGTGTATGCTTGTATATGTAATGTTTATTACTATAACTGGTATACATTGACACTTATACAAATGCATCTCAGAGGCTAGATTCAATATTTAGTTTGCCTAATCAGCAATGCTAATACTGTGAAGTACTGAATGTCACAAAACTATCTTATTTAAAACAGAACTAAAGCTGGTCTGTATGGCAATCCAATAAGCCTGAAGCCCAGACAAAAGGTCTTCACTTTGGAGATCATTACGTGAAAAAACTTGGCACATTTGCACATGTTAAAAGTTTTAGACACAGCACAAGCTAACATGAAGAATCTCTTAACGCCCTAAGATTACAGTGAAGCCTGCAGAGCATGGGGTCGTTTTCCCTGTGCTTTTCCAGAGATTCCTTTCAGGGACCCTGAGGCTCATTTCAGAACTTCATCTCAAGATGCTAGACCACTGCCCACCTTCTTCACCAAATGTGGACTCTTTGGTAGGGTTGTGAAGCCTGGGGAAGTTCCACTGGAAGTCATTGTTTCAGTAAGTCCATTGCCTTTTCACCTTTCTTACCTTGAAAAGGTCGGGGGCACACTAGTCTTTTTTTCAGTGCCTAGGCATCTCTATGCTTTGATGCCTTGATACTAGAAATGATATAAGGTTCTCATATTGAGGTCCTGGTACACTCTACACCTCCTTACAGAATAATATTTTACATTGAGACAAGCTCCTGATCACCCAGAAAGTTCATGCTCTAGCTGAGAAAGAGGCCATCATAGCAATTCCTGCATCCACTCTAGGTTTTCTGAGCAACCTTTTTCTGGTCACAGTAAAGGGAAGGCATGCACCCTGTGATCAACCTCTGTCCCATGTATACTTTTGTAGCTCTTCAGTACTTAAAGGTGAAGGGCATCCACTGCCTTTGAGTTCTTCTTTGGGTGAATGATTGGATGGTCAAATTGCCCTGAAAGACTCCTACCTCGTGGTGCCCATTACTAAAAACCATCAGAATTTAATTCAATTCATCTGGAAAGGTACCAAATGGCATTTCACATGTCTCCCACCAATCTCCTGAAGAAAGTGGTCATAGTTTAACAAAGCATGATCATTTTTCTCATCATTTACTTAGATGGCCTGATCATCATGTCTTAGGACATACCGGCCCTTTAGCTGTTGTTTAAATTGGCGCTCTTCCGAACCTTGGGTTCTTAATTATTTGGAAAAAGTCAATTCTTGTTCCTTCCCAGTCCATGGAAATTCTTGGCTTCACCATTGACTCCATCCATGGTTCACTTCATCTTCATCCCTCCAAAGTAAAGAAGATGAAGATCAAATGAGTGCTATTCACCACCTGGCAAGAATAATTCACTGTTGGCCTCTATTCATGCCATTTTTCCAGGTCAGCTCCAGTACCAGGCTCTCCACTGTCTGAAGACCCTGCATCTGCAATAAGGATCTTATTTCCCTCCATTGCAAAACCAAAGAGAAACTCACTCAGTTGGAATAATCAAGCAATATTCGGCACTGCTCCCACCTTGTCATCATTTCGACAATGACATATAAGTTATTTACGTAGCATTAAAGCCTGAATCTTGGCGGAACTAGTGAAAGAGTTCTGACAGTTTTCTTAGCTCACAATTTATTAGTGCAAACCGAATATATTGTAGGACTGTCCAACATCATGCAGTTTGTGTCAGGATTACTGTTTGATCCAGCACGTAGAACTGTACAGCACGGATGACAAATAAGTAACGTATTACCGGTCCTTAGAATGGCCGGATTTAACGTACAAAGAATAGTCAAAAATACTAGCCGAGGTCAGGGAACACAGAAAGGGACACAGCGATGAGGAAAGCCAGGAGTCAGGATACCAGAATATAGAGAAGTCAATAAACAAAGCCAAAGTCAAAAACCAGGTAGAAAACTATAAACAGGAACGCGCTCTCAGACAACCACAAGGGAAACCACGACAGGGCACTGAGCAGGCTGAGAACTGGGCCTAAATACCCCTCCTTTAGTTCTGATAGGCTGTAACCGGCCTTTGACCCCAAAGTCAGTTACCAGGTTTCATTTGCATAATTGCTGCTCTGTGTGGACAGTAAATGTCATTAATCACTTTTCTCTAAGCGGATGAATACATGACACCAGGTTTCATTTGCACAATTACTGCTCAGCATTAACCCTTCTGTGGATTAGGTTGCTGCTCGGCACAACTTTTCCTGTGTGGACAGTAAATGTCATTAACCACATTTCTATAAGCAGATGAATATGTGACATTACCCCCCACCTGAAGAACGCCCACCGGGCGGACAGGACCAGGCTTGAGAGGAAATTTAGCGTGAAAAGCGCGGATCTTACGGCCCGCATGCAGGTCAGGAGCCGAAACCCAAGAACGATCAGCAGGACCGTAACCTTTCCAAACAACCAAGTACTGTAAAGTGCCCCGAGAAAACCTAGAATCCACGATAGAAGATACCTCATACTCTTCCTGACCACCCACCACCACCGGAGGGGGAGGAACACAAGGAACAGTATATCTATTGCAGACAAGAGGTTTGAGTAAGGACACATGAAAAGTGTTGGGAATCCCTAAAGATGCAGGAAGAGCCAGAGAGTAAGACACTGGATTGATCCTACGAAGCACTCTATAGGGACCAAGGAATCTGGGGGCAAACTTCATGCTAGGGACCTTAAGCTTGATGTTGCGAGATGACAACCAAACCCGGTCCCCCACTTGGTACACCGGGTTGGCACTCCTACGCTTATCAGCAAAATGTTTGAAGCGTTCAGCAGCAGCCCCTAGAGCAGTTTGAACCTTAACCCAGGTATCCCGAATGGAGGCCAGACGCTCATCCAGAGCAGGAATGGCAGTATCAGAAAATACCGCAGGGAGAACCGTAGGATGCCTACCATTATTGACAAAAAATGGACTGTGCCCAGAGGAGTCATGAACAGCATTGTTTCTAGCGAACTCGGCCCACGGGAGTAGTTCGGACCAATTGTCTTGTGTGCTATTAATAAAACAACGCAAATAAACTTCTAATGACTGGTTAGCCCTCTCAGCTGTACCATTGGTCTGTGGATGGTAGGAGGAGGAGAAGGAGAGATCAATCCCCAATTGTTTACTGAACGCCCTCCAGAACCTGGACACAAACTGAGAGCCCCTATCAGACACAATATTGTGGGGGATGCCATGCAAACGGACAATTTCACGTATGAAAATTAGGACCAAATCTTGCGAAGATGGCAACTTCTTGAGAGGAATGAAGTGAGCCATCTTAGAAAATCGGTCTACAACCATGAGAATAGTAGTGAACCCAGCAGAGCTAGGAAGCTCAACAATAAAGTCCATGGATAGGTGGGACCATGGAATCTCAGGAACAGGAAGAGGCTGCAACAGGCCACAAGGAAGTGCATGAGTCACCTTAGAAACTGCACACACAGAGCATGCCTGCACATACTCCTTTACATCTTTCCTGAGTGAATCCCACCAAAATGATCTAGTGATCGCGGCAGTGGACTTATTGATGCCCGGGTGTCCAGCAGTTATATTGTCATGGAACACTTTCATGATATTAACCCTTTCACATAGGGGAACGAACAGTTTATCACACGGTTTACCACTGGGCGCCTGAGGCTGGGCCTCCAGTATGGTGCCAAGCAGTGGAGAAGACAGTGAGAGGACAGTAGTAGCAATAATACACTCTGCTGGAATAATAGGAGATGTCATCTGTTCCGGAGCTGACTCATTATCAAATTGCCTGGACAAGGCATCAGCCTTGGTATTTTTAGAACCAGGTCTATAAGTAATGAGAAAGTTAAAATGTGAAAGGAACAGTGACCATCTAGCCTGTCTGGAAGACAAACGTTTGGCATCCCCTATATATGCCAGATTTTTGTGGTCGGTTATGATCAACAGGGGGTCCTTGGAACCCTCCAAAAGATGTCGCCACTCCTTGAGGGCAAGAATAATGGCCAACAGTTCTCTATTGCCAATATCATAGTTGCGCTCAGCAGGAGACATCTTTCTGGAGAAGTAGCCACAAGGATGCAATGGTGTTCCCTGGCTTTCTCTCTGAGAGAGAACAGCCCCTACCCCTGTCTCGGATGCATCAACCTCCAATATAAAAGGTTTACTGGTGTCAGGATGTTTTAGTATGTCCGCAGAGGCAAATCTTTGTTTAAGAGTCTCAAAAGCATTCACAGCCTCTTTGGACCATACCGTGCTACTAACCCCTTTGCGAGTCATATTTGTGATTGGGGCTATTACAGAAGAAAATCCCTTGATGAATCTTCTGTAATAGTTGGCAAAACCAATAAACCTTTGAATGGCTTTTAAACCAGAGGGTAATGGCCAGTGTAGTACAGCCTCTAGTTTTTTAGGATCCATTTGAAATCCCGATGCAGAGATGTTGTAACCCAAAAAGTGGACTTCAGGCTGGTCAAATATGCACTTTTCTAATTTACAATAAAGTTTATTTTTCAACAACGTCTGCAGAACCTGTTTCACATGGGAGTGGTGAGTTTGAAGATCAGGGGAATACACCAAAATATCGTCCAAATAAACCAAGACAAATGAGTAAATGAATTCCCTGAGTACATCATTTATAAAGTCTTGGAATACGGCCGGGGCGTTGCATAACCCAAATGGCATTACCAGATATTCATAGTGTCCACTACGGGTATTAAATGCCGTCTTCCACTCATGATTCTCTTTAATTCTAACCAAATTGTAAGCGCTCCTAAGGTCAAGCTTAGTAAATACTTTAGCTCCCTGAAGTCTATCGAACAATTCGGAAATGAGTGGAATAGGGTATGCATTTTTTACAGTGATTTTATTAAGTGCCCTGTAGTCTATGCAAGGGCGTAACTCACCACCCTTTTTCTCAACAAAAAAGAATCCTGCACCAGCTGGTGAGGATGACTTTCTTATGTGCCCTTTGCTCAAGGATTCTTTGATGTATTCCTCCATTATTTTACTCTCCTGGGGAGATAAGGCATAAACTGCCCCCTTAGGTGGCATAGTGCCTGGAAACAGGTTAATGGCACAGTCATATGCTCTGTGGGGAGGCAATACATCGGATTGAGCCTTGTTAAACACCTCCTGAAGTTCTTGGTATTGTATGGGAACTCCAGGAGTTTGGGGAGTGGTAGTGGGAAGGTCAATAGTATCCAATCTCTTTAGTACTGGTTTTATACATCTCCCCATACACTCTTTACCCCATTCTAATATCTCCCCATTAGCCCAGTCAATATAGGGATTGTGCTTACTCAGCCACGGAAACCCTAATATGATAGGACATGATGGAGAAGTAATAACCTGAAACGTCATCTCCTCCCTATGGGAGGCCCCAATGGAGATCGTAATAGGGACAGTTTCGTGGGTTATAAGCGGTTGTGTGAGTGGTCTACCATCAATAGCCTCTACAGCTAGCGGCGTAGGTCTCTCCCTGACCGGTATCTCATTACCCCTAATAAACTGGACATCAATAAAATTTCCAGCAGCACCTGAGTCTATTAGGGCACTGCAAGAAAACTTCTTGTTATCAATGGAAATAGATACCTCAAGGAGGAATCTACTTTTGTTTTTGTTAGAGGACAACTCCATCACACCTAAGATCTGTCCCCTTAAGGTTCTTAGGTGCGGAAGTTTTCCGGACGCACTGGACAATTAGTTATCATATGTCCCTTTCTACCGCAATATAGGCATAACCCCTCCCTTCTCCTATACTGTTTTTCGGCCTCTGACAGTCTAGTGACCCCCAACTGCATAGGTTCGGGTTCGGACTGTACAGGGAGGTTAGACAAAACAGGTTTAGAGAATTGAGGTGCTAGGGACATAGCCGTACGTCTGGTCTTGCTTCTGGTGACTTCTCTGAGTCTTAACCTATTATCAATATGCATGACAAACGTAATAAATTCGTTAAGACTCTTAGGTAATTCTTTAGCGGCTATCTCATCTAGTATAGTCTCTGAGAGACCCTTTTTGAATGCTGAGATTAACCCATTGTTAGTCCAGTCTACCTCGGAAGCTAAGGTACGGAATTCAATAGCATAATCCGAGATAGACCGGTTACCTTGTCTGATGTGCATTAGGGCAGTGGAGGCGTCATCCTCTCTACCCAATGGCTCAAACGTGAGCTTGAATTCGGCAAGGAATTCCTGGTAATTATGAGCTATGCTCCGATTACTCTCCCACAACAGATTAGCCCAGGCAAGGGCCTTGCCCTTTAATTGATTCATTAGATAACCAATTCTTGCTCTGTCCGTGGGGAATGACCCTGGTGAGGCCTCAAAATGGTACTCCACCTGATTAAGAAAACCCCTGCATTCCTGGATATTGCCATCAAACTGTAGGGATGGTGATAAGGAGATGCAAGGAGTCCTATTAGCAGTGGGTGGAGGTACACAGGGTAGAGGTGCTATAGGAGGAGACGCTGCAGGCTGCAGATGCTCCGTTCTAGCGAGAAGCGTACTTAAAGCCTGAGTGAATTGATCCATGCGGTGATCATTCTCCTCTAATTTCCTCTCACAAGCAGCTATGTGCTGACACAGTTCTACAGGATCTATGGCCATGTTGTAATGTCAGGATTACTGTTTGATCCAGCACGTAGAACTGTACAGCACGGATGACAAATAAGTAACGTATTACCGGTCCTTAGAATGGCCGGATTTAACGTACAAAGAATAGTCAAAAATACTAGCCGAGGTCAGGGAACACAGAAAGGGACACAGCGATGAGGAAAGCCAGGAGTCAGGATACCAGAATATAGAGAAGTCAATAAACAAAGCCAAAGTCAAAAACCAGGTAGAAAACTATAAACAGGAACGCGCTCTCGGACAACCACAAGGGAAACCACGACAGGGCACTGAGCAGGCTGAGAACTGGGCCTAAATACCCCTCCTTTAGTTCTGATAGGCTGTAACCGGCCTTTGACCCCAAAGTCAGTTACCAGGTTTCATTTGCATAATTGCTGCTCAGCATTAACCCTTCTGTGGATTAGGTTGCTGCTCGTCACAACTTTTCCTGTGTGGACAGTAAATGTCATTAATCACTTTTCTCTAAGCGGATAAATATGTGACAGTTTGGAACTCCAGGTTTCTGATTTCCAATCTTGGCAGTTGATTTGCACCATTTATCTCCAGCTCCAGACTGAAGTCCTGTGGATATAGTTCTGTTTGCCGCACATTTAAATTTCCAATTTCTGAAGTTCTTCAACTGGAAACGAGACCATGAAGATCTTGTGATAGATGCATTCCTCCAACCATGACTGCAGTGCCAAGTCCCAGCATTAAGGCTTTCCTTAGATTTCTCTCATGTTTTGTACCCTGTTGTACCCATTTCTTGCATTTACGTCCTTGTCAATTATCTCTCTTATTCATCACCTCCTTCTGGACCTCACAACTCTTGTTCACTGGTAGTCTTCGGATTTTCAAAGGCTTCTGCCTCTTCCTCCACATTTCCTCTCAGATGCCGAGGAAAACCTTCACCCTAATGGTTTATTGCAGGTTTAACACAGTCAAATCTTTTGGCTGAACCTTAGGCTCTTGGAACAAATCAATCCTTGCACAGTGCCTGTGTTAGTATTGGCTTTTGTAAAACACCATGTTACATTCTCTCACCTGTCTCTTTGAACAAGGTTTGGTTTATTGAACAGTTAGTTACCTATTTCATTCAGCTATATTGGCTGCTCATGTTTTTCTGTCATTCTTTACTTTTGTTGTGCATGTTATAACAGGCAAGTTAGTATAGTCATTCCACAAGATAATATTTACCATATAAATTGCTTAGGTGCAGCATGAAATTGTACTGCACATTTTATAGCGAAGAATAAGTAAAGTAAAAGGCTAGGTAAAGTAATTGTACATATTAGCAATAGAAAAGAAAACAGGCTATATTCATCTGTACAAGTAAAATAGTGAATCAACAGGCTGCATCAGAAGCTGTGTAGGAATAGAAATATTGCCTTGGCTCCTGTATGATAGCATATGTTACTGAGGAAAGGTAGTAGTTATGGGGAGCCAGAATGGCAGTGCATTCCTCAAATGCCAGGATAGCGCATCTTTACCCGATATACATGCTGGCTATCTGAGTATCACAGTGAGACAGAGTCCCGGCATTCCAGAACAGGCCACTTCTCTGGCCGATGATCATGTTGGTTTTAATGGTTTCTCCATGGGAAAAATCATTTGGTTTGTCATCTCCTTCATAGTATCAAGTTTGCCCAACGAACAGCAGCGCTTTGTCCCCTATCCAATGATAAAGACATCGGTTAGGGGTCAAAACGTTGCTTTTTCTGAGTTACCCTTTATTCAATTAAATCTTCTTTGGAATATCCACTGAGCACCCAGATGTCTTTCTTTGTTGGATCACAATCTTTGCATGACTTGAAGGCATTAAGTTCCTTCAAGAGGAGGAGGAAATGCAGTTTATGATAGTGTTGAATCCATTTAGATTTTGGATGTGCAACTTTTCAATACATCTTGTTGTCACCAAATTTATAATGGATTTTTGATAAATTATCAGCAATAAATGGGTCAAAAGAACAGAGTATGCAAGGAATAAATCTTTTAACCTGTATACAGCAGTGTCTGTTACCGAGTAGCTGGTAGGGGGCCAGAGTATTGGTTTTTCAGGAATTCCTCAGGATTTTGTTAGTGCTTGGGTCATGCCGTTGGTTGATGTCAAAACTGCCTTGAATTAACTAAAGCCAGAGATAGAGTGGAATTTAGTAATATAGCGAAGGTCAATATTAAAGCATCCAGTAGTCTGGTCTTTGCTTATAATCATAAAAGAAACTATGAAAACCTTATGTATCATAGCAGACTTCTGGGTGTGTCTACTTAATTTCTTTGTGTGCTGGCAAATTGATACTGGCAAATGCCTGAGTCATCAATATGGCAGATGTACAGTGGAACATATGCCAGTAACCCAGAATCCACTTGGATGAGTGGGAGCAAACTGCATGACAACAGTTTGCATCACCCGAAAGCTGCCATAGATAAACTATGCAATGAATGAGAGATGGAGAACCTAGAAAGTCAAGATCAGGTAAAGATTTTGTTGGCAATGCATTTCTTTAAAGGATGCCAAACTAGTGATTTGAACAGTCTGGATAGACTTTGTTCTAGAGTGAGAAATAGGTAGCGATATATATTTACAAATTATCTGAAAGTTACAATGTAATAGATATTGCAATATTTCAATAAAATAGAGAACTGACATAACTAACAGTTTGGAATATTGATGGTGCGGCTGCTTACAAACAAAATTCTAAATAAAGATTGCCCTGACATAAGAATGTTGTTTAGATACCTTGACTACTGGATCAGCAAGTAGAGAGATTCTTCTTTCAAAGGTCAGAGAGATAGACTGGCAGACATGGCATGACACCGTAATTAATGAGTATAGCAAAGTGGAGCACTCTACCGAGCGTGTATATATATATACCTAATATAGCAATTCCTAGAAAGTGAATCAGTTTGTTTCCAACCACCTTTCTTTATCGATATATAAATGCATTACTAATGCAAACAATGGTATACGTATTAAAATTGATAATATCATACTAATCATAAGGTTACACATATTGCCAGTGTATCCTTACTGAATTGTATTATGCGTTTCAGTAAACACACGTGTGATATGATGGCAGAAGGAATGATATAATAGTTATTCTGCCTGTCATGAAAACAGTTATATCTACATATACAGCAGTAATAATTAACAAACATAAAATAAAGTTTTCAAATAAATATCCTGCAACGGACGTAATTTTCCAAGTTGGCTATTTGGTCTAATATTTGCAATCCTTTGTCAATTCTCCACAATTCCAAGTTTAATAAATATCCCTGCATAATTTTCTTTTTCTCTTCTCTCTTGGTTGGTTTAATGTATCAATAACTAATTAATTAAGTGTTCTTGCATAGCAAGACCACTTAACCCCTTAAGGACCAAACTTCTGGAATAAAAGGGAATCATGACATGTCACACATGTCATGTGTCCTTAAGGGGTTAATGTTATCTCACATATATATTATTATTATTCTTATTATAGCCAAATTTACCACCCTAACTCCTCCCACAGTTTTTACACTACATAGACAGTAATATACCGAAACGTGCAGATTGTTCCCGATTGGTGTGCTATTACTTTGTGGAACGTTTCGCCGAATGGTTCACGGAATATCGTCGTTCTTGTGGTGAAAATGGTCCCATAGGAATGAATGGCAAAATGTTCAAAACTAGAGTGGGAGCTGGCAAAAGCTGAAAAATCAGGACATGATTTCTAAACTGCCACCACTCACTCATTTTCAAGCCCACCTACACAAATCTTATATCAAAATGTTCAGCTATCCCTGCTGCCACTAAAAATTTCTTGGGAAATTGTGTGAAGTGTTCTTGCCTCCACCAGTAGTCTACAACTGGAGTGGGTGGAGTGGCTTGAGTAACTGTTGTGTGGTTGGAGTGGCTGGAGTAACTGTGGAAAGGTTGGACTGGGCAGAGTAACTTTGTGGAGTGTTTGGAATGAGTAAAGATAGTAAACATTACACTAACCAATTGATTGATCAAATTTAAAAAGTGCACTTAATAGAGTGAGAAATGCATTTCAACTTTTATTTATTTATATAGCACATTTAATTGCAACGTTGTTGCCCAAAGTGCTTCACAGTTACATTAAAACATACATTTATAAAAACTTTAGCAGGTGTACAAAAGGCCCTGTCTATGACATCACTTGCTGCTGCAGCCTGGCACAGGTCAGAGTATTTTGGCGGTTGCCATCTTCCAACGGTAGTATTTTTAAAACTATACATCCTACAGTGAAGAGCTTTATATTGTGTTGATGCATAGTATGTCTCTGAAGTATTAAAAATGAAGGCACAGTTGCAGTTTAGAAATTGCCCTTCAAGTTTGAGCTGGCTAGAGTGAAGTTTCAATGAATGTCAATGGACGGCGTGAGTTGCAAACAAATGGTCATATTGTGAAAACTATCAGGACTATGGCTTAGCTGTGGACATTTTTAGTGGCAGCAGGGATAGCTGAACGTTTTGATATAAGATTTGTGTAGGTGGGCTTGAAAATGAGGGAGTGGTGGCAGTTTAGAAATCATTTAGAACACTGGTGAGACCTCACTTGGAGTATTGTTCACAGTACTGGAGACCATATCTTCAGAAGGATATTGATACCTTAGAGAGGGTTCAGAGAAGGGCTACTAAACTGGTTCATGGATTGCAGGATACAACTTACCAGGAAAGGTTAAAGGATTTTAACATGTATAGCTTGGAGGAAAGACAAGACAGGGGGGATATGATAGAAACATTTAAATACATAAAGGGAATCAACACAGTAAAGGAGGAGACTATATTTAAAAGAAGAAAAACTACCACAACAAGAGGACATATGCTTAAATTAGAGGGACAAAGGTTTAAAAAATAATATCAGGAAGTATTACTTTACTGAGAGGGTAGTGGATGCATGGAATAGCCTTCCAGCTGAAGTGGTAGAGGTTAACACAGTAAAGGAGTTTAAGCATGCGTGGGATAGGCATAAGGCTATCCTAACTATAAGATAAGGCCAGGGACTAATGAAAGTATTTAGAAAATTGGGCAGACTAGATGGGCCGAATGGTTCTTATCTGCCGTCACATTCTATGTTTCTATGTCCTGATTTCAGCTTTTGCCAGCTCCCACTCTAGTTTTGAACATTTTGCCATTAATTTCTATGGGACCTATTTCGTCACAAGAACAACGATATTCCGTGAACCAATCGGCGAAATGTTCCACAAAGTAGTAGCAATCCAATCGGGAACAATCTCCACGTTTCAGTATATTACTGTCTATGTAGTGTAAAAACTGTGGGAGGAGTTAGGGTGGTAAATTTGGCTATATTAAGAATAATATATATGTGAGATAACATTAAGTGGTCTTGCTATGCAAGAACACTTAACTAGAAAAGATACAATTTCTGGTGAAATTGTGTGAAGTGTTCTTGCCTCCACCTGTCGTCTAGAACTGGAGTGGGCAGAGTAACTGTGTGGAGTGTTTGGAGTGAGTAAAGATAGTAAACATTAAACTAATCAATTGATTGATCAAATTTAAAAAAGTGCACATGGCAAACTTGATAGAGTGAGAAATGCATTTATATTGTGAGAATCACAAGACCCAGACCTACATTTTGATGCATAGTATGTCTCTGGAGTATTAAAAATGAAGGCACAGTCGCAGTTTAGAAATTGCCCTTCAAATTTGAAGCTGTGTGGAGTTTCAATGAATGTCAATGGACGGCATGAGTTGCAAACAAATGGCCATATTGTGAAAACTATCAGGACTTTGGCTTAGCCATGGACATTTTTTGTGGCAGCAGGGATAGCTGAACGTTTTGATATAAGATTTGTGTAGTTGGGCTTGAAAATGAGGGAGTGGTGGCAGTTTAGAAATCATGTTCTGATTTTTCAGCTTTTGCCAGCTCCCACTCTAGCTTTGAACATTTTGCCATTCATTCCTATGGGACCAATTTTGCCACAAGAACGACGATATTCCATGAACCATTCGGCGAAACATCCACAAAGTAATAGCAATCCAATCGGGAACAATCTGCAGGTTTCGGTATATTACTGTCTATGTAGTGTAAAAACTGTGGGAGGAGTTAGGGTGGTAAATTTGGCTATAATAAGAATAATATATATGTGAGATAACATTAAGTGGTCTTGCTATGCAAGAACACTTAACTATTGATCTTTTGGCTGCGCTAGTTGCAAAGATATTTTATGCAAAAAGTATGTATTCACTTAATACAAAAGAAGAACATTTTTGTTGAACTGGCACATATCAAAATAGGTTTTGCTTATGAAGTTATACATTTATACAATATCATGATCCTTAAGGTGTGATATCTATTTTGTTATTATTTTGGAATCTAGACTGATTATAGAAATATAAGCTTAGTCTAAGGGATATATTAGATTCTGAACAGAAGTGTGCTGACTACCTTTCTCATGGTTGCCCTCAGACTGAACAAGTAGCATTATAAGGAAAGAGGAAGGAGACATAGTGATAGATGAAAAGAAGGAAAGAAAAAAGGGAGGCAAAGAAAAGTAGGATCATGAGAATAGGCAAAATAGTAGCGATGGAGAACCTTACTATCTTGATATCTCTCAAATAGCTGGATGGGTTCCTTTTGGTTTTCAGTGTACTTTTGTTGCATTACCATCCAGCAGATTCCCTGCCTATCTCTTCTTTCTTCTTTTTGCTCACCCAATATAATAAAACATAGCATTTTACTACAAATAGGTTTGAATGCTTTTATTGTGCTTTTGTTAAACTTTTGGCATAAGTCTACATTTGTAAGAAATTATGACCCTCTTACAAGGATATTCTTTTAGGGAATGTGTGACAAATAAGACATAAACACAAGTGTATAATAAAATGTATTGTAAATATTCATTTAAGGATACTGTTAGATTTTAAAAGGATATACACAATATACATTATACATTATATCCGGTACATAATCAAAAGCTACATAATAAAAAGGCAATACTTAAACATTTAAATGCAGGTCTTCCCCTTGCGCCTTCATCTTGGGTAATCTGGGACAGCCTCTCTTAGTTCACCATGGCCCTGCTTGCTGCGTTGTCCTCTCCAAAGAGAGAGAGAAAGAGAGAGAGCCTTCCTTGGTTGTTGTCCTTTTAAAGACTGATTCTTGGAGTAATAAACTACAAGTCCCAGAATCCCTTTTCCCTCCCAAAAGTGGTTTATCCCGCCCTCTTTCTCCAGAGAGTTCTGTCTTTACACAAGTCTTTCCCTTTGATCTCTTCCCTCCAGCTATACTGTAACTTTGTGAAAGACCAGTTGATTAGGTTTCTTGGTAGATTGGACTGCTTGGGAAAACACACACTTCCATGGTTACACCTAGATGTCTATTACTCTGATCTCCTGATAACATGCAAGGAATACTGGAGGGATGTAAGCTTTTGTTTTAGCTGGGTGTTGTAAAATGCAACTGAAAGCTTTGATCCTTATCACACTGTTATCAAGTAAATGACCCCCAACTTGTGAAACCAGTCACATACACAGAAAGTTATATACAATATTGCAGTTTGGAATATCAATTTCTTACAGTCCCCACCTAGAGGGCGAATGACTCAACAAGAAAATGAGCCCTCTCAAAGAAATACAGTATTTGAATTATGTGTGTTTTAAATGATTATGTGTTTTACTGAGACACAAATGACTTGACAACCACATATATTTATAATTTAGGGAACTGCAAGGCATAATTTAGCCAAATCATTCAGGCACTTACAGTTATCATTTTTCACCATTAATTTGAACTCCTTCAGCCATATCCGTAACCTTTCATTACCCTCATAGGCTCAGCATCACTGCAACCATTAGATTTCACTCCCATCACGCTCAATTACCTGTGCCACCAGCACTGCTTCCACCACACTGTTCCTTTAACCCTGGCCGTGCTTACTTTGGGCTATTAGGCCTCTGACCTCTGCCCACCATGACACCTGGTGTATTTTCACACCCACAGCAGTTAATTTGCTGTTCACTTACATAGTGTATTAAAGAGACCACACAAGGGAGAAACACAGTTTATTGTTTGGAGTGGGGATCTGAGTGAAGGTGTTTGTGCACGTTTGTATAGGTGGAGTGGGTTTGTGTTTGAGCCCTTGAGGATGTTTAATAAGTTTTCGATAGGCCCTTGGCTTCCGGAAATTAAAAGATTCTTAGCACAGAAAGTGTGCAGTGTTACATTATGCAAATCACTAGTGGTTTGATTATCATCCTTGTCTCAGTACTACCGTCTGGATTCACAAGTGGTCATCTAAAACATTGTAAACACAAATGTGAGCAAAATGCAACCAATATCAATGTGTACTAAGGGATACGTCCTCATAACAGTATGAAATAATTTACTATAACCTTACTAAAACCATAAATATTTAACCCCTTGTGGAAAACCAAATAGAGCAAATAGAAAATGCAAAATCATATATTGTCGCTCACCCCACCTTGACTCAAAAACAATATAAAATATACAAACTGGTCTAATTTGTCTATATGCTATACCCCACCTTGAGAGTATAAATTAAAACAAAAACAAACATAGAATAACCATTATCATTCTATTGTTCACCCAACCTTGACCCAAGGAAATGTAAAATATATGCAATTATCTGTTTCCCCTATATTCCCTTTAGAGTGTGAAATACAATAAAAAGCATAAGAAAACAACAAAATCAAAGAAGATGGAGAGAGAAAAAAGTAGATTGAATGCTACCATTACCTTCAGTCATTGAACTGTATACAAAGTTTGGCAGCGTGCAATCTAAAGAAAACTGACAATGGTCTGTTGCCTTTCAAAGATTAAAATCAAAAATCGGCTTGAGGCTATTTGTGTTGGTAACCAAATGAAAAAAAGACAAAAACTAAAATATTTACTGTTGTAAACCAACAGACAGTTACACTATCACATCTCTCCAGTGTGATCAACGTATAAGCCTCACCTTGGCAACAATTCATCTAATCTAGAAATATATAAAATTAGTAATCCAGTATCAAAATACAAAAATAAAACATAGCTGGAAGTGCAGGTGTGCTAAACTAATAAAAACAAAAATAATTTGGAATTTGGACCACCTGACTGTAATGAATGAGTTTAGAGGCTTATCCTTAATATGAAATAAAATATCATAAAACTACATATTAAGGTCCTCTATAAACTGGAACTGTATTTTTCCTGAAATAAATAAACATGTTAAATGGTTGGTCTTCTCACAGATATTTGTCTTCCTTCTCAATTGGCATCATCTCCGTAGTTTTCTAAAAAACAAACTTCAAGAGAAAGTTAATAACACACAACTAGAATAGGTCATTCAAGAAAAACTGTATCTATTATCAGATTCTTTGTGTTAACCATATCCTCTAATCTACTTAATTGTGCCTTGAGACAATCCAGTTTTTCAAGGAACTCATTACGTTCACATGTAAGAGAAAGATTTTCTGCCTTTAGTTGTGTATTCTGTGCTTTAAGCACATGGTAGGGAATCCAAGGTCTTGTGAGGGAGATACCATTATTATCTTTTCTCTGGGATCTCCACCTAGGCTGATTATCTTTATTTCCCAGAGTCCATCTATCACACATGGGCCTTTCATGATGAATATGCACATCTGATTTACAAAATTTTTCAATATGTCCCATCCTACCACACCTAAAACATGTAATGGATTTTATATGTGGGGACTTTCTCTGATTGATATATCTGTGAGGTTGGGGACTTTGTATCAATGACACTTGTCTTTTATTTACTTTTTCTTGATTTAGTAAAATTGCTTCAGCCCTTTTTAAGCAATTCCGTATATTTACAAAGGTGTCCTGTGGGGACACAGTTAAACCAATTAACTCTCGAATATCTGGCAGTGTCCTATTAAGTAATGCTTTCTTATATGCATATTCATTCTGATCAGCATGTGCTCCAGGTGGAACAGTCAGTTTGAATAAAACAAATAACCTATTTACAAACCCTTGAACAGACTCCCCTCTCTTCTGAGCACAATTACCAAAAGCAAAATGATGATTTATTTCCTCTAGACCAAGTGTGTTTAATAACTCTTTGATAAGTTGTTGCTTGGTTCTAGGTTCTATAAATATCTCATGTGGCAGACTTGCTCTTAGTGACTGGTCTGTACTAGCAATTATAACATCAAAAATATCTAATTCATTTAAGTTCCTGTGGATTTTTTCAAATTGATCAATTTTTAACATAACATCTACTGGATCATCATCCAAGCGTATACATCCCAGTTCTTTGCTCAGTGCAATAACCTCTGTATGTTTTAAGGAATGGGTCACAGTAGTTTCATGTAGTACATTTCCCTGTGCATCCACCATGTGCTCTGTAGAGACTGGTGCCATTTTAGCAGGAATACTGCACTCACAATTACTATAATTATTATGAAACACCTCCATCTTTGTTGTACACAAACCTCCACAATTGGTTTTCAGCCCATATTTAGTAGCAGCAAAACCATTTCTTTTTCTTAGTTTACATTTTAAATCATCAATTTCTTTAAGGCACACAGAATGATCAGCCTCTTTCTGGCTGCTGGAAGCAAAGATTCTAATAGCACCCTCTGCATCCTTCAGCCTTTCTACAAGCTGCTCATTACAACTGTGCAATTCCTCATTTTCAAGATGCATTTGCTGACTACCTACACACAAAGCAGCAGCATTTTGCGCAGACAGTTTAAAACCTTCCACTTCATTCTTTAAACTCAAAATGTCTGCCTCTAATTTCTCTTTTTGCCTATTTAAAGATTTATAATTCTCCGCAATCCAACGGGCAGCATAAATCAAGGCAATTTTAGCACTAGATTTGGACAATTTATTTTCAATAATTGCCCTGGCCACATAATCCTGAGCATTAAGCCACGGATCTAATGCACCATCCATACATTTAATTATTGCTTCTGGATTAGACACCTTAGCAATCTTTTTCAATAAACTCTCCATCATTGACAACGCACAATTCACTGAAATATCTATACACAATATCTGAACAGTATCCAAAAGTAAATATACAATCTATACAATTATGAATATGCTTATAAATCACACTAAATCCCTCCTACCTCGGCTCGCCAATTTGTAAGAAATTATGACCCTCTTACAAGGATATTCTTTTAGGGAATGTGTGACAAATAAGACATAAACACAAGTGTATAATAAAATGTATTGTAAATATTCATTTAAGGATACTGTTAGATTTTAAAAGGATATACACAATATACATTATACATTATATCCGGTACATAATCAAAAGCTACATAATAAAAAGGCAATACTTAAACATTTAAATGCAGGTCTTCCCCTTGCGCCTTCATCTTGGGTAATCTGGGACAGCCTCTCTTAGTTCACCATGGCCCTGCTTGCTGCGTTGTCCTCTCCAAAGAGAGAGAGAAAAGAGAGAGCCTTCCTTGGTTGTTGTCCTTTTAAAGACTGATTCTTGGAGTAATAAACTACAAGTCCCAGAATCCCTTTTCCTTCCCAAAAGTGGTTTATCCCGCCCTCTTTCTCCTGAGAGTTCTGTCTTTACACAAGTCTTTCCCTTTGATCTCTTCCCTCCAGCCATACTGCAACTTTGTGAAAGACCAGTTGATTAGGTTTCTTGGTAGATTGGACTGCTTGGGAAAACACACACTTCCATGGTTACACCTAGATGTCTATTACTCTGATCTCCTGATAACATACAAGGAATACTGGAGGGATGTAAGCTTTTGTTTTAGCTGGGTGTTGTAAAATGCAACTGAAAGCTTTGATCCTTATCACACTGTTATCAAGTAAATGACCCCAACTTGTGAAACCAGTCACATACACAGAAAGTTATATACAATATTGCAGTCTGGAATATCAATTTCTTACACATTCATTTTTGTGAATATGCTGTCCTGAAGTATGTATTTTCAAAAGCTTTTCCTATTTATATCACAGTCTATTAATATCTAACTTAAAAATGTTCACTGGTTCGTTCTGGTTACAGATGTATACAGGAAATCTAGAGCTAAGGCTTCATGTGGCACTGGAATTACCTGCCAGGTAAAGATTTGTACTCAGGGCCGCCATCAGGGGGTGACAACCATGACGGTTGTCATGGGCCCGGCGACCCTGGGGGGCCAGGCCGCTCGGGCCCCACGTGTAGCAGCGGAACTGCTGCCGGTGCAGTTGCACCGGGGCCCGCACGCTGATGGGGCCCATCGGGTGGCCCACGCACTTAGGGCCACCCGATGGGCCCTATATCTTCAGGGGCCCGGTCAGCGCTGTGGCCGTGTAATAGCGAGACCGGGCCCCTAAAAAAAAAAAATACGCAGCAAGTGGTCACTTCCTCCCAGCGCAGGAGGACCGCCAGCCAGGCCATGAAGAGGGAGAGCCAGCCGACTCCTATCAGCCCCAGCCACCCCCCTGCAAAGAAAAGGTAAGAGACAGGAGGGTGGCTGGAAAATGAGCTCTGTGTGTGTGTGTGTGTGTGTGTGTGTCTATGTGCATGTATGTCTGTATGTCATTATGTATATCTGTATATCATTATGTATGTATATGTCTGTCTGCAAATTGTTACCTAACTGTGCCTAGCCTCCCCAACAAGTCACACATTAGCAGTGTTGTAAGGAAAAAGCACATGGCCCTTCACACAACACATAAGCTTATCTAAATTAAATGGGCACTAAAGGATCCCAGACTATTTCAGCTCAATGAAGTGGTCTGTGTGCAGTGTCCCAGGTCCCTTAACCCTGCAAAGGTATAAACTGCAATAATTACCTTTCAGAGATAACTCCACCTCTAGTGGCTGTCTACCACACAGTCACTAGTGGAATTTCTGGCTTGTTAGGCGATTTTGGTCACCTCGCTATGCATGAGGACATTCAGTGTTACCCGAAACCCCATAGGAAAGTATTGTATAATGCTCTCCTTCGGGAGAAGTACTAATGCAAACACGGCCATTGCACATGCACATTATTTCTCTTCCGCCAGTTGACTTCAGCAGGGGAGGAGCGCAGGTGGAGCCTGAACCAGCACCCAGAGACATCAGCGCGGGAATCAGGTAAGTGACAGGGGAGGAGGGCATTATAGGGACAGGAAAAAAACATTGTTGTTCTGGCATTATAGTTTCCCTTTAAGTAGAAAATTAGAGAAACTTTACAATGGCTTAACTAACGGAAACAAAAAATCTCCAAAGAGGTTATAAGATAGTAAACCGTCAGAGCTGATAATGTAAAAAAAAAGAGGTATGAAACATCACACAACACAGGAACAGAAAAGCAAAGCCAGAATAGTCTAGACGATGCTAGGCCATAACGATAACATATTTAAGTTCAGTAACACACTACAGGGTTATCAAAAATACAAAAAAGCCACGTAATTAAGGCACCCAGACCACTTACGCTCATTGAATTGGTCTGGGTGCAGTGTCCCTGTCCCCCTTAGTCCTGCAATGTAAAGCATTGCAGTTGTAGAGAAACTGTATTGTTTACATTGCAGAATTAAGATAGCTTCTAGTGGCTGTCTCCCAGACTGCCGCTAGAGGCGCTTCCAGGAGTTTACCGGGCACTAGCTCGCCTAACTGACGCTGGAAATCCTCATTCTCTGCATGAGGACATCCAGAGTCAGAGAAATCCCTGTAGAAAGGCATTGAAGCAATGCTTTCCTATTGGAAGGTCCTAATGCGCTTGCGGCATTCGCCACGCATGTACATTAGCCGCCCCATCAGATTATGTCAGAGGAGGTAGAGTGCAGACCTGGAGCTGGAATCAGGTAAGTGATGAAATGTTTTTTTTTTAAACCCTTTATATTCCAGATGGGTGGGGGAGTGAGAGATATGGAAACCACATGAATACAACTTTGTATTCCTTACACTATTGAGTCCCTTTAAGTATTTAATTTGTTTATATATCTAGATTGTTTTCATAATGCATTATTATTTGTTCGAAATTTGCATTCAAATATTTTTTTACATTTTTTTCTGTAGTTAGTAATTATCCAGGAAATAGCAAAACACATATAACACTTTTTGAAGGTGAAGATAAATGAATAAGGTATAGCTTTCGGAACCAAAAAAAAAAAAAAATACATTGACACAGGGTAACATATTGAAAAAAGCTTTACTTGTAGTCTGATGAGAATTCTTGAAATGTCATTTTGCATGTTGTATAATTTTAGCTTGAGGTTACAAGAAAATAACAGCGTTACATAATCCACTAAAAGCTTGCCGGGACTGGTTGTCTGCATACAGATGGTAGTTCATGTCAACTAGCATTTCAGTGATATATCTGGAGAAAGATATTTGTTTCATGACATCTATAATTGGATAATATAATATTCCTCTCTAATTTAGCTGCAACTCTTTTAAACTATAAAAAGCATCAAATCAAAGTTCCTAGAAATAGTTTATGTGCTTACTTTAAAGCCATCAGTCTGTTTAATTGGATTTGTACTGTAAAATGTATGCAGGACAATCTGGCCTACTGCCCTCTTTTCTGTTTTTTTTTTGTATTCTCTTGCGTATTGTTACTTTGCTGTTTAATTTACAGTTTTCACAGATTAACCTGTTTACTACCAACAACAACTATAACCCATCAGGTTTTAGTTTTTTATTATAATACAATTAAATTAAGGGAATAAATAAAGCTCCTTACTCTCCACTTTTGTAATGGTGCCCATGTGGCTGCAAAACTGTTTTTTTGGGGCTCCCATCAGTGCCTAAGCATACATAGGGGGTTGTTAATGTCGCCTCCTTTATGCAATGCCCAGGAACTTTTCCACATTTCAATCTCTACTGTTCTAGAAATAGCAACTTGAAATGAGGTGCTGTGAGAGTTCTGGGTACATAACAAGCTGAGGCCTTTTTTAAATACAGATGCCTCATATTAGACAGGCAACTGTATGCGAGAATTATGTCTACACACAATATTTATTTTTGAAGTCATCATGCAAATGTGTATTTCCAAATATGCACAAATATTCCTTACACATACCCATCATCACGGTATTGACCATTTCATTTTTTAGTTTTGAACCCACTGTGTATTCTTAACATCCCTAAACGGCAATCTACATGAAATTGCAGTTTTGTAGAAAATTCTTTGGCTAGCTATTTATTTCCTATGTTCAAAAAAGATCATGAAACTGTTTGTACTGAAAGGGTAAATTAAAAATGTTAATAGTAATTAAGGTGGACCTCTCTCTTTATAGTTGTATGTGCTTAAAGCGCCACTTTAAACACCATAGCAACCACAGCTCAATGTAGCAGTTATAAGGAAAATAGGCTTTTGCTTCAAATCACTGGACCAACCTCCCCTTGCTCTCAGTCAATCATTGTTGTCCAAATTTGGATGGTCTAATGTAGACATCCACTTCCACATTAGACAAGCTGCAGCAGAGGGACAGGATTTAGACAACTTACAAACACTCTTTGCCCAAGCAAGAGAAGGGAGGACCAGAGAGGAATAAGAGCCTAGAGTCTGGAATGACTCCCCTCAGACCCAGTCAGATGCCATTTGACTCTGGGACAGTACAGAAAGGTATGGAAGCAGAGGGTTGATAATTATCAGTAAATTGTCATCTTTGTGTGTGTGTATGTGTTATTTTTGTCTTTGTATATATGTGTGTGTATGTGTTATCTGTGCCTCTGTATATCTATGTGTGTGTCATGTATATGTGTGTGTATGTATGAGTCAGCATGTATCTGTGTGTGTATAAGTCGGTGTGTATCTGTATGTGCCAGTGTGTATAAATCAGCATGTCAGTATATATCTGTGGGTATATGTATCTGTGTTAATGTGTGCGTGTATGAGTGTGTATCTGTGTGTAAGAGTCCATGTGTATCTGTGTGTGTTTCAGTGAGTATGTGTGGGGCAGTGTATATGCATACATCTCAGCAATCAAACACCAACTCTGGATACATACACATTCAAACACTAAACACAAGTACAACTGCTTTCAAGTAGCAATAGTACATACAAACATACAACTGCATTCAAATGCCAACACTTCACACAAACTCATACATACATTCAAACACACAAAACATGCTTAACTTTCTCACCAGTTTTTTTTTTTTTTTGCAGTAAGACGTATTTAATCATAAAAATGTAATGTTCTTTATGAACAAATACTAAAAGGTATAAAATAAATATTACTTTGCCTGTGACCCTTGGTTAAATATATATTTTTTAATGCTGCCATCGGTTTACCTATGGTTGGACAACCCTGGCTTAGAGCATTATCTGACGTCCTCAGTCAGTCAGCGCCGCCCCTGGCCAATATTTCCTCTTCAAGATTCTGAGCAGCAGAAAGATGGGACGAGCGATCACTGGCGATACTGGATTATGGTGTTAAACTGTTTATGAACAGTCCTTCTGGCACATATAAAACTTAATTCCAGTGCTCAGAGTGTTCCTTTAACATATTTGGAAGACAATGTCCTCAAAGCTTCTAGTCCCAGAGTTGCACACAGCCATCCTACTCTTTCATTACCACTCACCTACCAAGGAAAGACTGTATGATAAGTTCAGAGGTTTGGGGCTAGCTTCATGAGACTATATGCCTTTTTGGTATAAGTTAAACTGATCTTTGCTGCACAGATCCCTGATCCTGTAACTCAACATAACAAGGGTTTATGACACTCTGCTTTAAACCGCTGGACATTAATAAAATGCATTCAGTATTCTTTGTTTGTGCACCTTCTCTGCCCCCTTTGATTCACTGTGCTGGAAGCAGGGCATGCCTTCTTACATATACATGTAAATATTCTGCTGATATTTTGAGACCAGTACACGGTGTCTGATCATTAACCCCCTTGGATCCTTGTCCAAGCTGAATGACTGATGCACAAAAAAGGCTCACACACTCAGGCAGGTGGACAATTCCCAGCGGACTCCCTTGCAGCCATAGTTATGGTTATCCCCAAAGAAGGCAAAGATCCAGCCAACTGCTCCAGCTTCCGATCGATCTCGTTGCCTTGTCTCAGAGGATCTCTCAGATCCTGCTGGGCCTCATACACCCTGACCAAGTTGGGTTTATCCCAGGCAGGGAAGCAAAGGACGATACCATACATAACATCATCCACGCCGCAAGGACCTCGGAGCGGGAAACTGCGCTCTTCTCGACGGACGCCGAAAAGGGCATTTGACCCAGTAGATTGGGCGTACGTGGGAGAAACGCTGCAGCATATGGGCTTCGGACCTCATTTGCGCTCCTGGGTCTCAGCATTATATACAATACCGACAGCACGGATCCACATCAAAGGGTCCCTGACAAAACCTTTTCCCGTATGCAATGGGACCTGGAAGGGATGTCCCCTGCCCCCTCTCCTGTTTGCCCTCTTGAGCCATTTCTGGAGGCAGTCAAACAGGATGGGGGTATAACGGTGGTACACATAGGCACTAAAGACCACCAGTTGGAGGCCTATGGGAACAATATGCTCTTCTTCCTGGAACAGCCACTGATCTCGGTGCCCAACCTGTTACAGGGGTTTAAGGAATACTGCCAAGTATCCAACTTAAAACTTAACCTAGACAAGTCTGAAACCATGCTGATAATGAAGAACTTGCCAACCGTCTCAGCACTCAATTCGCCTTTCCCTGGTGCTCCATGAAACTGCGATACCTAGGCACGTGGTTGCCAAACGACCTCACTCAACTCTACCAGATGAACTTCCTCCCCCTCCTAACAACCCTACAAAAAGACCTCCAGCGCTGGTCATCGCAATACATCACCTAGTTCTGCCGCATTAATGCGATCAAGATGAACGTACTGCCACGACTGCTGTATCTCTTCATGGCGCTACCTACAACAGTTCCGCAGGCATTCTTCCGGACCTTATCGACAGCCATTTGCCGGTTCGTGTGGAACCAATGACCGACCTGCATCCACAGAACGATATTGGAACGGCCAGAGGCAGCAGGGGGCACGGGGCTGCCATCAGTGATAACGTACTACCAAGCAATGCACCGGCTCAGAATAGTGGATTGGCATGCACGCCCGAGCCCTAAAAGATGGGTGACCATGGAAACTCAGCAATTCCAAAGCACAATTCCCTCCTGACTCCACCCCAGAGTCTGGATGGCCTGCGGTACGCCCGACAGCTCACCACTTCACTGAACCCGCTTACCCCAATTACGCACCACCCGGACATGGCTGGGGGCCTGCCCCCCGCCGCACTAAAAAACTTCCTGGCAACAGACTGGATATACATGGATCAATAGTGCTCCAGGGGAGCACTCAAACCGCTTGCAGACATACTCACAAACTGACAACCAACCCAACTAGATGTACCAAGTAAAGATGCAAAACTGTACCAAGTAAAGACGAAAAATTAAGAGGTAAAGACCATCTCCCTAGGAAACTAACAGACTTTGAACTGTGCACGACCAGATGGCACATGGCATATCATACCTGTACGCTGCTTTAAAAGCTCCATTTTATTTTTTTCTATCTAAAGAAGTCCTTGGAGGGCTGTCATGCAGAATATGTTTATATATTGTACCAGAGGATTGGAGAAAAGCAGATGTAGTGCCATTTAAAAAAAAAAAAGTTCCAAAGTCTCAATTTAAAGGCACATCACCGATTTTGGATGCTGGTGATGCGGACGTGCGTGCGTCATCACGTCATCAACGTGCTTGCATGTTTTGGCATCACCAGGTAAACAATTAGAGCCCTTGCTGGGCTATTTAAACTCTCTAATCCTTTTGTTTGATGCCCTGTCGTGGTTTCCATTGTATGGTTTATCTGAGAGCGCGTTTGTATTTCTTGTATTTCTGGCATTTTGACCTTGGCTTATCTTTGACTATTTCCTTCACTTTTGGCTTATCCTAACATTTATGCTGTCTTCTGTATCCCTGACCTTGGCTTGTCTATTCTAGTGGTATTTAATCCGGCCATTCTAAGGTCTGGTATTACGCTTTTTGTTCTTTAGTATTTGCTGTGTTTGTCTTTGCTTGTTGGAGCCTATCTGTCCGTGACATTACGACAGGGCAATTATGGATCCTGCAAATATTAGCCAGCAAATGACTACGTATAAGATCAAAGTAGAGGAATGAGATCACAGGATGGATCAGTTCGCTCAGGCACTTCAGACTGTTTTTTATATTATTTTTATACATCTATCTTATAATCCTTTTTATTATACCAATACATATTATAATAATTGGTTTTGAACATCACTATAATATTAATGTTTTGATGACGTCATTTTGGCGGGAATTTTAAATCTTCATAGCATTATTATATGTTATATAAACCTTTGAATGTCAGGTTTGCCCTTCTTTTACTATTATCTACTTGATGAAGCCTTTTGAGGCGAAACGCGTCTACATATTATTTTAATTACTTTATAATAAAGAATTTAATTTGGCATAGAACACTTTATTGCCATTTCTTTTTATATTCTTTTTATATTTTCTATTTATAATTTTATTTTTATTTGTGCACCTGATCTACACCCATAAGGAACCCAAAGAATCCATAGGTGGGGATTATACCACCCAGGCGTTTATACCGAGCAGTATAGACCTGCTCTATAGAATGTAAGTAATCTACTTTACATCCTTTTGCTTTACTGTATACAGAGAGCACTATATTCTTATTCTCTCATTTTGGGTTGAATAATATTTACTCAAACACGGAATTTGGGCAAGAAACTCTCCAATCAAACACTACTTTACATATCCTTGAGTGGGGATTGTTCCACTTCACGCGCTTAATATCAGAGCTAGGATCTAGCTCTGAAGAGTGTGAGTGCGGCTATTTTATTATTTTAGAATTTTATTCCCGCTGATATACTGTACCATTGGAGTTCTGTTTCCCTTTCATATATTCTTCATTGGATTCGAGTACATCACTGTGAAGATTCCACTCCATTTGACGTCTCAGGATTTCCTGTTTCCTCAAAAGATCTCACCATTACGGACTCTTGATAAGTGTTTTGGACTATTGTTTTATTACCATTTTATATTTATCATTACCATTTTATATTTACTTTTATTATTTTATCTTATACTGTGTATATGTTTTATTATACATTTTAGGTGCACTCTTATCCTTTTTTTTATTTATTTTTACCTTTTATATTTAGGGGATTATAGGGGACTCCCCTCTGAGAGGTGCTGCCTTCTTTATTTATTTGTGTGGCAGTAGTGCGCTGATTTTTTTTTTTTTTTCTCTTTTCGTATCATTTTAGTTTTGCCTCCAAAACCCCCTATTAATTAGCTGCTATACGCTAAAGACCACACTTCTACTCACCAATTATGTCTATTTTCGATTTTAGAAACAATTTTGTTATTGATATTAATCATGCTTTTAATACCGAACAAAACCTCCCTACATATTCAAGGATCGATCATTTTAACCAAAGGGAGTTATTTACAAAATTAGAGAAAGCACTTACAATGGAAATTAAACTTAAATGGGAATTAGCCACTTTAAAGAAATACCTAGAAGAAAGAATAACCCCTAGAGGATTAAGAATTTTTAAAGAGCCTACTTCAGATAGAGATGACGAAGAATTTATGAGAGACTGGTATAATAAGCTAGAAGTATGCACTTTTGGTCTCATGGATACACTTATTATTAAAAAAACAAAAAAACTTTTAGCCCTTGATATGGAAATAAACGATTTAAAAGATAAGATGTTAACATTTACAGAAACACAAGTTTTTAAACAAAATTCTATTCTTATACAGAATAAAATTGAAAAAGTGGAATTGGACACAAAACATATTAAGGTAAAAAAATATATCCGTGATAAACAAGATTACTCTAACAACCAGGTCCGTTCCTACCACAAAAGAAATATTCCAGATAATAGAATCTACCCATCCTCCAATACCTACCAAAATGATCAGACACTCAAAACACACCACCATCGTTTACCCAGAAGAGAAACCCAATATCCCCCTCACCCCCCTGCAAGAAAGCCTTCCTTCACATCATCACGTAATTATCACTCTAATCGATCACACGCTACTAATAAATATTCCAATTATCAAATTCAATACAGACACTCACTGCACCACTTACACGATTCACTCCCTTCGACACATAATACCACCAATCACATCAATAACACCCGTCACTCTCCTGGTTTGTATCAAAATGAAAGAAACATTCCACAGAGAACTCAAAGACCAAGGTACGCACAAAGACACCTTGAAGCCCAAAGATCCCCTCCTAGTTATGTTCACAACAACAGATATCAACTGTTATCTGTGGATTCAGAAACTGACAATGAGGATTATTTTTTAGAGTTGAGCACTCAAAACAACGCATATGCACCAACGCCACACCCTACAAAAAACAAAAAACGAAGTCTGAATTTAGAGGAAGGAGAAGTGGTAGAAGACTCCAAAAGAGAAAGGCTACACAGACAAAAATTAAACCTAATGAAAATGACCTCGGTATTTTTAAGTTATCCCAAAAGGCACTAACATCTACTCAAATATTAGTCTTAACTAAAGGTCTTAAATTTGCCCCTACAAACCCTTTTAAAGCTTTTATAGACATCAATAAGTTTGTCAGAAAGGCAACTCTTAAAAGATTTTTTGCACATAAAGATGAAGAACCCCATAATGTACAACCTACAGCTACCTCATTATCAGAATCACATAAAATTATTTCTACTCCTCTAAAGAAAACTTCGATTTTCTTTCCCTCCAACTTTAAATCAGGTCCTTTAGAAGTTTTTAAAAAACTAGTTACCAAAGACCTAGAAAAAATTCATAGAAACAAATATGATTGAGATAATCTAACACAATCGGAGCGTGTAGCATTACAACAATTACAAAAAGACGAAAATATTGTTATAAAACCTGCAGACAAAGGGGGAGGTATTGTCATTTTAAAAGATATGTATATCAAAGAAGCCATGAGACAACTAAACGATTGTACAGTCTATGAAAAACTTATGCGCGACCCAACATCCAAAATACAACAGGTTTTAACTTCATTTTTAATTAAGGGCCGTGACCAAAATATTTTAACTAAACAGGAATTTGAATATCTAAATATCTCTCATCCTATCATTCCGGTCATATATTTTTTACCAAAAATTCATAAAAGTATTACCAATCCTCCCGGTAGGCCTATCGTCTCAGGGATTAAGTCTAATTTACCCGAATACCTGGACATTCTGTTGCAGCCTTCAGTGAAACGTATGAAGTCATATCTAAAAGATTCTATGACTTTACTTTGTTTTTTAAACAATTTTAAATGGAAAAACACATACATTTTAGTGACCTGTGATGTACAATCTTTATACACCATTATCCGTCATGATCAAGGCTGTCATGCAGTAGAAAATATTTTAAAAGCAGAAAACAATATCTCAGAACAACAGATAGATTTTATTACTCAGGGCATAAACATTATTTTAAATAATAACTACTTTTGGTTTTTAGATTCCTTTTATTTACAAAAACAGGGCACTGCTATGGGGACCAGGTTTGCACCCAGCTATGCCAACCTATTTATGGCAGAGTGGGAATCCACCACCATTCTAGGCGGGCATGGCTGGCAGACAAACCTGGTCACCTATTTTAGGTACATAGACGATCTGCTTTTTATCTGGGATGGCCCAGAAAATCTACTTAATCAGTTTTTGCAGCACCTTAATAAAAATGATAAGGGTATTATTTTAACTTGGGATTATAGTAAATCCTCTATCCATTTCTTAGATTTAGAAATCTTTATTAATGATGAACTTATTCATACGAAAACTTTTTTTAAAGAAGTATGTACTAACAATGGTATTGACGTATCGAGTTGTCATCATAAGCCCTGGCTTCAAGGAATTCCTAAAAGTCAACTCCTCCGCTTACGTAGAAATTGTTCCCTTACACAAGATTTTGAGGAACAATCTCAATTGTTGTCCAATAAATTTCTCCAAAAAAAACTACCCTAGGAGTGACTTAGATAAAACATTAAAGAATATCAGTGAAACCAACAGATCACAATTATTAGAATATAAGACTAATAAAGAAACCAAAACTGCCCCAATATTGCCAATTATTTTCGACTTCAATAACAAAAGCAATGTTTTGAAGAAGATTATAAAAAAAAAAGGGATTTAAAAACGAGACTAGCCGAGCATTGCAGAAATATTCTAAAAGGTTACGAAAACCATTCAGTCTCGAAACACTTCTTACAACATGGAAAGAATCCAAAATTTCTAAAATGTATCGGTATTGACACATGTAATATTCCTTGGAGAGGGGGTGACATTAAAAAAGTTTTAGGTAAGAAAGAAATGGAATGGGCATATAATTTAAAAACTCTTGCCCCTACAGGGTTAAATATTGATTTTGATCTTTTTAACTTTTTGTAATAACCTAGATTGTGCTTTTATTATTATTAATTTTTTTGTATTCTTTTTTACTATTCAATTCTGTGCTTATACATGTCAATTTTATTTTATAACTATTGTTATTATTTCTCTTATTTTTTACATTGAGTATATTTCATATTTTATATTTGTACTCATTACATGTATTTTTTATATAGATTATATTTTATTATGCCCCAGTTATTTATTTATATACTGTGGTGTGTTTTGTATATTTGTATTATACTGAGGGTGCTGCCGGAGCTGGCTTGGAGGCTCTTGGGGGATTGAGATCTCCCTCCTCCTATTCGAATTTTTATTGAGCAGCCCTCCCATCTTCTGACGTATGCGTTCCGTTCGCTTTGGAACGCATGCGTCCTATCCCAGCACCACGTGACGCGGAAGTAACTAGAGTCGCTCGTCACGTGATTATGACGCATGCGTTCCATGTAGACGGAGCGCATGCGTTCCACTTGAGCATCACGTGACGCGGGAGTAATTTGAGCCGCACGTCACGTGATTGCTTTCTTTTATGTAATTTTAGCTTTATTAACTCTCGTTTTTATATTATTTTTATACATCTATCTTATAATCCTTTTTATTATATCAATACATATTATAATAATTGGTTTTGAACATCACTATAATATTAACGTTTTGATGACGTCATTTTGGCGGAAATTTTAAATCTTCATAACATTATTGTATGTTATATAAACCTTTGAATGTCAGGTGTGCCCTTCTTTTACTATTATCTACTTGATGAAGCCTTTTGAGGCGAAACGCGTCTACATATTATTTTAATTACTTTATAATAAAGAATTTAATTTGGCATAGAACACTTTATTGCCATTTCTTTTTATATTCTTTTTATATTTTCTATTTATAATTTTATTTTTATTTGTGCACCTGATCTACACCCATAAGGAACCCAAAGAATCCATAGGTGGGGATTATACCACCCAGGCGTTTATACCGAGCAGTATAGACCTGCTCTATAGAATGTAAGTAATATACTTTACATCCTTTTGCTTTACTGTATACAGAGAGCACTATATTCTTATTCTCTCATTTTGGGTTGAATAATATTTACTCGAACATGGAATTTGGGCCAGAAACTCTCCAATCAAACACTACTTTACATATCCTTGAGTGGGGATTGTTCCACTTCACGCGCTTAATATCAGAGCTAGGATCTAGCTCTGAAGAGTGTGAGTACGGCTATTTTATTATTTTAGATTTTTATTCCCGCTGATATACTGTACCATTGGAGTTCCTGTTTCTGTTTCCCTTTCATATATTCTTCATTGGATTCGAGTACATCACTGTGAAGATTCCACTCCATTTGACGTCTCAGGATTTCCTGTTTCCTCAAAAGATCTCACCATTACGGACTCTTGATAAGTGTTTTGGACTATTGTTTTATTACCATTTTATATTTATCATTACCATTTTATATTTACTTTTATTATTTTATCTTATACTGTGTATATGTTTTATTATACATTTTAGGCGCACTCTTATCCTTTTTTTATTTATTTTTACCTGTTATAACTCAACAACCTGCAGTGCCTTAGGCCTCCCACTACAAAAGCCCTTCTATAAACCTGACACCTCCTCCTAGATTCAGTGGTGACCCCCCAAGGAAGTTGTGAATTCTTGAACCAAATAGACTACCACTTTGATGCTTCGCCTAGATCTTTTCCTTCAGACCGGGCCAAAATAGGTTATTTCATGAACCAGTTGACTGGCAAGACTTTGGCATTGGCAAACCCTTTATGGGAATACAAGCGTTCTATAGCTTATAACTACAAGGAGTTTAAGCTATCATTTGAACCACCAGGGAAGGAGAAATCAGCTGCTAAAGCCTTGATTCTTTTCAAACAGGGTAATCATTTGGTATCAGATTATGCCATAGAATTTTGTATGTTGGCTCATAAAGTCGACTGGACCAATAGTGGCTTTGTAACAGCATTTGCTGAGGGCCTGTCTGAGACCTTATTGCGTGAAACTGCCGCTATTGTGGGGATATTTATGGGATGATAATATTAAGCAGTCGAGAATTGCCCACTTTTTCAATTCTCTTAGATCGTTTATCATGTAAGTGAAAAGTATTCCATAAATAATTCACAATCTGTTATAAAAATAGATTTTATTATTATTGTAACAAATTAATTAACAATAATATTAGGCAGCATGCATAATAATTATCGGTGAATAGTTAGTATAACATAGTATACAATACAATGGAATGGGTATACACGTTTCAATGGCTAAACAGCATTTTCTGTCAAGACTTACACGATTTATGAGGTTATCCTTACAGACAAAAAGTGAAGCTTTTCACAGCGAAGGGGCATAAAACCCTGGCTAACAGATCAACTGAATAACCCCTTCAATGCTGGCTAGTATCCTATTCTCCTGTGATTTTCAATTAAAATAACATTTAAACCAGTTCATTAGTCATTTCCTGGAACCATCCAATAAGAATAATCTACCAGATTTTTACAAAAACAAAACCGAATTTAAATTTGTCTAAAAAGATATCTAATCTTATATTAGAGCAAATCAATACACCTGGATAAAAACAGCGGTATGCTAACACGTGATACTATCACATTAATATATAATTATTCTTAATTCCACCTGCAGAATGGAATGTTTATAACTATATATTCTTTAGTTAACTAAGATTTCTAAATATTGAAATCTGACCGTGGTTTATCGAGTCATATATCATGCTATTAGTAAATTTTAATTAATTTAAATTAATTAAATAAAACCAGCATAATTACCAGTTATGTAGATATTCTCATCAGATGAGTAGGTAGTCCCCCAGACTTGATTGGTTGTATCTAGGTGCATGAGTTATAGTGAAAGGTGGTGTTGGTTAGAAAGTCAGTAAAATTCTAAGTGTTAGAGTTTTAAGAGTAGAGTGTTAGTCCCAGAGATTGTTTCTTGAGCCTCTCTCTCTGCATGTCCGACTTGGAATCCCCAAACTTCCAATTCCTCTCTCTCTGTCTCCAACTCCAACTACCCTCTGTATCCCTTCGTCCTTACTTTTAAAGGGCCAGACTCTTTGTACGTCATTAGTTGATAACCCAATAGGAAGCTGTAGGTGTGTCCAATCTATGGGTCGCAATTTAGGTATTTGATCCATAGATGGCAGTCTCGTCTAACGAAACCTTCCTATCCAGGAAAGAGTTAACTTTTCCTGATGACGATTTTGACGTCATTTGGCTTATCCAAAATGACTACCATAACTTAGATTTGCTGTCAGTTCAAAGCGTTTATCTCAGTCTTTGTGGCAACTACTTTGGTCGTAACTTGTAAAATTGAAAGTTCTAAACTCAATTTCACCCCTTTCTTACAATGGTACCTTGTAAAATTTAGAAAGTAAAATTAATTACTTAGTCTTCTCTGTGTTTAGATAATACATTCCTTTAACATTTAGACAGAGCATTCCATCCCCCTTGCTTAATTGCTTATCTTGGTTAGTGAAAGTAAGAAGAAACTATGTCTCTGTTATCCTGAAGATAGCAAAATGGAGTCTGTTTTGTTCTGAGTGGCTGTGGCAATATACACTTTTTTTTAATTTTTTTTTTATATTCTTTATTTTTGGAGTGCAGCGGAAACAAACATTGTTTGACAATGACATATAGTTAAGTTGCATTATAAATGATTACAGGCTTAAAGTATAAACATAGTATGTCAGGAGAAACTGCACACATTTTTTGGTTGAAAATGTAAAACAAGAGTGAATTGCTGCGCCAGCGTTTACATACATGCTTATTATAACTTGTTGAAATGGCCAAGCGTTGTACATCACATTGGTAAAATCTGAGACATAGCTTGCTAAGGACTTGCATTATTACAGGCTATAATAATAGGCTAATGAAGATGTAGTTTAGTACAAGCTGTTATTACCACTGGGAGACCAGGCCCTGCTGCAGAAATGATTGGGGCACTTTCACTAAATAATATAAGATAAAACACTGTAAAGTGGTGTGGCTGACTGAGGCTTAGCAGAGGCTCACTGGTTGAGCTGAGTTAAACTAAGGGCACAACATTTAGTAGGTGTCTAATTTTTTAGCTGCATCATTTTATAATAATAGAGACATCAGGCCACAGTTCTATCCTGTCAGGTGGCTGGTAAGAGTAAAAAAGAGTTAAGGAGTTAAGGACAGAACTGCAGCTTTACAGTGGGAGATAAAATGGTCACCTCGAGGGCCCTTGTGGCCGAGTTCTAGGTCGGTCGGTTGGTGAGGTAAGTTTATCATTGGTGCTGGATCTCGCCTGTGTAGTCCCCATATAGTGCAGGTTTAATTCAGCAGGGCACATAGGCAAAACTTCCAGGTGATTCTCTGCTCCGCCAGTGTCCTCTGTGTGCTTCTCAAGCTGCATGCCGGCTGTCAGGTGTGCTTGCTGCCCGTTCATGTCAGGTTGGGGAAGGTTGTCTAGCATTTCGGTAGGGGTGTGCGGCTCTTTACGTTGGAGACCAGTTCTCCGTCTCGGCTGGAAGGTAGGGTTTTGTCCGTGGAGTGTCTCTTGTCTTTTCCGCGGGGGATATGCTGGCTCGTTGTGCCCCCTTCGCTTCGCCGGCCTCTGGTCTGCTGAGGTGCTACAATGCGTGCAGGTGGCTGTTTGTTGTTGATTTCTGGCCAGTTGGTGCTTAAATCTGTGCTGTCAGGCTTGAGCGTGGGGGAAGAGTATTCCTTTCCTCTGCCGCTAGCGCACATGGCGTCCACCATTTTGGGCGAGGTGCCGAGGTCGCCGCTCTGGGTGGTCTCATTGCTGGGCCTTGATTGTGTTGCAGCGGTCGGTGTCCCAGGGCAAGGACCGGGATCACCCCCCCGGTCCAGAGGGGGGGGAGACAGGGCCAGTTCCACTCTGCTCTGGGCCTTCAGGTCAGGCACTGTTAGGCGGGATAGTGGGGCAGCGGCCGTCCGCCCCTCTCACCGCCGGAGTAGGCCCCATCTGGGACTTCAAAGATTCCTCCTCCAAGGGACTGAAGCTCGAGGAGCCAGCCTCTCCCTGGATCCAGTGCCTCCCTTGGGCCGATGGTCTTTGCTGTTGGTCAGCTTTTAAGTTGAAATTTATAGTTTTAGAGGCTTAAAGTTTAGAAAATTGCAGGAGCTGTGCATTCTTGTGACCGTCCAGCTCGGCGGTCCGGCCCCGCCCCCCGGCAATATACACTTTTAATTTCTTTTTAGCACAAAATGTCTGTTGATATAAATATTCTGACACTATAGTCTAACCTGAAAGGTAGAATGACTTTATCATGTACATGACGCATATAGATAATAGACTCAGTAAAAGGGAGAGGTTGAAAGGCAGACCAAAGCGCTTGTCTGTTCCTTTGGCTCTTCATTTTTCTCCTTCCCCTGCTTCTTCCCAACCTGATCCTGAAACCATGCAGTTAGGGATAACTAAAGTATTGGAGGCTGAGAAGCAATACAGGATAGGTAAGGGATTATGTTTGTATTGTGGCAAACAAGGTCATTTACATTTAGCATGTCCCATCCATCCTGAAAACTTACGCACCTAAGGACCATTAGGGGCCAGCCTTAGTTGTACATGTCCCCTAATATGCCTCTAAGTAGATTTCTGCCTCATTAGAGATATTTGCCAGAAGCTCAAGGAAGCAAATTGAAGGGTCAGAGTAAGACCCGTCTAGGGGTTCTGCCTTGATGTTGGCAGGCGGGCATTCCCTCCAGTGGCCATTGGAGTAACTAAATGACCTCCATTTGTTTAAAGGAACACTATAGTCACCTAAATTACTTTAGCTAAATAAAGCAGTTTTAGTGTATAGATCATTCCCCTGCAATTTTACTGCACTATTCACTGTCATTTAGGAGTTAAATCACGTTGTTTCTGTTTATGCAGCCCTAGCCACACCTCCCCTGGCTATGATTGACAGAGCCTGCATGAAAGTAAAACTGGTTTCACTTTCAAACAGATGTAATTTACCGTAAATAATTGTATCTCAATCTCTAAATTGAACTTTAATCACATACAGGAGGCTCTTGCAGGGTCTAGCAAGCTATTAACATAGCAGGGGATTAGAAAATCGTAATTAAACAGAACTTGCAATAAAGAAAGCCTAAATAGGGCTCTCTTTACAGGAAGTGTTTATGAAAGGCTGTGCAAGTCACATGCAGGGAGGTGTGACTAGGGTTCATAAACAAAGGGATTTAACTCCTAAATGGCAGAGGATTGAGCAGTGAGGCTGCAGGGGCATGTTCTATAAACCAAAACTGCTTCATTAAGCTAAAGTTGTTCAGGTGACTATAGTGTCCCTTTAAATATACATAGGGATTAAGGAGAGAGTGCAGGTAACTTTTTTCTTTGGTTTTTACTCTAAGTAGATTTCTGCTTCCCATCTCTCTATTTTGGAGTGGTACTGTTGCTGCTGCTGAAAATGTTATCGATGCAGAATATACTCACTTGCATCAAGTACCACTAAGAAGCAGGAAGCAGAACAACACCTTTGGCGTTCAGGCCAGAGATGGTAGACCCCCTCAAGAATCTTCGATTGCTCAGAAAACCTGTTCTGATACTCTATCCATAGGTGGTTTACATAAGGAGTCTATTGTTTTCCAGGGTATAGCCTCTCCTACCTATCCTGTTGTCTTAGGTTTCCCATGACTTTGTTTACACAACCCCACATAGACTGGGTTCAGGGGGAAGTATAGTGATGGGGTGATTCATGCAGGGAAAGATGCATACAACCTGTCAAACCTATTGATACTATTAATGTACCTACAGCCACGCCTTTATCTATGGAAATCCCTTCTCAATATATGTCTGTTAAAGAGGTGTTTAACAAGAGCCATGCTGAATCCTTGCCACCACGTAGACCTTACAACTGTGCCATCAATTTGTTGCCTGTTAATATGCCTCCAAGATGTTGTGTGTATCCATAGTCTCCGCAAGAAAGCGTGACAATGGAGGAATACATACAAGAATCTCTCTCTAAGGGTTTCATACGCCGCTCCTCTTCTCCTGCTGGTGCAGGTTTTTTGAGACCCTGTATAGACTATAGAGGCCTAAATAAAATAACCACAAATAATGCCTATTCCATTCCTCTTATATTGGAATTGTTCAATAGACTCAAATGGGCTACCATTTTTACTAAATTAGATCTCCGCAGTGCTTATAATTTAGTAAGGATAAAGGAGAGGCATGAATGGAAGACTGCATTTAACACCAGGAGTGGGCATTATGAGTATTTGATCATGCCCTTTGGTCTGTGCAACACACCCGCTGTCTTTCAGGACTTAATTGATGATGTCTTGAGAGATTATATACACTCATATGTCCTAGTATATCTTGACGATATACTCATCTTCTCTCCTGATTTCTGCTCACATCACATGCATGTGAGGACAGAGCTACAGACATCACTTAAGAATGGTCTTTATTGCAAATTGGAGAAATGTCTATTTGATCAGACCTGTAACGGAGTCTTACCTGATAGGGAGTCCAGCTCGCAGAGTTATACGCTCACCCTTGCAAAGTAGACACAGACCAGGGTGACCAGGTAAGACGCCACCTGGCCTGTGAGTCTGTGCACGGGGGCTTTCCAGGAAAGGTGCTCCAAGACTCAGTACAGCAGGGATAAGCAGAAGCGTGGTCAAGGGAAGCCAAAATCAGGGAAGCCAGAGGTCAGAGTAGTCCAGGAGGAAAGCCAAGGTCAGAAGCCGGAATAGACAAGAATCACTGGAACGCAGGTACGGAGTAACAGGAACCAAACAAGGGAACCAGAGTCAATGAACTGACACCCCTCCCAGGGTGAGGCAGGCTTTTATATCCTGTTAATTAGGATCAGATTCAGCTGGAGAGTAACTGACAGATCAGAGCCTTTGGTGAAGTCCAGACCCCTAGTGCTGCAGGCAATACAAGAATAAAACAGGAGTTATCCAAAGTCCTGAAATGGCTCAGAGGGAAACTAACAGGACACGGTCCAGAAGGACCACAGTTCAAATCCCCTATCGGGCGCTTCCGGAGCGACCATGTCTGTCAGACTGGATGTCACGGCGTGAACCGTGACAAGACTGAACTTCAATTAATAAAACTAAAATCAGTTGGTTTATGTGAACAATCGTGTTCTTTGATTGAACACTAGCTTAAATATAGAGTGCAGAGAGTAATTGTAAATGGAAATTTTTATATTGGACAAAAGTAGTAAGTGGAGTACCTCAGGATTCTTTCCAGGGAGAGTACTGGGCAGACAAGTGCCATATGAGATTCAATACAGATAAATGTGGTAATGCATTTTGGAAAAAAGGAATCCACAAGCCACTTCTACATTGTGGGGTAGAGTTAGGGATAACATTAAATGAAAAAGACTTGAGAACTAGTTTAGATCACAAACTAGGCAACAGTATGCAATGCCAGTCTGCTAGTACAGTGCTTTTATGTATAAAACGGGGATTTGATTCACTTGATCCAAATATAATTTTGCCTCTTTACAAATCAATGGTAGGACATCACCTTGAATATGTGATGCAACTTTGTGCACCAGTTTTAAAGAAGGATATTGCAGAGGTGGGCTACAAAGCTAGCAAGGGGGAAGGGAAATATTAATTATGAGGAAAGGCTAGAAAAACTGGGATTGTATTCAACAGAGGATATGTGATAACACTAAACAAATATATACAGAGCCAGTGCAAACTGCTATGTGCTAACCTATGAATTAGTAGAAGTATATAACAAGAGGTCACCCATTTAGACTGAAAGAAAGGTTTTTTTACAGTAAGAACAATAAAGATGTAGAATACTCTGCCTAGAAATGCTGTATTATCAAATTCTATAGAAAAAAAACATAAATGCTTTTTTTGCATAAACAGAATATTCAAGGATATAATTGGATGTAAAAATATATATGTATATAAACAGGTTTCCGTCAGGAGAGAGATATGGATTCAAGAATTATTATTTTTCCCACTTTTTGTGAATATATTTAAACTGCATGGCATGGTTTTTTTGCAAGCCTTCTATTATTCCTTGCACATCATTGCAGGCTTGTCCACTGCCTTCCACCCTCGGTCAAATGGACAGACCAAAATAACTAATCAACCCTCAAAACTTTTCTCCATTGTTACACTACCCACCTACAGTCCGACTGGAAGAATTTATCATCTGCCGAACTGTCATACAATATTAACCTAATTCTCCTGGTCTTCCTACTCTCACTCCCATTCCGCATGCAAACAGCCATGTCCTACAACTGTGCCAAGGATTCACATGTGCACAAAGAATGTTGTAGGACAGGCTACTTTCCTATAAGATATACAGTTCATAACCGGGGAACCTCTCCTACACATACCGAGGGTCAATTCGTTTGGATATCAACAAGATATTTAAAAGTATCCTGTGCTTTCCAGAAATTGGGACCAAAGTACAAACTAAATTTTACCTGTGATGGCACAACTTGACTTCCCCAAACAATATCACATCCAACAATTTGTTTGTGGAGAATTCTATATTCCATGTTTTTTTGCTGAAACTCATGAAGGACAACCTCTTCCCTACTCGAACTCCACCGCCTCAGAACCTCATTGTAACGGATCGCCTGGCACCCCGACTGGGTACCTCCGTTAAAGGATGCTCCTAGCGCTTCCTGAGGACTCCAAGCACTGCAGCAGACACCACAACCACCGAACTGGAGAAGCATATGAATCCTCTCAAGCATATGAATGCTGTAGACAGTTGAATAGGAACCATACGAATAGGTTTACTCTCCTAGCAGTCAAACTGGAACAGCATACAATTAAATCCTTCCCCCAATAATGAGACGACACTTCACTTTGAGGGTTAAAACAGGAACTCCCTGTACTGTCACATACAGTCTCTTTTATTCCCAATCCACAAACATAGTACAGCCCACAGGGCGTTACAAAACAACCAATCACATCACAGTTACATCCCACATATTCCCTCCCCTTATCCTGAGAGGAAACTCAATTATACATACAGTTAAAACATACTTTCTACCCAACTTTCATAACTCTAAAACCATACATCACATTCACATAAAATTACATATTCACAATCAATCCATTCAGGGGAACAACATATTAAAAAATGGCACAAATCAGACAAGGGGTTCAAAAGTTAGTAAAAAGTCCTTTGTGACTAAATGAAGCATGGCTTTCTGGCCCAAACCAGTTTCAGAGTCTTCTATCCTGGAGATAAGTAATTCAATTATCTCCCAGGACAGACACAAGACTCCATTAAGCACATGGTTGCAAAAAGACACAAAACACTTTAAAATACATAAAGTCACATTTACACATAACACACAGACATTTCACATATCCCCAGATAGCTGGGATCTGAGTGCACATTATTAGATGAATGGCACTCAGATCACACAAATAAGCCTTTCTGCAGGGGAAATAAACAGTTTAACCTGCAGGGCCATAGTCCAAAGGGAGCAGGCGAGCAACCAGGCTTCTCCAGTTCACAGTGGCGAGGTTGGTTTCGCCACACTTCTCCCCTTTACCAACTAGACTAACAGGGTATCTGACCTCCTGCCGGTCAGTGCCCTGGTTAGTCCAGCAACCCACCCACAAAACAGAAACAGCAGTACAGCCCACCCACAATAACTGGTTACTACACCTGGGTAGAGGAAAACTTTGTCCATGTCCAGGTGCCTCACCACGACTGTGTGGGCAACTGTTAGGCTGCCTTGGTGGGTTGCTGAGTGGGCAGAGACCAGCGGTACTCTGCCCTGATGCCAGTGCTACCACGGAAGTAGCCTGGTGGGAGCCTGGTTGTGGGAGGGAGAGACCGACTGTCTCCCCTCTGGATACACCGCTCTGTGGCTGGGGAACAGGACTGACTGTCCCTACCCCTTGTGCTGTAAGTGCAGAGACTACAGTCCCATCTGCACTGTTGGGGGGTGTAACATCTCCCCTTGCTGGGTTAGGCTGCCGCTGGAGAGAGGGTGTAACAAGCTCCTCTCTCTGAACTGTAAACTGCCGCTGGGGAGAGGGGGTATCAGGCTCCTCTCCCTGACACTCTCTCTGCTGGTGGAGAGGGGGACCAGCTGTCTCCCCTTTCATTATTTTGTCCTGTGGTTGGGGTGCGAGACTGACGGTCTCTGCTCCCTGCAGGACACTCTGCCGCTGGGGAGGAAGGACGGCACCTTCAGCTCCCTGGGGTACACACTGCCGCTGGGGAGGAAGGACTGCACCTTCAGCTCCCTGGGGTACACACTGCCGCTGGGGAGGAAGGACTGCACCTTCAGCTCCCTGGGTGCACACTGCCGCTGGGGAGGAAGGACTGCACCTTCAGCTCCCTGGGGTACATACTGCCGCTGGAGATCTGGGCCGACTGCCCAGCATCCCTGTAGGGCCGGTTGAGAGACCGCCGTCCCATCTCCACCTGCCATCTGTGGGTCTGCCCAGGACCAGTCTGTGAGGTCCCTCAACATTTGCGAGTAAGGACCACCTGCTTCCGCACCTGGCAACTCCGGCTGCTGCTGGGGATCTGGGCCGGTCCCATCTCCACCTGCCTGTTGTGGTTCCTCACAGGACCAGTCTATGAGGACCCCTACTTCGGGTTCCTGCGGCCGCCTCAGGGGGAGACGGCTAGCCTCCTCGGATGCAGCCTCTACTCGGCTGCTGTAACACTCCTTCCGCTGAGCATACTTTCTCTCTTTCGCCAGCCGGAATTCTCGGGCCAGCCTTGTGTTTCGCTCGGCCGTGACCTGGTTCCAGATCACCCGGCGTACCTCCATGGGTAAATCATCCCCATACTGGGCCACTCGCTGCCTCACCTCGGCCATCCAATCATCGCCAGAGCCTTCCATACTTGTCTGCTCCAAGTCGCTGGATACCTCTGCTCCCAGGGTCGCTGCACGTGTGCTAGCGTTGCCCTCAATTTGTAAATCCAAACGAACTGTGTCTCTGAGCTGCTTTACCTCGCACTAGGATGCCATCCCACTGCTTGCCACCAATGTAACGGATCACCTGGCACCCCGACTGGGTACCTCCGTTGAAGGATGCTCCTAGCACTTCCTGAGGACTCCAAGCACTGCAGCAGACACCACAACCACCGAACCGGAGAAGCATATGAATCCTCTCAAGCATATGAATGCTGTAGACAGTTGAATAGGAACCATACGAATAGGTTTACTCTCCTAGCAGTCAAACTGGAACAGCATACAATAAATCCTTCCCCCAATAATGAGACGACACTTCACTTTGAGGGTTAAGCAGGAACTCCCTGTACTGTCACATACAGTCTCTTTTATTCCCAATCCACAAACATAGTACAGCCCACAGGGCGTTACAAAACAACCAATCACATCACAGTTACATCCCACATATTCCCTCCCCTTATCCTGAGAGGAAACTCAATTATACATACAGTTAAAACATACTTTCTACCCAACTTTCATAACTCCAAAACCATACATCACATTCACATAAAATTACATATTCACAATCAATCCATTCAGGGGAACAACATATTCAAAAATGGCACAAATCAGACAAGGGGTTCAAAAGTTAGTAAAAAGTCCTTTGTGACTAAATGAAGCATGGCTTTCTGGCCCAAACCAGTTTCAGAGTCTTCTATCCTGGAGATAAGTAATTCAATTATCTCCCAGGACAGACACAAGACTCCATTAAGCACATGGTTGCAAAAGACACAAAACACTTTAAAATACATAAGTCACATTTTACACATAACACACAGACATTTCACATATCCCCAGATAGCTGGGATCTGAGTGCACATTATTAGATGAATGGCACTCAGATCACACAAATAAACCTTTCTGCAGGGGAAATAAACAGTTTAACCTGCAGGGCCATAGTCCAAAGGGAGCAGGCGAGCAACCAGGCTTCTCCAGTTCACAGTGGCGAGGTTGGTTTCGCCACACTCATCGAACCTCATCGACTTTCTAGCTAACTATTCTGAGCATGAAGTCCAGAACATAATTAACTCCTGTATCAGAGGGGGAAGCCTTGAATATTTTATCCGCTGTAAAGGATATGGCCCTAAAGAAATATTCTGGGAACCTGCTAACAATGTACATGCTCCACATCTTAGTCGTCTGTTTCATCATCGGAATCCTGATCACATTCTCCTCACTTTCTCAAGCTGGGGACTCCAGCGGAGGTTGTCTTGGCCAATCCTCCTCAGCAGCCGTGTGTGGTGCTTTTCCGAGCACCAGGAGCAATCACAGACTATACAGACTCTGTTGTTCATGAATCGGCTTGAATGCTGCTCACCTTGGTTGTCTGAGGTGGTTGCCTATTCTCACTAGCGGTCCACCTCCCAAGATGACTTCACCATTAAAGGGAAAGGAAGTGTGACATGTAGAAGGAGTGCCTGTGACATGCGAGTGGCATGCCTCCTTTCCCCTATACATATGCCAGTCGGACAGTCCTTGTTTACAGTTGTATTGTGTTACCTACCCATGCTCTTTGCTAGTTATCACCTATTACCTGAATTTTTTGTCTATCTCTTTATGAACCTGTGCTGCTTTGACTGACATTTTGCAATACTGGCTACGTCTCTGCCTTGCCCCTACTGGTACTTCGCTTTGGTTTTGTATTTGCTACCTATTTCCGCATTCTGAGCTCTAATTACAATATCCTGATACCTAGGTATTCTTCTGTTCTAGAACAGAAGAAAGGGTTCAGCGCTCTCTATCTATACAAAATACAACAGAAACAATAATAAATAAGTAAAAAGTGGCAGCACACCTAAAAAGTAGGGCTCCCTCACAGGCCTTACAACAGAAATGGTACAGAAAAAAGAAAGGAAGGCAGCGCCACTACAAACCACATAAATTAAAAGAGCACAGAATAGGCAGACTAGAATGCAATATATAGAATGCAATATATATGATAGATAATAAGCAAATAGAAGTCCAGAATAAATAGTCTGACTGGTAGATGAATCAAACAACGAGGTATATCTTTGTAGTGGTGAATACAGTCTTTTGTGGTGGGGGATTCTTCAGAGTGGTGTAGATGCGTCTTTGTACATCATATGAAATGAGAAAATAACAACTGATGGTATAGTATGTCCCGAAAGGGGTAGAAGCAATAAAAGAGTATATGGTCCTACTCACGTTTTCAAGAGCTATGGACTTAGCTCTAGTGTTGATAATGTACAGTGGTATAATCCCCACTTATGGGATACGTGAGGTCTTAGTATTCTTTCTTGATTAGGGAACCATATGTGGAAATAAAAGCTGGAACAACAATGGTGCTCAAAGTATAAAATGCCAGAGGTGAGAAGATAAAAAACCAAGTGGTTACTCACATTTAGTTGAACAGACTAACTGTTCAATGAATACAGCTTGAGTGGTATAATCCCCACC
>OW240916.1:159381048-159402043 GCA_933207985.1 Pelobates cultripes | reverse complement strand
AAGTAGGTTGCAGCTTTTTGAGGGCCCACACCACCGCCATGCACTCCTTTTCAATGGCAGTGAATATACTTCGCTGTGCAAAAGTTTACGGCTTAGATAAAAATCAATGCCGTGTACACGTCCACTGATAGGAGAGGCGGAAGGTATTAAACTGATCAGAACAATACTAAACACACCACTCCTTTTTTTTGGTGAGGCTTTACAGGACAGAGTGCTTCTCCACGGGACATGTTAACTCACGGGCAGCTGGCTCATCAAGGAACCACAGCAGCTTTCCATGTACAGGTAAGACACGTGCAGCCGGTAAGGGTTCAGGCTCTTCTTCCTGGAGGATACGCTGCAAGCCTGTTGAACGAGGTGACCTTGCTCGGGTCCCAGGTGTACGGTTCCTAAAATGGCTGCCATATACACGTCCACTGATAGGAGACGCGGAATGGTATTAAACTGATCAGAACAATACTAAACACACCACAAATAAGGTTTCTCTCCTGTATGGCTCCTCAAATGATGCTTAAGATTAGAAGCGGCTGAAAAGCATTTCTCACACCCTAACAAAAATATATTTTTTAACATTCTCTCCACTTTGAACTAAAATGACGCTTTGGGAAGAGATTAACATAATTAAACACAGGCAGTAAAAATACAGTTTTTAGCCATACCCTGTAACTTTAAAACTACACATCCCATCTTCATAATTACATATTTGGAATCAGCACACTTAAAACATAAACATAACCAAAAATCAGCCAAATCCATCCAGGGGTTAAAAAGTTAGCTGGAGGTCCCTTTATGACCTACGCTAAGCACATTTTCCTGCCCAAAACAGTTCCATAGATTTGGGCTGTGAGGTCGGTCTATTTCAGGCTGAAAAAACGACTAAGTCCCATCGCGAATGGGACTTAGTCTCTGCAGCTGAAATAAGGCTGAAAAAAACGGCTGAAAAAAAGACTAAGTCCCATCGCGAATGGGACTTAGTCTCTGCAGTTGAAATAAGGCTGAAAAAAATGGCTGAAAAAAAGACTAAGTCCCATCGCTGAATGCAGCTGAAATAATTTCCCATTTACTGAACCAAGTGGGAAATAGCAAGGCAGGCACAAAGGGTTTGCACCAGGTCTGGGGACACAGGGGACACCGTCTTAAAGGGGCAGTGTCCCCAACAAGTCTGGGGACACGGCCTTAAAGGGGCAGTGTCCCAATCTTCCTGATGTCCCAAAAAAGGTGTTTAAGGGCCAGCACCAGTCACATAAAGAGTCCATAAGCCCCAATATGCCCACCGGCAGTCTTAAAGGGCCATACACACCAAATAAAAGTGCATACATTTTCACAATTTCCCAGGGGCCATAGTCATGCGGGAGGAGGCTGGCAAATAGGCTTCTCCACAACCCAGGGAAGCAGGGCAATTTGCCATTTAAAGGGCCCGTTACAAATAGCAGTTTGTAACAAGGTGTCAATCCATATCTGCCAAGTGACCCGATGTAGGGGACCAGTCCCTATTCTGCTCTGTGTCAGTGTGTATCAGGGAACCTTAGGACAGGTGTCAATCCATATCTGCCAAGTGACCCGATGTAGGGGGAACAGTCCCTATTCTGCTCTGTGTCAGTGTGTATCAGGGATCCTTAGGACAGGTGTCAATCCATATCTGCCAAGTGACCCTATGTTGGGGGACCAGTCTCTATTCTGCTCTGTGTCCGTGTGCATCAGGGGCTCTGAGGACAGGTGTCAATCCATATGTCAAGGTGTCAATATGTCATATGTCAGGTGTCAATCCATATTCATTGTGATTTAGGAATGTTAGGTGATTTCTGCCCTTTATGGATTAAAACCAGACTCTGTATCAACTGTGTAATTTTCCATGGGAGTTTTGCCATGGATCCCCCTCCGGCATGCCACAGTCAGGTGTTAGTCCCCTTGAAACAACTTTTCCATCCCTATTGTGGCCAGAAAGAGTCCCTGTGTGTTTTAAAATTCGCCTCCCCATTGAAGTCAATGGCGTTTCGGGCGGTTCGCCGGTTCGCGAACACTTGCGGAAGTTCGCGTTCGCCGTTCGCGAACCGAAAATTTCAGGTTCGCGACATCACTAATTGCTATATATTAATAGAAGTATATATTCATGGGACAAAAATATAATCTTGTCTCTTTATAAATCAATAGTAAGGTACTACATGAGTACATGGATTTTGGGTACCTCTTTTTAAAAAGAATGTTATGGAATTAGAAATAGTTCACTTTAACAAAAACGCAAAATGTGCAAACATTTGCAGGGCTAGTACAAACAGGTCTCTGGTAATATGATTATTAATAGCACTGTACAAAGGAGGTCATCCATTTAGACTAGAAGAGATGAGATTTCACCTGTGGCAGAGGAAAGTGTATGTTTGAATTAGAACAATACAGATGTGGACTTCACTCCTTATAGAGATCGTTTTAGTAGATTCTGCAGATGCTTCTTTTTATAAAAAAATGTAATAAATAAATATTCAAGGATATAATAGTTAGTATGTGGTGTCAGATAAGTGTCAAAGGAACACTTTAGTGTTAGGAATACAAAAATGTATTACTAACACAAATGTGTTCCTCAGCCTCCTCAGCCCCAGCAGCCACCCTCCCCATGTTGTAAAGGGTTAAATAACCATTTAATCATTTACCTGATTGGTCGTAGTTCGTCTCCTCCGATAACACAAATTGGGGGGACCTAATGCATATGTGCAGCAATTGCCACAAGTGCAATAGCCTGCCCACCGGGAAGCATTGCCTCAGTGCTTTCCTTTTGGGTTTTCTCTGATGCTAGGTGTCCTCATGAAGAATGTGTTTCATGGAGTGAAAGTCTGTGAAATTCCTTAAAGTGCCTCTAGTGGCTGTCTGGTAGGCAGTGGTAGTCTGGTAGGTTTAGTACTGCAATGTAAACAATGATTGTAAACATGTTTTACATTGCAGGACTAAGGGGAACAGGGACACGGCACCCAGACCACTTCAATGAGATTAAGTGGTCTGGGCGCCTATAGTGTCCCTCAAAGCTGAACATCATAGCCTATATTACTATGAAACTATGTAACATTTATAAGGTTGGTAACTATGTGGTACATAATGATTATATTTACATTACATTTACATGAAACTAAACATGATTGTTGCTCTAGCAGTTTTAAAAAATGATTAATTTACTAATTTTCTATGAGGAAATTGTAAATAATAATAGTGCAATAGTAAATAGGTATTAAAGGAACACAGTATACACGGTAACCATTTCTTTTTTATATATATTTTAATTTTAATTGAAAAATGTCTCTGTTTCGACAATTTTGTTTGTTTAAAAATTTTTACAAATTTATTTTACGGCATATAACCTAATTAATGAATTAGATATCTAACTTACTCCAACAGTTTGCTATCATCAACATTGCAAAAGTGTCACATTAACATATTATTCCTTACATCAACAACATGATAAACGTTATGTGAGCGCAAAAAAAAGAAAAAGAACACAATCCAAGCTGTACAAAATATTACAATATTTGACAATCCAACAGCCAGCATTATTATGTGTTTTGAATCAACTCTAGCAATCACAACTTAATATAGTTTACTGTAGTTCGACACTGCATTACGGGGATAGAGAGGGGGTGAGGAGACGTAGGAGGGGAAATTTCTGTTTATTATACATATTTTTAACTACCAGGTTACAAATAAATAAAGGACAGCCTACCACGCTAAAGTGCGATTTGTTCCAGCTATCCCATCTCTCATAAAAACGGTTTATATTATTGGAGAGTTTATGGGAGATAGTTTCAAACTCTTTTGTATATGACACTTTAGCAATAACTTTCGTCACATCGCGAATTTGTTTATTTTTCCACAACTAAGCTATACATATTTTAGCCGTTATAAAAATATGAATAATCAATGTTGCCTTACACTGAGGGTTTTCTTTGGGAGGTATATGCAATAGATAGGTAGCTCGTAACAATGGTATGTCGTGCCCGACTACCTCTTTGATCAGACATCAAACAGGCAGACAAATCAGTAAACAAATCATTCACACACACCAAATGTGATAAGATAGTTGTGGGGGTTGTACCAAAAAAAATATTACCCTTTCCACTTATTGTAGATTTAAAAACTCCTCTGAATCTTCTTAAAACATGAAATCACAATAAAATTTACAATAGAAATATTACACATAGTGTAATAAAATGTAAACACCTTATACTGTAAGGGGTAGACTATTGCATTCACAAACGAGGTAGTAAAGGAGGCAGAATCAATCATCGCTGTAGTGAAGATTTCAGCTTCCAAATGCTCTCAGTACATGGAAGTGTAAATATATATGTCCCAAATGGTGTGTAGAGGATTCAAGTATTAAAGAGTCCCAGCATACAGCATTTCAATCATAAAGTAAATTAAGATGTCGTATAAATTTGACTTGTTTTATATATTTTTAATTCTAGATCCACAATCTTTTTTTGCTCTTTTCTATCCGAAGGAGGAGTCACGGCAGGTTTTTGAAACCCAGTCGGGCAGCAAACAACCACAGGCTGCAGCTTAACTTGGATATGCCTGACGAAGTCGTCGCAAGCGGACGAAGCGCGTAGGGTTACGTTTATATGACATTTTAATTTACTTTATGTTTTAAATGCTGTATGCTGGGACTCTTTAATTCTTGAATCCTCTACACACCATTTGGGACATGGCTCAAGAGTGTTTCTTCGCTCTGATTGTGGATCGAGTATTTATTGATGTGCCCATTTTATTATGGAAAATGTGAGTGCAATTTCATTAAAGTTTTCATTTTTATGATATACTGTGTTGCGCTATATCTGTCACTTTATATTTCTACTCCCATGTACTGAGAGCATTTGGAAGCTGAGATTACAAGAGATCTCCACTACAGCGCTTATTGACTGTGCCTGCTTTACTGCCTCGTTTGTGAGTGCAACAGCCCACCCCTCATAGAATATGGTGTTTACATTTTATTCCACTACCTGTGATATTTCTATTGTAGATTTTATTGTGGTTTTATGCAATAAGCAGACAAGTATGAACAACTTCAAAAGACATGGCTCAAAGAGCCCACTTCCAGTGGCGTACATAACAGGGTCGCAGGGGTCGCGGCTGCGACCGGGCCCGGCCGGCGGGTGGCCGGTCGGGCAGGCGGGCGCGCGAGTGAGCACTTAGTGCTTCCTCTTCACTAAGTGCTCCCTCGCGCGCCCGCCTGCCCGACCGGCCACCCGCCCAGGAGCCCAGCAGCACCACTGGACCCCAGGGAATCCCCCCAGCACTCCAAAAGATAAGGAGGCTGGGGGGATTACATTTAAAAAAAAAAATGTGTTAGTGTTTGAGTGCGTGTGAGTGTTAGTGTGTGTGTTAGAGTGAGTGTGAGTGTTAGTGTGAGTGTTAGAGTGAGTGTTAGTGTGTGTGTCTGCTAGTGAGTGTCAGTGAGTGTGTTACTGTGTGTGTCTTACTGAGTGTGTGTGTGTTAGTGAGTCTGTTTGATGTCTTTTAGTGAGTGTGTGTTTGTCAATGAGTGTATGTTTTGTAAGTGAGTGTGTATGTATGTCTGTCGCTGAATGTGTCTCCGTCAGTAAATGTGTGTGTCTGTTAGCTAGTGTGTATGCGTCTGTAAGTGTGTGTGTGTGTGTGTCTTCAGCACTTACCTTTCTCCAGCGCCAGACTCCCTTGGCGCTGGGGATCCCTCAGCCTCTCAGCTCCGAATGCGACCGCGCACGCATTCAAACCGCCCATAGGAAAGCATTACTCAATGCTTTCCTATGGACGTTCAGTGTGTTCCTCTAGCGGCTGTCAGTGAGACAGCCACTAGAGGCTGGATTAACCCTCAGTGAAACATAGCAGTTTCTCTGAAACTGCTATGTTTTCAGCTGCAGGGTTAAAACTAGAGGGACCTGACACCCAGACAACTTCATTGAGCTGATGTGATCTGGGTGTCTGTAGTGGTCCTTTAAAGGACCACTATAGTGCCAGGAAAACATACCTGTTTTCCTGGCACTATAGTGCCCTGAGGGTGCCCCCACCCTCAGGGACCCCCTCCCGCCCGGCTCTGGAAAAGGGAAAAGGGGTTAAACTTACCTTTTTCCAGAGCTGGGCGGAGAGCTCTCCTCCTCCGATCCTCCTCTTCTCCTCCCCGTCGGCTGAATGCGCACGCGCGGCAAGAGCTGCGCGCGCATTCAGCCGGTCACATAGGAAAGCATTCATAATGCTTTCCTATGGACGCTGGCGTGCTCTCACTGTGAAAATCACAGTGAGAAGCACGCAAGCGCCTCTAGTGGCTGTCAATGAGACAGCCACTAGAGGAAATAGGGGAAGGCTTAACCCATTATAAACATAGCAGTTTCTCTGAAACTGCTATGTTTATGAAAAAATGGGTTAACCCTAGCTGGACCTGGCACCCAGACCACTTCATTAAGCTGAAGTGGTCTGGGTGCCTAGAGTGGTCCTTTAAGTGTGTGTGCATCTGCATGCACTGGCGTACATACCGCGGTCGCAGGGGTCGCAGCCCTGTAACCCCTGCGACCAGGTGCCCACCGCCATGTGTTGCGGCCCGGCCCGCGCGCGGTGGTGGCCACGTTTCAATTTTCGCACCGGGGCCCCATGGGTCATGTGTACGCCACTGCCCACTTCCATATTACATCTCCAACATGCTGATGATATCCCTGCATATATATTAGAGAGGCACTGGGGTGTTAAATACCACCTCATCCAAATTTTATTCGTAGTTTCTATATGGTCAAGACAGTGCATGGATGTTTTAGTTAATCTCACTGCAGATTGTCATTGGGCTGGTTCAATAGTGCAATTCAATTTATTTTCCCATTTCATCATGTAAGGTCATTTGGAGGGCCTACCCACCTCTATCAGACTTCTGTAGCATAGTGATAAATGTCTTGTCTGTTTCAATTTTCCCATACAAAATTTCCCAAAGCCGCTTATCTCCTCCTCTCTTATACCCTTGATCTTTTCTATGCATAAGGATATGTTTTACCCTCAGATAGGTAAAGATTTCTCTGCTATCGAGTCCATATTCCAACTGTATATCAGAAAAATGCTGCATACCAGTCACGTCCTGTTCTATTCTGCGCAGAAGTCTGGCCTTGGCTTCTGATATCAAGTACTCTTTTTTACAATTGTTGTTTAGTTTTTCTGGTTTTCTATCTATGTCTGGTTTTCTTTATGCTGGGTTTTCTGGGTTCATTCCTTTATTCCATTCCTGGAATTCCCAGTCTCCTGGATTCCTTTAAATGTTTGTTTTTTTGTTGCCACAGCCATTCCTTTGCTATTAATTTTTTTTTTTTCAGTCTGTTCCTGCAAGCAGTGGTCTCATTTCCTCTGCTCCTTTCTTTGCAGGTAAGTACTGTGTGTGTTTTATTGTTGTTGATTTAGTCATGCATATCTAGGCAGTTAGGACCCACCGTAATTAGAGTACTTTGGCGCAGTGGTGGGCTGCATAAATCTTGGCCATTTATGTATGTCTAAATCGCCAATGTTTATTACATATATAGTTTTTAGTTATGTCACTTCTTGTTTTGCCTTGTATCTCTTGTCTTGTTTTATTTTGTCTTGCATTCCCAGTTCATGTACAGTCCTGTCCTGTCCTGTTCTTGTTTCCCTCTTGTATTGTGTACATGTTCTTGGTTCTGCTTTCTGTCCTGCTCCGGTTCTGGGTTCTTCTAGTCTTGTCTTGTTTTTTTGTTTGGTGCCTGTTCTAGTCTTACCTTGTTTCTAGTACTGGATACATATCAGCATATCATCTAGCTCCTGGCTTCTGCTAATCTGCATCAGGGCTCTGGTATGTGGCCGCACAAACCCTGGTGCTCAACACCAGGGGGTGTGTGGTTACCCTGCACCAGACCCTGACTGTCCATTTCCAGGCTGAGACTCCTGTCTTCTTCATCAGGCTCACAGGGATCCTGGTCTTCGGACCGCCACCTGTGACAAAACCTTTATGGTCATACAGTTGGAAAACTTGTTTGATGCCCTTCTTTTTCCAATTACCCAAAAATAGATCATCTGAGCAATATAAAAGGCTCCCTAGTGGAGCTTACATCATAAATGTTTCCAATTTCACCACTTTTGGTACCCATTCTCTCCACATTTGTATGGAGAGATAGGTTGTAGCTAATGGATTGAGCCCCCTAGGTTATTCCCGAGGCTTCACCCATAGCAAACCCGTCATCTGATAGGGATTCAATATCGCCTGCTCCTTTTTATACCATAAAGATGTATCCCTTTGCTTTAGTAAGCCAGCCATTTGTGCCAAGACTGATGCCAACCATTTCACCCCTCTGTAACCATTTCACCCCTCTGAATTGGCTATAATGCCTGGAGTCCACTGGCACTGTCCCTCCATTCACTTTTAAACTGCATAAGAGCAGTTTAACACTAAATAAGTGTCCCTGGCCTCTGATTGTCAGCCCCTTTGGAGGTGTGGCTAGGGCAGAGATGACATATGGTTAGTTGGAGCTCTCAGCTGACACTCTCAGCCAATCACAGCTGCCCACTGCTGCTCATGCTAATACTTCCTAATAGCCAAACCAGCACAGATGGGACAGGCTGCTGGGGACTCTTGTTTAGCATTAACCCCTTAAGGACACAATTTCTGGAATAAAAGGGAATCATGACAGAATATTTCCGTCATGTGCCCTTAAGGGGTTAAAACATAAAATGAAATTATGCTACCACTATAACCAGTTTAATGAAATGAAGCAGACACAATGCCTTTAATGTCCCTTTAAGTCAACTATAAAAATAGTAAAGAAAATAATGTAATTCAAAGGTATAACAGTGCCCTAATTTGATAACTTTAAATCCTATATAAGGGAAATCCTATATAAGGGTATTACATTAACTAGTTACCTATTACACAGCACAATAATTTGCACATAGACAATCCTACATAAGGGTACTACATTAGGGAACTATTTGCTAATCAGCACCCTAATTTGGTGTCCTGCAAAAGAGAAATCCCACATACGCATGCCAAATTAGGGAGTTAGCTGCTAAACAACGCCCTACATTAGTGTCCTTAAATAGGGAAATTCCAAATAAGGGTACATAATTAGGGAGCTATTTACTAAACAAAATTCTAAATAGGCAATCCTACATTAGGGTACCAAATAATGGAATGTACTAAGGGAGGATCAGGGACAGCTCACCTCAGGTGACAGGTGGAAGAAGGTTGCACAGAGAACCCCCTTCCAGGACTCACGCTTCATAGTATGGCTTACTGTGATCATAACAGGCTCTGGTTGCTTCTCTATGTCGAGGCTCCAAAAGTCATATACTGCCCTCTCCACTCATCTAGTATGCTGCTTAATAAACCGGAGCTGAAGCTCCATTGACAGAATGGACAAAGGAACATTTAGAGCCTCTTCTGCAGTCTTGTTCAGACATCCTGCAATCCAGGACCCTTTAGGTGATACAAGATAGGGGGGGTGGGGGAGAGGGGTTAAGGGGAGACAAGGAAATGGTGTGATTTGGATAATGTGAAGCACACAAGGTGCAGGGGGGTTAGGAGAGACAGACAAAGATTTAAATGAGGACTGGAGATTCATGAATGGGTAAGAGAAGACACATATGATGGTAAGTTGCATAAGAAGAGACACACAAGGGATAAGGTGGTAATGAAAGACACAAAAGGATATATCAGGGTCGAAGAAGAAACACAAAGGGTGAGGTGGTGCAGAGAGTTAAGGGTGGAGCTTCAATTATTTATTTATTTATTAATTTTAAATAAAAGGCAAAATATTAGCAAACAGTTACCAGATTTTTACTATTTACATGATGTAAAGTCAAGATTTTATTATGACACAAAGACAAATAATATTCTTACCTCTTTATTTCCTTAGCAGCAAAAAAAAAAGGATAATGTAAATATCAATAGAAAAAATAAAACAAGTATCCTTTGTGAGGGTTAACCATCATAAGCCAATGAGAACATCCCACATTTCATAAACTCCTTTGTGACCCTAAGCCACATCTCTTTCTTGAAACAAAATTTATTTATAAAATATTTTACAAGGATGGATACATAGAGATTTCTCTCGTTTTCAAGTATGTCCTGGGTACACAAAACATTGCACTGTTACAATAGGATACAATATTAAATAAAAATACTATATATATATATATGTATATATGCATACACAAATAAATAAAAAATTAAAATATAACAGGTGATAAATATATTCATATATATATATATATATATTTATATATATATATATATATATACACATATATATATATAATAGGTGCATTCTGTGTTGAAGTAAATTTGCCATAGATCTATTAAAAGATTTTAGATTAAATGAAGATTTGACTGTGTCCCTGAGGTTATTCCATATTTGCAGTGCTCTGTAGGAAAATGAGGATTGAGCCACTTTATTTTTTGTATTGTGGTATGCCAAATATCGTGCTAGTACTGGATCGGAGGTTATAGGAGGTGGGAACAGCCGGGGAGAGCATTCTACTCATGTAGGGTGGCAGCTTCCCAGAAATGCTCTCATGCACAAGGCTGAAAAGATGAAGAGTGCGTCAGGATTCCAGCGACAGCCAGTTTAGTTCTTTTAACATGTCACAATGGTGGGTAAAGTAATTGCATTCTAGTACAAAGTGGCATAATGAATTATTTAATGTATTAAGTTTATTAAGGTGGGTTTGCAATGTAGGTGCATAAACGACATCCCCATAATCAATGACCGGCATTAGCATTTGTTGCACTTACAATAGGGCTTAGGCAGGATTTTGTAAGAAAATAGCTGTAACAAAAAAACAGACATAAAAGTCAACAACACAACAAAACAGGGAAAGTTCAGTTGTTGACGAGAGGAAATCCAACAAAAGGGGTAGACCCAGCTAAACTCGCCCACTGTAACTTGAGGAGAATTGGTCCATGCAGAGCCAAAACAAAATTTTAAACTGAAAAAGGAACAGACAAATATAGTGGTAAAATATGTTTAGGGTTATGATAACCAGATTAATAAGACTAGAAGTCTTACAGCATGAGACATACGGAGGATACCGCACTAACACATAGGAATCCAGGTGCTTATCAGGGCCAAGGTTGGCAAAACCCAGTTTAGTAGATAAAATAAATTAGGTCCAGGCACTCAGGATTGCAGGTTTATTGGAACAAAAAAGTGCAACATTTCAGCCTACTCAGAGGCCTTTTTTTATTCCAATAAACCTGCCTTTCTGCAGCAAAGTGTCTGGACCTAATTTATTTTATTCACAGCATGAGACAGTCATCTACAATAATCTTAAAATGCACTATAACAGTATTAACCTAGACAAACTAAGAATGAAAAACAGCAGTCCCAACACATTCACTAAAACACCGCTAGTATAAAATAAGATGTCATGTAAAAAGTAAAATCTGGTAATTTAAGTAGGTTCAAAGCTGTGAAATAACTGTAAAGAAAAAATGTAATGTTGGACTAAAATAATATTCTGTAAAAGTAGATTCACACGACCAATCAACAGCTAGAAGAAGCCATGGCTTGTCTCATAGAATGTGCTCTGTAAACCAAAGTATCTATGGTAATCCAGTTAACCCAGCAGGTCAGAGTGATAGTAGATATAGAACAATATGGACATCGTAGAAGTAAGAACAAATCTGGGTATGTAGGATCCTGTAATGTTGAAGTTCATGATTCATATTCCTTGAAACAGACTACTGGACAATGTTTTGAGGAAAATAACTTAATGTTGTGAGGAAAAGAAGGATAAAAAAAGTAATGGATGTTTTACACTTAGAGATATCAACAGAAATGCCAGAGTAAAGGAACATGCATCAATATCCAGTGCCTGAACATCCAACACAAATTCGCAGGATATCAAACAGAAGAGTATGACCAGCTTCACTGTTATTTGTTTGAGCAAGGGTTCCATATTTCTTGGCCAAGGCTCAAAAAAAGCAAAGAAGAAAATTCACAAGTGTCTCAAAGTCGCTATGGCCATGCAATTCTGATGCCCCAAAGAAAACAACAAACCAAGCAATTTTTACTTGATAGGAAACCATCCAAACCATGGTAACCTGCTGAAATAGCCAACCAATATAAGTTAATAGTGCGAAAAGCCAAACTGGTCAAAAAGGATAGTAAGGTAATGCAAAATATGACTCACAGAGGCACATATGGGATCCCCGCGTTGTTCCATGGACCAACTATAACATGAGTTCCAGTCGTGATGGTAGGTTTGTTTTGTTTGTGGAGCCCAAGCTCCTTCCAATAGATCAGTAGTTGATTGTGGAACATTGGGGACAAACAAGGATACTGGGAGGAGCCAAGTCAAAAGTCTGAGATGCACCTGAACCAGAATTAAATGTGAGTTCATAATGAGATGCAGTAAAAGGTCTATGGAGATAGGGAGTAATCTCGGAAAACCTATGGACATTGAGGTGTCTTAGGGTAAGAAATAGATGGGACAATGTCCGACGAATTTAAGGGAACTCTGACTGAGTTACATTTGAGTAAAGTAGACAAATACTGACAGTCAGATAGCAAATGCTCTTCTGTGCCAAACTCTCTGTTACCCTGACTGTCTAAAAGCGCTGTAACATACATAGTACTGCATCCTCAATGCATCTGTAAAGACATGCAAGTGATTGCAGGAAGATAAAGCTGTACTTCTGAAGGCACAGATTTCTCTACTCCACTAAGCTCTATAACCTTTACTCTATAAACATTGAAATATGCACTGTGAATATAACCAGTGTGAAATAAGCAGCATTTTAAAAAAAATTTATGTATCCACTAATATATTGAAATATGCCAAATTTAGATATCCTATAGACACTTTCTTTACCTCTATCCCTCCAGCAGCATACATTTTTAGTACAGGCTGCCTTGCAAAATCTCTACTGTATATCTTAAAGTAATATTAGCTAAAAACAGATGTGAGAAAGGCTGAACTTGATAGACACGTCTTTTTTCAGCATATGTAACTATATAATATTTAAAACACTTCAACTAAATGAGAAAAAAATGTGGCTTTAAAGTAGGATTCTCCAAACTCTTGCCCTCCAGATGTTGCTGAACTACAACTCCCATGATTCTTTGAATGAAACAGATAGCCAGAGAATCAACAGTTGTAGTTCAGCAACATCTGGAGTGCCAGCCTTTGGAGAACCCTGCTTTAAAGGATTGGAATTTCTCCCCTAGCTGGTCTGAAATTAACTGTTTATTTTTTATCATCCTTTCAACTCCAGAACATTATACTCCTGCTGCCTCTTAAAACTTTCTATAAATGCCATCAGATCTAACCATGATTTTCAAAGAGTGTGTTCAGCTTGTAAGTGGCAATTCATAGGTAAGGAGCAACATAATTGCTGCAAAACATTAAGCTAACTGCAGAGCTCATCTAATTTGATAAATAGCATTTCTACAACAACAGATGGCAATTTGTTGACACTTAAATCTTTAAGCATACTCAATTAAACAAGTCCTTAAATGCTTCCTTTAAAGGATCGTATGAGTACATATAGCTTAACCCAAACTAAATTGCTGACAGATTTGTTTTTCCACTAAGCTTAGTTAAAAAAAAAAAAGAAAAAGAAAAGAAAAAAAGCTAGCATCATTTTTCTGCAGGCTATGATGTCTTTTGGTCTATTTTAGGCCTTGGTTGCATCTGTTTTGAGCAAAAATAGTAATGGTTTTTAAAAATTACCATATGTCTTCTGAAAACATACACTGTGGATTCAGTCGCAGCACACAGAACATTCCGGATATTCCCAATGATATGCTTTGCATTAATGGCTGCTTCTACCCTTGCTCCTTTTTAGCACAATCACCATTTTCCTGTTCAATCTTTTATAAACACCTAACCAATCAACAGTTTCCCAGAATTCTCATGAGTAAAAAGGTCATATGCCCTGTAGGGAATACGCACTCCCTAATCTTTTCAGGAATCAAGTAAAAAATACCTCATGCGTCCAAGAAAACAATAAACATTATCTCCTATGTCCACAGGCCAAGTAAAATTTCATAATATTATTTCTAAAATAATGTACTGTTTCTAATTGTTGTAATGAATTTTTGTAGCCGTCATAATAAGGCCGGCTGGCTGTTTAAGATATAATATATATGACAGAAAACATCATTCTAATCTGGTTGTAACTTATTATATTTTAAATAGTGACAGGGTTTAATTATAAGTACTGTTAGCGTACCAGCATAATATTTTGTTATTTCTGTGATGCAGTTTAGCTATTTTGACTCAATCAAACTATTAAAGGAAAACCATCAAGTGCAGTATTCCCCGTGTAGAGATTATAAGACAGTAGCAACAATAAGCAACACATACTAAGAAGAATGGTACATTGCACCCGGTGATTATTTAATTGCTATGTGATCATGCTGACAGGCAAAACTGAGTTATGTTTGGTCAGGTAAGCACCAGACCCAACTGAGAATAACCCAAATGGGGACCCTCAGGAGACAAAAGCACATTGACATCCGTTTTTGCTTTAAAGGGACACCATCACAGTTCAGCAGTTTCTATCTATAGAAAAATTGTATCAGCACAATAAAACAGAAAAACAAATAACAAATATGCCTGCAGGAAGTATATGTGAAGGACCGTGCATGCAGTCACCAACTAAGGATGGGATGCAGGGCCGTGTGTGAAAAATGCAAAAAACTCCAATTTTGGACAGTGTTTGTGACTAAGTGGCTACTAAAAAAGACTGGACATAGCCCATTTTCAATACATTGGGTTGTCTACTATTGCAAATGGTATGCCATCATAGGGGTAATTTTCATTCTTGGGCTACCATAGGGTCTCAAAGGCAACGTAACCAATCTGGCGAATTTTAATGTGAAAAAAAATGAAACACAAGCCTTATATTTGACGCTGTAACTTTTGAAAACACCATAAAACCTGTACATGAGGGGTACTGTTGTACTTGGGAGACTTTGCTGAATACAAATATTTGTGTTTCAAAACAGTAAAAAGTATCACAGCAATAATATCGTCTGTGTAAGTGCTGTTTGTGTGTGAAAAATGCAAAAAACGTAAATTTTACTGGGGATATCATCGTTGTAATACATTTTACTGTTTTGAAACACTAGTATTTGTGTTCAGTGAAGTCTCCCGAATAAAACAGTACCCCCCATGTACAGGTTTTATGGTGTCTTGGAAAGTTATAGGGTTAAATATAGTGCTAGCAAATTAAATTCCCTATACTTTCGGCATGGGTTGTCAGGAAGATCCCGCTAATTGTAATTAATTAAAATACCTAATTATGTAAAAATATTACATAAATATATATGTATAATTAATATATGTATATATATATATACGTATGTGTATATATCTGTATATATATATATATAATTTTTTAAAAATATTTTTATTTATAGATAGGTATATATAGTGATAGGGCGTACTATTATGCCCTGCGGCGCTTAGAGCCGCTTAGAATAGGGCGTAATAGTACGCCCTCCGGTTTTAAGGGGTTAATGTTGTGGCTGATCAGTGTATGTTTATAAATAATGTTTAGGCGTAGTGTGCATCTATATGCAGAGACTGGAAATGTGAATACATTTCATTTTTGTACTTAATAGTTTTCCTTTCATTCCAGTTTTGTATCTCCCCATTTTCTCACATATCTCTTTCCCTTATCTCAGGTCATTGTCTCTAATCCATTACTCCCCACTTGTCCCCACTGTAAGTGAGTCTAATATGACCTGAATTGGAGCCACTCTAATAGAGGCCCTCACACTATTCTTTAGAGAGTCTCTGTTCTTAAGACACCCCCAGAGCCCTTTAAATCTCCATTACAGACTCTGAGTCTAATGATTCCTTGAGGGGCCATTCTAACAGAGGTCTTTCTAAATCTCCAAAAAGTCTAATCAAGACTAAAGAGGTTTTTTAGGTGTGTGGGGGAGGGGTTCTATATACAGAGTACCTCCTCTCTCACGGCACCTTCACACTTTGGCTATCTCCTTGTAAATTGACTCTTCCCTCTCTAAAAACCCTGCCAAGTGCATTACTCTAGCAATAATTGGCCAGGCAGGCTTCACTCACGAACTGTTACGGCAAGCAGAGAGGCTCCGGAGAATGGATTTCCTTAAGGCTGCTGATCTTTCCGCACAAAGCGCATGTCGACATCAGTTTGTTAAGTTTCTGGTATCCACTCTCTCAGCCCCAAACTTCCTCCTCTTCCCCTTGTAAGTTAGTGCTGCCCAGCCCATGTCTGGCCGTGCGAGAACGATGGTTAGGCACTACTCGGTCTAGGTAACACGAACCAGTGTTAAGCTTAATAAGAATTGCTGTGTGGACATACAGCATGTCTTCTTCAGTTTACCAAAGTTCACAGCATGTCAGCATTCACTCAAACTGCTGCAAGCTGCCTTGCACCCCTGTTGCCATGGCGCTCTGTGCGGCCATACAGATTGCACACTCCAAAGACCGGCCCTGATTGGGAGAATATCTTATAAACAGTGTCCCTTTAATGGATGTAAGCGTTAAGCTCATAGGGGATGAGTTAGCACTGTACAAGCTGCATTTAGTATAGAGGTAAGGCCGTCTGACCATGAAGTTCAAGTTAAAGCATGAACATATGTTTTCCTCAGATGAACTCCACGTTTATAATCATAGGCATTAAGAGTGGTTACTGATATCCACAATATGGGGGTAAGAAATTTGGCATTTAGAAAATGTCTAATGAGACAGTGCTTTATTTCAGTTCAGCAAAAGTCTAGATGATGATGATGCCAGAAGAATTACATCAATAATTTTTCCAGATTACTTGAAGGGTGGGACTGATAAATCAGAATGAATGAATGCGGAGCCAGAAACTGCAGAAAGCATGTGAAAAGATAAATTATGAAGTTACAATCATCCACTATTCTGTACTCCTAATATGTCAGTTCATATATATTTGATGAGCTTCTCATAACCATAAGCACGCATTGTGCATTTCACCCTTTGCTGTGGCATCAAAGCACTTTTACTGTGTTTCAATATTATTGCTATTACCCAGTAGATTAGATAATCATTTCTTTGGACTCAGAAAGATGAAAGACTGAGTGGAGATGTCAAGACCTAGACTTGTGATATTAAGATTAAGCCATGGAGCAATTCTACTGACCTATAGTGACTCTAAAATAAATGGCATCCACGGAGATCGTGGGTTTATATAGTGTCTCATCTCAAACACACAAGTTGTCATGTTGAGTGAGAGATTAGAGAGTGGCCGGGTTAGCAATATCCAAATTAACACGGAAGAGAAAATAAAATAAGAGAACATTCAAAACTAGAAAGTATAAAATTACCAAATCTTTTAAGTAAGTAGAGAGAACGTGCTATGAATTACTCCACTCCAACAAATATGCTATTTATGTTACATTTTTTTCACACTTTGCAAGTAAATTGATGGCAGTCCAAAAACCTAACTGTGTCGGACACCCCTCATTTAAGAGTTCTATTGGTAGCACTGTGCATATATATGATGTATGTTCAGAGGTGTTGCTAGGTGTCAAAAAGGCCAGGCAGGGCACTCTGAGAGGTCTGTGACTATATATCCCCATATGCAGCAAACTGCGATGCTCTGTGTGTTCTGACACCTTTCTATCATAGTTAGCATTACATTTTTCAACTTCAATTTAAGCCGCAGTAGTTCTTCTGTGTAATCGGACCAGACGGGCTAGCCTTCACTCCCCACGTGCATCAATGAGCTTTGGGCACCCATGAACCTTAAGTAAGTTCACCAATTGTCCTTCCTTGCACCACTTTTGGTAGGTACTAACCACTGCATACAGGGAACAACCCAGAAGACTTGCCGTTTTGGAGGCGCTCTGAACCAATCGTCTAGCCATCACTATTTGGCCATTGTCAATGTCAGATCTTTTTGCTTGCCCACTTTTCCTGCCTCCAACACATGAAATTCAAAAACTGCCTTTTCACGTGATGCCTAATATATCACACTCCTTGACATATGTCATTGTAACGATATAATCAATGTTATGTAAGTTGTTTTAATGTTGTGGCTGATCAGTGTATGTATATTATTGAAGTTCTAACTTATCCATGGGTTCATTAACTTCTGATGACTCAAGCGATGCTAAAATGGATTGTTAACAGTACTAGTGACTGGCTGGGCACCAAAAGCTCTATGAGGCAGTCACCAGTCAAAAGATAAACTGAATTTGGTTGTTTTTCTTTTCAATAAATGTCATCTGTGCTCTTGGTAGCTTACTAACTCTTAATGGACATTTAAAATACAATACAATCAGGTCCTGTCTGCATACCCACCCTCTAATTTCATCTTGGTATAAAATACCTAGAATATGCATTAGAGAGTGATCATCTAACTACAAAACCAAGTTGACCCTTAAATAGTTAATCAGAAGGGTATAGAACTGATAACAATCTAAAAAAAATGCCTAAACTTGGTCTAAATTTAAATTTATATAAAGGAATAGGAATCATGTAGCAAATTTTTTAATCTGTGATATGATAATTAATCCACACAATTCTGATCAGGGAATAGTCTAACTGTTCTGTGATAATTATAGTGGATCAAATAACTGAACGTTCCAACGTCTCTAAAACATGGCATTCTGTATGTATTTACAAATATGAATTACAAGAATTATTTGCATCATAAAAATCTATATTTCACAAAGTAGTTTTTCACAAATGCTGCTTCCTTTTTTTTTTGCGAGAGACCGCTAATTCATTACAAAATGTTACTACTTGCTAATGGAATTTTACACTTTTACATTGAGATCTACATTTTTATAAAATGTTATGTAATTTAAAGGTGTTTTAAGAAACTTTATATATGTTTGTCAGTTTTTAGAATTGTACCTGTCACATCAAAAAGTGATCAGAAAACAGCACGTATATGGATCTGATCTACATTTCCCTTTCTGAGCATAATGGTAAATGGAAAGACATTGTGGAAACGGTAGTTCATGTAAATGTGAGATACCAACATTAGTCATCACTGCCTATAAATGCTGTACATTTATTACATTTTTAATATGGAATTGTTCTATATGTTTTATAATAGAAAGAACTCCCCATGGCTAAAAAAAAAGTTTGTAATGAAAGATTGTCAATTCCCAAAACTGCATTATTAGCAATTCCCTCTTATAAGAGCACCCTCCTTTATTGCTCTCAGTCAGAAATGAGCTAGAGTGAATTTTAATCTACAAAGTTACTTACTGGTCTAATAAAAACTCAAAAGTACAATTCAATTTCCCTTTAAAAGAACACTATAGTGTATTAACATGTATTCCTAATGCTATAGTGCTGGAGTGGCTATTTAGGTTTCTGCTCCCCCTCTCTGTGGAGTTAAAAGGTTTACTTACATTTTCTCCCTCTGCTCACCAGTCTCGCCGTGGCTGGCCCTGTCTCCATGGCTGAGATCATCAATGTTGATGATCTCAACCAATCCAATGCCAATCCAAGAGATGTATTGAATCAGTGCATCTTTATAGGGGACGTTTAATGCTTCCATGCAGGGCTTGGAGACGCTGAATGTAGGTGCTGCACACAGTATTGCACTGAGATAGGAAGCACCTCCAGTAGCCATCTGAGTGACTGCCACTAGAGGTGCTACTTGGCAGCAATGTAAACACTGCCTTTTCTATGAAAAGGCAATGTTTACATTGAAAAGCCTACAGAGACATGCTATAGACACCAGACACCATTAAGCAGTAGTGGTTCTGGTGAGTATAGTGTCCCTTTAAGTCAGGCTTCCCCAAACTCAGGCCCTCCAGATGTTGCTGAACTACAACTCTCATGATTCTATGAATGAAATAGGCTGTGAATTATGGGAGTTGTAGTTCAGCAACATCTGGAAGGCCGGAGTTTGGGGAAGCCTGCTTTACGTAGAACATGGGACAAAATAGAGGTATCTTTTTTTCTGGATTCAGATACTTCTCAGCAGATTTGTTTTATACAATTTTTATTATTATTTTATTATGTATGTCAGTATTTACATTTGTGATAAGCACTATATTTCGGAATTCATTGTTTTCATTTGACTGGTAGATGACACAACACACATTGCTATTCATAAGTAAATTATAAGGAAGCGAGTACTAAAGTATATAAAACGAGGAAAAGGTTTCACGATCAACTTACACTGTTAAAAGACCACTCTAGGCACCCAGACCACTTCAACTTAATAAAGTGGTCTGGGTGCCTGGTCCAGCTAGGGTTAACCCTCTTTTTTTTCAGAGAAACTGCTATGTTTATGTTAGGGTTAAACCAGCCTCCAGTGGCTGTCTCTTGACAGCCACTAGAGGCGCTTGCATGCTTCTCACTGTAAAAATCACAGTGAGAAGACGCCAGCGTCCATAGGAAAGAATTATGAATGCTTTCCTATGAGACTGGTTGAATACGCGCGCAGCTCCTGCCGCGCATGTGCATTCAGCCGAAGAGGAGGAGAGGAGGCAGAGAGGAGGAGGAGAGCTCCCCGCCCGGCACTGGAGAACGAGGTAAGTTTAACCCCTTTCTCTCCCCAGAGCCCGGTGGGAGGGGGTCCATGAGGGTGGGGGCACCCTCAGGGCACTATAGTGCCAGGAAAACGAGTATGTTTTCCTGGCACTATAGTGGTCCTTTAACTATACTTTTTGCAAATTATACTATAAGGTTATCAACTTAACTATACATTTTGCAAATTCAGTTTTCAGTTGACCAGAATTCACTGTTTAATAAATATATATCCCACAGACAGAAAAAACTCTAGCGATATTGAAATGTTTATTTAATAAACTGTGAATTGTGGATCTTTTTCAAGGTAATTACTAATTTTAGTAAAAAATTATATAACTAAACAAAATCCCAGACTGAGCTATTTTACCAGCTCAGATATTTTGGCTTTAAATGTCCCTAGTCAATTAACCATCCAGTTTTGTGTTTAAACTCCTACCGGTATATTGCATAACTCCACTTTTAGTAAACATAAGTAATAACTGAATACTTCCACTGGAGGGAGACATGGGCAGCAGTTGGAATCCAGAGAACC
>OW240916.1:159236772-159380948 GCA_933207985.1 Pelobates cultripes | reverse complement strand
CACAGAAGGCAGATTTAGAGCTGCAATGTAAACATTGCAGTTCTCTGGAACTTCCAGCACTAAGTGCAATAGGGGCACAGCACCCAGCTTGCGTTTTTCAGACACGTTGCAAAAAGAAAAGAAAAAAAGCAATCCTAGCCAATGCTAAAAGTATAGAATAGAAATCTTTCTTATTTGATAAGAAAATTATTTAAATTGGTTACATTTCTAGTGTAAATATTTTACCTTCTCAGACCAAGTGTAAAATTCTGTGTAACCACTGAAACAACAATAAGAAATAAGAAATAAGATATTTGAGTTATTGTAAAAAGTTAAAAAATAAATATGTCTTAGTCTACAATACTACTACATATAGCTTATTCCCCGAGTTAAAATGGTCAGGAATTCAAAGTGAATTTCAAACTTAAAGCGACACTCCAGACACCTAAATCACTTGAGTCTGCTGAAGTAATTTATGTGTGAAGAGTGTTTCCTGCTTTTTCATATTACAAAATGTGCAGATTTTAAAAAAAAGTAGCACTTCTAGAAAGTAACCTGGTTACAACCCCTTGGCTTTCAAGCCGAAACCAGTCTTGTTACTTCCTGGTTTGGTAAAGGTCTCAAGAGACAGCAACTGCTAACAGCACCTGACTTGCAAATAGTTCTCATTGAGCTGCACTGGGAAGCCTGTGATTGGACAGCCAGAGAGAATCTGGGTGGGGTTAGAAGAGGAGGGCTTGTAAAGGCAGCATATAATAGAAATACAGATTTTGCAAGTTGTTTTAGATATAAATCCAATTAAAAATGCATGTTTTTGGGGCGGAGCTTGGCTCTGGAGCAGATAAGTCGCATGGTGCTTGAGCTCCCGCATCTTGAGCTGAATTTAGGGGTTAATCCCGCACAAGCCAAGAATATTTACTCACTGAGGGGCTCTGGGGTCCCCCGACACAACAAGCTACAGCTTCAGCTACCTGACGCCCACCAAGGAGCCGAGTTTGGGACCGAGGCCTACTGGGGACGGTGCTGGGGAGAGGTGGCCGCTCTCCTCGAGATCGCTCCCTCTGTCGGGTTTGGCGGACCCCCTGCCCCTTTTGCACTGGGAGGGTTATCCCGGTCCCCACTGGACTCTCTGTGCCACAGTTGCCCTGCACTAGTCCTCAACAGGCTCCCAGGAGCACTTGATCCTTGAAGTCTGAAAATCCCTAGATGGCGGCTAAACCCCAGCCGAATGAGCAAACCACGGGCTCTACACTACAGCCTCACAGCGGCTCCACGCAATCCATTCTATGTTGTCTGGATGACATCTTCCAGAGATTCTGGGAAAGAATCCAAGAAAGCACCCAGACTGGGCTGACACCGCAGCAGAAGGACCGGAGCAGCGTCAAGCAAGCAGGAAACAGGAGACCTACCCTGAGCTATCCTGCGTTAGCTACACACCCTCAATCTACCGACTGCCCGCCTGAGATGAGAGCCTCAAAGCACCATTCAGAGTGGCTAAGGATCCACACCACCAGACCCCCAGTACACCCCACAGGGGGACGGGACTTGACCATCATAAAAGCTCAGGGCTGGAGGGGAACCCCGCTCTGGCGCAACCCTGCATTCTCTCCCCTGAAAAACCAGACCTGTACCTCCAGGGCTGCCATCAGAAATGATAGGGCCCCTGACACAGCTCAAGGTCTGGGCCCCCCGGTGCCTGCACCCGAGTCCGCCCAAAGTGCTGCCCCCCCCCCGAATCCGCCCACAGGGATGCAGTGTCTGCAGGGCCGGTGCAAGTAAAGTTTGCCGCCCCCCATGTGACATCACAATGCCGCAGTGCCGCCGTGTTTACATTAAAAGGCCTGCAGGGACAGGCTAGACACCAGAACCACTACATTAAGCTGCAGTGGTTCTGGGGACTATAGTGTCCCTTTAATGTGAGATAAATTAGAGATTAGTGCCACGAATAATATACTAGATTGCCTACTTACAACCAGATGAGGATGATGATGGGCTCTAGCTGCCCTCTGGCTCCACTGGTCTGGTGTAGAACAGGCTCTCTGGAGGCGGTTTGTAACTGTGGTCACAAAAATCACTGTTCTGGGAGAACGGGAAGCAGCTCCATTTTTTTTGAGGGCCCTTTACACAGCTCAATGTCTGGGTCCCAGGGTCCACCTTCATGTTCCACCAATGAGTTTGTTCACAGGGAGTGGAGTGTGTGTGTGTGTGTGTGTGGGGGATGTCCTGATGTGTGTAAGGAATGCATTGTGTGAATCTGTGTAAGGGCTGCAAGATGGGTTTGTGTATGTATGGGATGCAGTGTGTGCGTCTGTAAGGGATGCATTGAGTGTGTGTAAGGGGTGCATTGTGTGTTGCTGTGTGTAAGGGATGCATTGCTTGTGTACGTGTGTCTGTGTGTAATGCATTGTGTGTTTTTCTGTGTGCAAGGGGTGCATTGTGTGTGATGGATGTCAATCTCTCCCCCTCCCCCCGTCAATTTCCTTCTCCCCCCCCTCCCTCCAATTTTTTTCTTCTCCCCCTCCCTCCCTCCCTCCATCTCTCCAATTTCCTTCTTCTCCCCCTCCCTCTCCAATTTCCTTCTTCCCCCCTCCAATTTCCTTCCTCTCCCCTCCAATTTCCTTCCTCTCCCCCGTCCCTCAAATTTCCTTCCCCTCCTCCCGTCCCTCAAATTTCCTTTCTCTCCCCCTCCCTCAAATTTCCTTCCTCTCCCCCGTCCCTCAAATTTCCTTCCCCTCCTCCCGTCCCTCAAAATTTCCTTCCTCTCCCCCCGTCCCTCAAATTTCCTTCCTCTCCCCCGTCCCTCAAATTTCCTTCCTCTCCCCCGTCCCTCAAATTTCCTTCCTTTCCCCGTCCCTCAAATTTCCTTCCTCTCTCCCTCCCTCAAATTTCCTTCCTCTCCCCCCCTCCCCCCTCCCTCCCTCAAATTTCCTTCCTCTCCCCCCTCCCTCAAATTTAATTCCTTTCTCCCCTCCCCTCAAATTTAATTCCTCTCCTCCCTCCCCCCTCAAATTTCCTTCCTCTCCCCCCTCCCTCAAATTTCATTTCCTCTGTCCCCCCCCCTCCCCCTCAAATTTTAATTTCTTCCCCCCTCAAATTTCATTTCCTCCCCCTCCCTCAAATTTAATTCCTCCCCCTCAAATTTCATTACTCCCCCCCCGACACCCGGCGGCGGGCGGGCACGTCATCTTTCCAGCTCCGGCATCAGTACGGTGCGCGAGGGGAGCTGAAGAGGAAGCACACAGAGAGTGCTCCCTCGCGCTGGCCCGCCGGGTGTCAGCAGGGCCAGCCTCTGGGGTGCCCTGAGGTGACCGGCTGCTGGGCCCCCCAGGAGAAGAGGCTGGCACTGTGGGTACATACCGGGTCGCAGGGCCCCCTGCGACCCGGTATGTACCCACTGAATGTGGGGCCCGGACGACCTGAGCAGTCCGGGCCCCCCAGGACCGCCGGGCCCATGACAACCATTGCGGTTGTCATGCCCTGATGGCGGCCCTGTGTACCTCCTATCTACCACCTGTGGGGATCGGTTAACTCGGACACTGAGACTGCTACCAAGGGGCATGCAAGCTGCTGGTGGAAGCCATATGCTCCATACTTCCTAACATCTGCTCATTTATTGCTAGCACACACCACATTCCCATCTCCTTCTACTCACACATATTGCTGTTCTCAGATAGTGCAGGGCCTTGTTGTTGATGCTTGTGATACCAGTGGATAACTCCTGTTGTAGTTCACTGTCTTGATTACTTATGATAACACTCTCGCCCTCATGTCTGCATATTTCTGTTACTTCCAAAGCTTGCAACGCCAACTAGACCCAGACATGTATACTAAGCCTGTAATTTACCATTTATTCATTATCTATAAAAAAAAGTGCAGTCCTCTCTTGACATCTCATAATGTTGTCGCATCCATGTCATAATTCATCTTGTGAAATGTTTTTGCTCATCTGAATGTCAATGTATGCACCACAAAAATAAAGAATAAAAAAAAAAAATTGGGAGGGGGGGGGTGGAGGGATAAGAAGATTGGGAGGGGGATAGAAAGAAATTGGGAGGGGAGAAGGGAGGGTGGAGGGATAAAGAAAGATTGGGAGGGAGGGAGGAGAATTGGAGAGGGGGATAAAAAAGGTGGGAGGGAGAAGATTAGGAGGGGGATAAAGAAGGTGGGGTAAAGAATTGGGAGGGGGAAGGGAAATTGGAGGGGGGATAAAGAAAGATTGGGAGGGGGATAAAGAAAGAAATTGGGAGGGGGAGAAGGAAATTGGAGAGGGAGATAAAGAAAGAAATTGAGAGGGGGATAAAGAAAGAAATTGGATGGGGGGGAGAAGGAAATTGGAGGGGGGGGAGAGAAGGAAATTGAAGGGAGGGAGATTGACATTCATCACACACAATGCACCCCTTGCACACAGAAAAACACACAATGCATTAAACACACTGCATTACACACACAGACACACATACACAAGCAATGCAACCGTTACACACAATGCATCCCTTACACACACAGAAACACACAATGCATTCATTACACACACTCAATGCACCCCTTACACACATTCAATGCATCCCGTACATACACAGAAACACACCTTGCAGCCCTTACACATACAAACACAGATTCACACAATGCATTCCTTACACACATATCAGGACATTCCCTACTCACTCCACCCCCTGTGAACAAACTCATTGGTGGAACATGAAGGTGGACCCTGGGACCCAGACCTTGAGCTGTGTAAAGGGCCCCTAAAAAATGGAGCTGCTTCCCGTTCTCCCAGAACATTGATTTTTGTGACCACAGTTACAAACAGCCTCCAAAGAGCCTGTTCTACACCAGACCAGTGGAGCCAGACTGCAGCTAGAGCCCTTCATCACCCTCATCTGGTTGTAAGTAGGCAATCTAGTATATTATTCATGGCACTAATCTCTAATTTACCTCACATTGAAGAAACACTATAGTCCCCAGAACCACTGCAGCTTAATGTAGTGGTTCTGGTGTCCATAGCCTGTCCCTGCAGGCCTTTTAATGTAAACACGGTGACACTGCAGCACTGGCGTTAGATAACATGGCAAATCATATGGGTGGGGCATTGTGATGTCACATGGGGGGCGTCAAACTTTACTTTTGCCTAGGGCAGCAAAAATCCTTGCACCGGCCTTGGATGGAGGGGGCTGTGTGAGCTGGGGCCGCACAGTGCCCCATGGTAGTTTTCCTCCGTGCGGCCAGTTTATCAGCTGTTTGCTTGTGTGAGCTGCACGGAGGTAAACTGGGGCGGAGCTAAGCAAAATCAGAGGCGGGGACAAACTGGCACTAGGGGCGGGGCTTTTGCGGGGTGCCAAGCACAGGATCCGCCCCAGGTGCCAAATGCTCTAGGTATGCCCCTGAGTGTACCTATAGAAATAATAAGTGACCACCTACTTTACTCCAGACCAACCTCAATCCAAGTGGAAACATTTGACTCTAACTTCTCTTATGTACCTGCCACAGAAATACTAATTGCATCTATGAATTTGTTATTATTCTCACACCTTACAGAAGCCCCTTTTGATCAAAAGAGCAGTTTCTCTCTGCCATTTGTCCTCTACCTACGGGTCAAATTGTTGATGCACTAGCCAAGTTATATTAAATAGCCATTTTCCATAGTGTAATAACAAATTATGCACCCTTGCCGTGACAGTCCGCTCATGATACGATCTTTCAGTTTTGCTGCTTTGATGATGATGACAGCTGGCTGTCAATGGCCTCATTCCTGTACTCTACTGTCATGCGGTATCTGTTCCGGGTTCAGCATTTACGGCATGCGGAACCGGCCCCGCCCCCTTCTGACGTGGCTCTCTTACGCTATTTAGAGAGACCGCGCCAGGTACAAACTGCTTGGTGATTTTGGGACCTACATCCGTGATAAGACGCCGGCTACACAAGCTTCACTCGCAAGCCATCCTTAGCCTTTGAACTACTAAAAGGATTGTGCTTTACATCCTCTATTGGATCCTGGAAAACGGACTGTTTACCAATTTATACTTGGACTCTAATTCCGATCTCTTGGAGGACTACTCACATAAATCCTAAGTATAATTTTCATTCTATTCTCTGAAGACTCAGTTATAACTGAATTGTTTCTTGCTTGCTAAAATCTTCTCTGCTGACTGCATGCTATTCCTATGGAAGATAACTCCCATCAAGCTTAAGTATACTATTCAAATCATCTCTGAGGATTTACTTATTTATGAACTGTGTTTTGCTTGCCATAATCTACAGTTTCTTCTTATTGAATTATTACCTATATGCTATTATTCACAGTTACTAAAATGTATTGCAATCATTAAAACTTCGTTTAATTCTCTAATTGCCTTCAATCACCTCTTTGCTTAAAGCTACAGTATTGGTAATTTAGAAGATTCTCCGTTTCATTACTATTGTAATTAAGAAGTTCTACAAGCTACAGTTGAGTTCCAATTCCAAAAACCCTTGTAGCATAACATCTACTAGCTTAGCTTAATTTTTGCTTAATGGGTGAAACAAAGTAAGTTGGCAGCTTCCCCAGAGATCTTCCCAGCTAGCAGCTTTCCCATAGACCCTACCAACTGGAAGACATACTTAAACTGAATAATAAAGAGCCAAATTTGGGAATAAGAAATCATAGTAATCTCTTGCATGGATTACTGTAATTCCCTCCTAATTGGTCTCCCCAGAAGCCATACTGCCCCCTACAATCTGTGATGAATGCTGCTGCCAGGCTGATCTTTCTCTCCAGTTGCTCCTCTCACACCTCATCCCTCTATCGATCCTTACACTAGCTTCCTGTACCCTACAAGTGTCAATATAAAATACTAACCCTAACCTATAAAGCCCTAACCAACTCTACCCCATCTTACATTTCTTCACTGATTCATAGGTATGCCCCCTCTCGGTCTCTCCGCTCTACTGGTGACCTTCTCCTGTCTGCTGCTCGCACCCTTACTGCAAATTCACACCTGCAAGACTTCTCACGGGCTGCTCCATGCCTTTGAAAAAGCCTGCCTATCCATGTCAGACTCTCCCCTAGTCTTCATTTATTTAAGAAGTCCCTCAAAATCCATCTTTTCAGGAAGGCTTATGGCCTCCAAGAGTAACTTCTAACCCTCAAACCTTCCTCTCGCTCTCTCCTATAGGGCCACACTCCACTCTCACCTCCAGTTCTGCTACTTTCCCACCATGTCTATTTGCTGTCTCTCTCAATACCCTTCCTATTGTGTTTTAATACCCCACTTCCTCTAGATTGTAAGCTCGTTTGAACAGGGTCCTCAACTACCTATTGTTCCTGTTACATTTTGTTATTGTCTCATTTGATAAATTCCCCTCTTATAATAATAACCAATTGCAATAACAATTGAAACAAAGGAGGAGCGAGACTGTAGAAAGGAGAAACCAAAGCAGAGAACCAGAATATGTAACCTCAAAAAGCTGTCTGTTTATTTGAAGAACTTACAGGTAGGATAGTGAGCATAGTATTTACGTAAAACCTACTGATCAAACTTACAAATTCCTGTTAGCCATTTATACACCAAATGCAAATGCAAACTAACAGAATGTTCTAATTTCTTTAATAACTGGATTTTCAGTATTTTACAGTGATCTGTAAGAGAGACCTTTTTCCACTTACAAGAATGCTTTAAACTTTAGGACATAGAGAAAGCTTGTTGTTCCAAAACATTGCTAATAAAATGAGAACACGATATCATATTACTACAGTGCTCAAGTATATACATACTTCTTCCATACTATATAGAGAGAGAAAGAGAGAGAGTGTGAGTGTGAGTGTGTGTGTGACTAATATTTAGGTCTGTAAAAAGCAGCATGCATATGTAAAGAATGGAAGCCACGTTCTTTTCTAATAGAGTTGCCTTTAATTTACACAGTAATTTAATATGATTGATACTAAGCTTGACAGCTTGACATTTGATACAGTTTTGGAGCAACTGGAACATCTAACCCAAACAAACATGCCTTTTCTATGACCCGTCCTAAAGCTTTTGTGAAGGATTTCAGACTTTTTATTATTAGGAAGTGAAATTTGTTCCCACTAAAGCATTGCTTAATTTCAGTCAAGCACGTCCTTTTTATAGGCACATCTTATAAGCAGCACGTCCTCACATTCCTTTAAATCCCTGAGAGTATCCCAAAATAGAGGAAGAAATGAGAGTTAGTCAGAAGCAACAACTACTACACTCGTCTGCCAGGATTTTTCCCTGCAGCTTCGTTGTTAGTGGATTGTGAAAAACATTTTTACTAACATCCTATAATACCTCTGAGGTTCATATTCACTCATCTGTATAAGAGCATGTGTTGTCAAAGAAGAAAACAGGTGTCACAATAAATGTTCAATGTCCTTTACAAGGCAGATGGGGAGTATTTTAGGCCATGGTTACAGTGAATCATTGACCTGAACAATAGCAATATAAAATGGCAGGGGACGGGACATGGAAGCATTGTTTTCTCCTTTGTAGCACACATATTGTGCATAACTGATGCAGCAAATATATTTGCTTTAGCATTATTCATAGCACTAATATTAGAAATCGTTTTAAGGTTAGGATAGAAACATAAATTTAGGAGTTCAAAAGCGGTTATATTGAAATAAAACCGAACCTCAAAAGTAATTCTAAATTTAATAGATTGACATCATAATTGGTAACCCTGCTAGCATAATAAGGTTTTATTCGACTTAAAGGGACATTTTAAACACATAACTTTAGCTTTATTACGTGGTCCTGTTATTTAGATAATGCTCCTGCAGTCTCATTGTTCAATTCTCTGCCATTTTGGAGATAAATCACTTTGTTTAAGCAGCTCTAGCCATATTTTTCCTGACTATGACTTACACTGCCTCCCTAAACACTTCCTAAAAAAAGAGGTCTAATGTTTTTATTTATTGTAGAGTGTGTTTGAAAGTTCTTATCTCCTCATCTGCCTGCCAGAGACTGCAGCAACCTCCTATATGTAATTAAAGTTCAAGTGAATTTCAAATTGCAGGGAAGGAAAAAAAGCGGTTTGGAAAAATTCTCCAACTCATCCACAGTCACGATGACTTTTTTTGCCTATAGATAGATAGATAGACAGACAGATAAATACTAATTTCCCAGCATTTTGAGGAAAATGCTCATGTGCATTTGAATTTTGAAAATTAAAAATCTAATATCTATCATTTCATTGCCAAAACTACATAAAACAAAATATAAGCCAAATATGAATAGCTGTAATATTATGAGAAAGACCTATTTAGGAACATGTGGAAATATTATTCAAACATTAAAGGACCACTATAGGCACTCAGATCACTTCAGCTCAATGAAGTGGTCTGGATGCCAGGTCCCCCTAGTTGTAACCCTACAGCTGAAAACATAGCAGTTTCAGAGAAACTGCTATGTTTACACTGCAGGGTTGTAGCGGGCCCTGGGTAACCCGGCTGGTTACCCCCGCTATTAATGAAGTAAGAGACACATTTCCCCAATAACCGGACCACAGTTCCAAGGGTACAACAACAATTTATTGGCCACACGCGGCTTTACACTTTCATCATGCAAGGGGTGGGTCACTCATACAGACAATGTCCACTCCCAGGGTCCTCCCCCCTCCCAGGGGTCGGATGATGAAACAAGACCTTAATCCCTTTGTCCCTTGTTCCCACCACTCGGTGTCCCCTCCCCGGGTCCTCCCCCTCCTAGGGGCCTGTGCGTGTGACAGGAACTCCTGTTTCTTTGGCCCCAGTTCCCGTCAACCAAGTACAGGGTTTCCCGCTTCCCGTGGCAGGGGGTCTTTTTCCCAGGAAAGACTCCCGCCTTCTGGTCTCCCAGGCACAGAAAGCCCGCCAAACCGCCATTGTCCCCAGCAATTTTAGGGACCCCCAGGACGGCAACTGTCTCTGTTCGCAGGGTCCCTGGGTGAAACAAGACAAGGGGAGTGTTTCTTTTGGGACATGAACGCTCCCCCTGGCTGGCGTTCGTCTTTACGAACGGCGGCCACCCAGGGAAGCACTCATTAATTACTTCCCTTGCGGTTTCACACTTATGTTGCAAGTTGCCAACGTTCTAATTGATTGGTGTGAACACTCCCAGGGCGTTGGGGAGGTCCTCGTTCAGGAGCCGAACAAGGTGGGAAGAAATCCGCAAATGCTCCCCCTGAATGGCGTACGTTTAATGAACGGGCCGCCACCCAGGGTCAGCACGCACCAAGGCTTCCCTTGCAGTTTGTGGTTTTCACACCTTGTTGACTTAGGTGCAAACATTCTAATGAGGTGTGAACATTCCAAACCAACATTCTAAATGGGGTATCGAGGTGGTCCCCATTCGGGAGTCGAACAGAACTTGTTCGTATGGGAACTCCCGAATGGGGAGTAGGTAAACCACAAGAATACACACAGTATAGGGGAAATTACTGGGAATGACATACAGCAAATCACTAACAGGCAGCGGTCCCGCCACAAGGGTTAATCCAGCCTCTAGTGGCTGTCTCCCTTACACTGAGTAAATCACACTTATTTGATGCTGGACCTCCTCACGGACCTCCAGCGTCAAAAAAAGATCCCCATAGGAAAGCATTGAGTAATGCTTTCCTATGGGTGGGTTTGAATGCTCGTGCGCCTCTGGCCACACATGTGCATTCGGCTCCACTCGGGAGCTGACGTCGGCATGGGAGGAAAATTCACCAGTGCCGAGGGAGCCCGGCACTGGATTAAGGTAAGTGGCTGAAGGGGTTTTAACCCTTTCAGCATCGAGGGAGGGGGCTCTGATTTGTTTTCCTGCCACTATAGGATCTCTTTAAGCTTTCCAACAAGACAGAGTGGAGAAAGAAAAAAAAGAGAAAATTAATTTCCTCTTTTTATGCATGCGCAATAATCTTTGCCCTCCTAATCACAAATATGTAAATGCAGAACAAAGAACAGCATTAAACAGCCTGTATTTCATTTAAGTGGGTTTGTCATAATGTTTTATTACAAAAGTCTTTTTGTAAGATAATTGTTCTCGCTTTTATATTTTAATTGAAGAGCTTTGCATTTAGATAATATAAAAAAAATGTGAATCCAGTGATTTTCTTTAAATGTAGACTTCAGAAAGCAATTAGCATTTATTCTCAATAATGATTATATTCTGCCTTTTCTTGTAAATTAAATGCACAGTTTACACTATTAGACAGGACAATCCAATTACAGCACTTGTCATTAATTCATTTATTATCTGTATGTTATTTTAATTGTATACAAAGGAAACCTTATAGGGAGAATGTGTCAGGTTACTCTAAAATGGGGGGGGGGGAGGGGTAACCCCCAGGATAAATATACTATTGACAAAAGGAAACAGAAGAGTGAACCATTTAGAAGATAAACCCTTCTGTGCAAAAAGTAACCCCAATAGAACGTAACTTTTAATATAATTGTTTAAAATATTTAATAAAGATACTTGGTCTCGGATATAATAAATCCACTTGATTTCTATAATAGGAAAATATCCTACAAAAAATGATAAAGTATTGAATATAGTAGATGACCAATCTAAATGAACATAATTAAGCAAAAACTTGAAATAATAATAAATAATTAAGTACATATCCGATATTTTTCTCACTGGAATAATTATACCATGCGTTGAAAGTGTGGAACAAAATGTTAACTAAAAAATAAAGTATCTAAAAAGGTAAAGGTTACAATTGTAGCATATCCAATTAGCCAGGAAAGGAGAGACAAACATGGATTGGCAGATATAATAATAGAGCGAGGAGAAAGCCCTGCAGGGTAAATCTACATATAATTACTTGCGTCCCTACTCTGCTGTGCCTTCGAGGGCACCCCTTAAAAAATGCTAGTCCCCCCACCTCCTCTCAAATATACAGCCAAGTTACCTATAGAGAACAGAAGGGCTGTAATAATTATCTCATAAATATAGTCGGCTTAATGGATAGTACCCGAGTGAAATAAATAAATAAAACAAATAAAAAACGAAAAGAGAAGGAGTAGAAAAAAGGATATATGAAAAAAATATATAAATATAAAAATAAATAACATATGTGTGATATTGTCATTTGGTATTAATGCATGTCGTCCCTTATCTCTAAACCAACACCATACTATGTAACGTCCCGATGTGCGTTTCTGGAAGAGCCTTAACGGTGAAACGCGTGTCGGGACGTTACATAATGCTCACACATCTAATCATGCCCTCACATTACACTAATTGTGGACAATGACCTGGTGTCGCTACAGGGGGACAGGACACGAAAATAAGGAATATCCCCCTAAAATCAGGATGGGTGCAAGGTATTCTTCAGTCAGGGGGGAGAGGGATAAATGGACACTACCATTCCACTGTTACCATTATATTAGCATTCCAGAGAATGAGAAGACTAAACTTATCATTGTTTTTTAAAATGTTAAAAGTCTTACAGTCATAGAGGATAATCTTACTTGCAGTGATGAATGGTTATACTATAAAATATCTAGATATGTGGATCAATAAACTTTACTATGCCAGATTTATTCTAGGGAAATCAAATTGTGTAACATACATTGCTGTAAATTCACTGTCCTCGACGTATAGCTAAATTTATCTTTAGATATCACAATGGCATTTGGTTACATTGTATCAAATTACGTATTGAGTATAATATTGAATATTTTACAACAGTGTATTAACAGGATATGATGCTACTAAATCTAAAGTGAGTACAGGGACTAGAACATTGGATTGGTCCTCATTAGAAAGGTATCTGAAGCATAGTTGTCTACTTTGTCCTCTGTCGTCTGCGGCAGGTTCAATTAAAATATTGGCTTTTGCAATTGGGCTTAGGGGGTCATTGCTTCCCAAGTAGAAAATATAAAAAAATAAATTATATTAAAAGCAGATAAGCAGATTATGTTAGGTGACTCCAATGTGTTGCTGGTGAAACTAATATATACAAATACCAAGTACACTCAGTTCTCAGTAATCTAGATTATGTGACTCATATTTGACTATAGCAATTAACTAATAATTTCAAATGAATGGGAATTATAATAGCTTATCTTCATTCTTTTTGATAAAATTAAAACATAGTGAAGCCTTGGAAATTACTCACAATCAATGTTCCCAGAAGAGTAAATTGCTTCCGTAAAGATTCTGATGTGCAGGGAACAGTCTTAAAGAAGAACTGTCATTTCTCTGAAGAGAAGCATTTTAGAAGCATTTAGTGGGGCGAATAGGGCAGCAGTTAAAAAGCACACTAAACTCCCCATTACCTCCACGTTCAGGGTAAAGTCATTACCCCATGATGCCCAGGTTTATGCTTGTGGGCATCTGCACAGATATGCCACATGAGAGCTGGTGCCTTTTGGTGCCCATACATACACCTGTTCTGTGGGGGAAATTAATTTGCAGACCTATTTGATTCCATTTTAACATAACCCAGAGGTTTTATTTGCATCTCAAGTTCTCTTTGGTTACCTTTCAAGTTCAGCAAATACCGGAGTAATGACAGTTCGACATTTACAGGTGCACTTGTGGGAGGACAGAAAGGGAGTAAGATAATGATGTTTGAAATTGCTTAAGGCAAGATTTCAAGAATGTGGGGTTCGCATTACTACCAAAATATCAATGTACAGGAAATAGTTAATCCTCAAATTACAGTCAAGAAAATGAGAAAATGCATGAGGAACACACAATGCACATAATTACTTAATCCTTTATAATGCATAGCTTTTATAAAGTATACCCAGTGAAATCAACATACAAAATTAAGTAAAATTGTGTGTGTGTGTGTTTTATATGTTTCTATTAATACACTTTTTGTCTGCATATGACAAGAATGAGTCAACAAGACGTAAATAAAAACTCCCTATTATCTTTTTGAGGAAGATGGATGTTTACAGTATTAAGATAATTTAGTTCTAATAATAATAATAATGGAACAATGATGTATTTGGGTTTTTGGCTGCCTTTGGCCAGTGCTATGCACACCTTTCACATCAATTTTACCACCCTTACATAAACATACATACTGTATATAACTAGCCATTTCCCTAGCAAAATGACAATTCACACATACATAGAAACATATACACGTATGCACAGTCAGATGAATACATAGACACACAATCACATACACAAAGAGACACCAATCACACACACAAAATCACATACACACAGACACATATACACATGTACACACAGTCAGATGCATACATACAAACACAAGCACATGCAGAGCCACATGTACAAAGAGACACACACAGAGTCACATATAGATATACAATCTGAAATTTATACACACAGTCAGAATACATAAGTAGACATGCTATACTTATATATAAACAAAATACCTCCCATTCCTCCTCCTGCATATGACCACTGTTGGCACTGAAAGAGGAAGCTGGAGTTACTGAAGTTCCAGGTGTTTAGAGGTTGGGAAGCAGGGCAAGAGATGTCAATTCCTGCATCCCCATTGACAGCTGTTATATCACTCCACATATATAGTGGCAATGCAGCACATCACAGGAGGAGGCATTAAGTCTAATTAAACAGGTGGCACAGCCTAAGCTAAAATATATCCCCAATGTTCTCTCTAATAAAAAACTTTATTTTTATGAGAAAATTACACTGAAAAGGTTTGATTATAAACTCCTGATTGTAAAATACTAGTTAGAAAACCCTGGTTAATAAATCTGTCCTTAGGAGTCTGGAGCAATGTGTGAAGGGAAGCATGGAGGATCTGGCCAGTCTAGTTACATTTCTAGCTCACTTTGTTTTTAGAAAGAATGCCAATGTTATTTTTTGACAACAAGATCACACTTGTAACTTATGCAAAATAAATAAATCATGTTGAATTTTAAATATAATTACTCTGTGGAGTTTTGCAAGAGAGCATCTGCATCCACTGAGCAATGAATGTTGTGTAACTCAGAAGGTTTTAGTTCAAGGTTCCAGGAAATGTCTTACACAACTTTTGCTTAGCTGTGTTGCTATTTGATTTCAAGGAATTTCTCCTTAGGCAATCAGATACTTGTAATCAAAACATCTTACGAAACACTGCTCATTTTAAATTGCCTCACCGTGTGAGAAATTAGTTACCTGGTAAAGAAGAACAATTTGAGTGGGAGGTGAAGAGATACCTAGCCAGATTACCTGCAAGGTGACCTAAGGTTGCTTCCTGAAGTCCAGACGGTAGGCACGGACCCAGGCTCCATTAAAATACTCTGCCAAGTTTGGCCCCATTCACAATAAGTAAACAATGAGTTAAGTGGGGAGCTCAAAATGGCAGCCTGCCTAGGGCCTTGTGGGATTAAATTCCTTCTAAGGCAATGTGTATATTATCTGTAAAGAGTAAAAATCAAGGGGTTTCTTTATTAAACCAGGAATTGTGGACGCTTAGCAATGGATTTTAACATTTTAGGCTAAACCAACTGATTTGGAAAAATAGCTTTGTTAAGTTCAGCTATTTTGACTTAAAAAGTGTAATTCTCCACAACTACCTTTAGCAAACAAACCCTGTAATATTTATGTTGTTAGCAACAATGTGCCTCGTTGTTGGCATTAAGGAGATATTGGATTTATGTAAGCTATTCTGCTTGGGAAAGCGAGCAATATTATAATCAGCAATTATGTAAATGATTCTTAATGAGGTATATTAGTATTCATACAAAAGATATGTCTAACATAAGTAAATCCTACGCAAATCAATAGTGATTTCTCTTCATAGGCACATAGACAGTAAATGACAGAAAGCAAGGAAAGGCTTGTCTCATTCAGATTATTTATTTAGTTATGGCAAGGAACAAATGCATTCTGATGATGAAATAGTAATGAGGCATGCTGAGGAAATGTTTTATCAAAATACCACAATTAATGGCATTTTTACTTTGAGCCTACCATTTAGTTGGAATTTTATATGCATATTTTTACTCAACATTCTTTCAGATGGAATGGGGTCTAATCATAAGGCATTCAGTGTGCTCAAGACCCGTCCTCTGCCGGCATAGTAGAAACCCATATACATTAATAACAACTAAGAGCATACAATGGTTTGATGTAGCAGAAGCATTTAGACAAAAATGGTAATTTTTCTGTCATAATTATTTTTGTGTAAAGCTATTTGTTCATAAAATGAGAGTACAATGAACTGGAGATTTTAAAAAGTGTCAAAATAAATTTGTGAAATAAAAATAATCCCGTAATTCAACCCTGATGCAGAGATTTATCACAGTGTTCAATTCTAAAATGTGCTAAAAGTGGAGCAATCACCATGGAAACCAATGGAACAAGACAGCATATTTGAATGGTGACTCCTCCCATTTAGATTTTTGGCACCACTTTTTAGAATAAAACACTGTGATACATCCCTCCTAGAAAGTTGTTTTTATTCAATGTGGGTGGGGGGAGGGAGGGAGGGGAGGTGTTACAATGAGAAAAAGAAATAGAAGTTCATGCAATATCTAAACTTTGCAGCAATACCCAAACCTCAGGGATAGTTGGGGTACAGCAATGTTTTTTCTGTTGGAGAATAGGATGAGTTAGACTAATGTTGGTTTTAGGATTAGACAGTTTAATGTTAAAGGAACACGCCAAGTACCAAAGCTGTTTAGATCGGTTCGACTTCTTACATGGGATCTACAGGGCACAGCGCCTTGCCTCAATACAGCTCAGTGAATGCTGGAAGCTCTATTCCCTGAGCTAAGACAGGTGGTGCAGGCTGAGAATAATCAGATGATGCTCTCAGCCCAGGCACTGAGTAGGAAGGGGCTTCCAGCTCTCTCTGAGCTGTAGAGGAGGCAGGGATCCAGCAGACCCCAGTTAAAAGTCAAACCATTCTATATTTAACAACTTACAATATGGGTGGCTGAGACACCATAACTATTATAATGGGGGTGACCCGGACTACAGTGGTTTTGGTACTCATAGTGTTCCTTTAAGGGGACTTACGGTGATGTGGACCTATGATTTTCACACAGGCAATGCCCTAAGTTCCTTCAACTCTAAACACAATTGATCTCTAAACCCCACTCTAATCCATCTAATGCTAACATTACACCCTCATAATCCCATATGGCTACCCCCAAGTCTAAACTTAAAGGGATAGTATATTCACCAAAACAACTTTAGCTGAATTAAGCAGTGTATAGATCATGCCCCTGAGGTCTCACTGCTCAATTATCTGCTACTTAGGTGTTAAATCACTTTTATTCCCGACCATGAAGCCTAAGCCACACCTAGGGCTCACACAGCTCATGTGAATTTCATATTCAATCAGATGTTAACTTACTTGTTCTTAATTGTATCTCAGTAAATTGAACTTTAATCACACACAGGAGGCTTTTGCAAGGTCTAGCAAGCTATTAACAGAGCAGGAGATAAGAAATTCTAAATTAAACAAAATTTGCAATAAAGGAAATGTAAACATTAAATTACACTTTACAGGAAGTGTTTAAGAAGTAAATGTAACAATAAATTAGACAAATACAAAATGCAATAGGTTGATGAGTACCCTGCTCAAACAAGCTTACAGTCTAGAAACCACACTAGTACAGACATTGAGGGAGATATCAACCAACCAAGGAGAGAGTGAAGCAGAACTGGAGGAGATTGAAGAAAGGCAAGTAGTGACACATTGTAGGACAGTGGGGGAGAGATCTGGGAAAGTGAGATATATCTGGGTGTCATTAGGTGGTAGCTGAATCAAACAAAGTAATAAGATTGCCAAGAGAGGCAATCTAAAGAGAAAACAGAAAGGGACAAAAAACAGAGCCTCGGTAGATTCCAACCAAGACAGGATGGGGAGAGGAGGTACCATTAGAAAAGGAGACACTGAATGAATGTGGGTAGAGATAGGAAGAAAACCACAAGAGGACAGTGTCACAGAGACCAACTTATTGAAGTGGCAAAAGCACCAGAGAATGCAATGTCACTATAAAATTCTCTTCTCAGCATTATAGCATTGCCCTATTTATCAGCACATTTAAAGCAAATATGAAAAGAGCACCGCTTCAAGCAGCCTCTGTCTCTCCATCTTGTCATTTCCCATCACGCACGTCAGTTGATAAGGACAGGCATCTTTTTTCAAGAGGTGCAATAGATGTCTATGAGTGAGATGAATTATCAAGGATCCAACAGTCTCCCATAAGCTTCCATAAACCCAATTCTATATTATCACATGTACATGTGAGTACATGGGTAAAATGGCATCATCTGTGTGGTGCTTGAAATGGTTCACTGAGTGTATTTCTCCCTTATTCCTCTCACCAAGATGCTACCAAGCAAGTAGACATGTAACTTTAGGAAGTATGTTTAAAAATGCAAAGATCTAACAAGTGGTTGTGCAACTTTATGTAACATGTTGAGTTGGCATTTCCTTAATGTTTCTGAACCCAGAATGAGGGGAAGGCTGGTTCATTTTTTTTTAAGACCTGCTTATTTTTTTTAACCTATATTTTGAAACACAAAAAAACTCAAATTTTTTATATGTTATTCAGCTGTGGATCAACTTTCCTCTTTTGCAAAACAAAATTTTCAGAAACAAAACTTATATTACAATATATTCATAGGCATGCACACAGGGTGTGCCGGGTGTGCCTGGGCACACCCTAATCTAGGGAACCCACGTGTCCCGGATCGCCCCGGGACAGTCCCATATTTTGTGGGTCTGTCCCGGGTCCCGAGCATCTTCATTCCGGGACAATGTAATGTCCCTTGAATTAACTAGGCCCCATATTAGTGAAGAGAAGGATCGCTGGCTTTCCCACTATGCCAGCGCCACGGGCTCCCATTTGCTGCCCACCAGTGGAGATGTGCAAGCAAAACCCCTCTCTCCTTCCCCTCCCGGCGCTGCAAGGAAGTGAGGTTGCACGCGATGATGTCACTTCCTCCCAGCGCTCTTTGCAGATGGCCGCACGGGAGGAAAGAGAGAGGTACTCCCAGGACCAGGTAAGTGCATGGACTAAGGGAGGGCGGTGAAATCTTTATCATCGACTCACTAGTACTATTAGTTATTCCATGATAAAGATTTCACCACCCCCCCCTTCCTCTCAGTGAGTCAGTAGTGGGGGGGTGGACATGATATGGGGGAATAGACATGAAATGGGGGAAGGAATGGACATGAAATATGGGGGGGATATGACATATGGGGGAGTGTACATGAAATATTGGGGAATGAACATGAAATATGGGGGAAATTGACATAAAATGGGGGTGTACATGAAATATGGGGGGGAAATGGATGCTGAAACCCAGGCAATGCAGCTGTGCCCAGTGTGAAGAGGGGATCTGGGAAGGGCAAGGAAGTGTCCCTATATGGCATTTTCTATTTAATGGCTATTCTTACAAATGTTATGCCGCCAAGTGAATGCAGGCTCGCGTTATATAGTACTTGTTGCTACGCATGCACTGTATGCATACCTAATTGGAAATTTAAAGTAACATGTAAAAGCAATATGAGGATTGGCAGAGTGATCACAGTAAATTCCCAATTGAAGAGGACATTTGTGCAGAAGCAGCAGATCCTGGAGATTTTCTGCAGAAAAGAAAATGTTAACAGTATCTTTTTTTAATAGATATTTTGAAAGCATTAGAATGCATTAACTCAACAATGCGTTAAAAGAATGGTGGCTAATCTTCCAAGGAGTGTTCATTTAATGTTTCAGAAACAAACTTACAGGAACACATTCAATATTTTTCTTTAACATATTTTTCCTTTGAATGTTGCTGTGTGTAAAGGGAGAAATCTAAAATATCTATCAAACTAAATCATCTTGACATCATGTCTGAATGAACTCGCCTTTGTTGAATAATAGATATAGATTGCAATGGTACATTTTTAGCGGCACTGAGAATTGTGGCTGTAAGAGTAATCACCTCTGCAGTTTTGGAATTGAAATATCACAAATTCTGAACATATTTTCATGAATAAATAACTTTTGACTCTTTGTGAATTTGCATTTAACTAATATTCCAATATATTTTGAATGGACACATAGAAACCTTATTAAAAAATTTTTTTATAACGCACCAGTATATTTTATGGTTCTATTAAGGGACAATGTAAAGGCTGCAGACATGTGGGGGATATATCAAAGTGTCATATTCTGGAAACGGTGCAAAGTACTTGGAGACCAGAGAAACCAGCAGACACATTCCTCAGCGTTTACATCTTTGGATGCAAAGACACCCGGTCCAACACAAACTAGAAACAGAGATTTCAGACGCACATCAAAAAACTCCAGCACTCATTATATCAATTGATCCTGAGGACTGAGGCAATTGTACAGGTTCTGACCAAAACAAAACTAAAGTAAAATTCTGATCTATATGTATGTTTAACCATAATTTACCTATTGCATATTAAGTGTACCCACAGTAATTATATATTATTTTGTTCGGGTGCAACATAAAATACATTTAGGATAAAATTTATATATCTATATATATATATAATTTCATTCTAAGTGCATTTTATATTAATATACTGTATATATAAATTGATTCAAAATAAATTTTTTCTCTTATAATGACATTATTTTACTAATTCTATGTTGAACAGGAAACCTGGCTATCAAGCTGGTTCGAGTGTAACTTACATGACGCGGATTGGCGGGATTTGCTGCAATGCTGCATCCAGCAAGGAAGGTAAGTATCTGGACCAGTAGCGAGTGCCAATAGTTAGGGGATGCTATGCTGCCTTAATGCCCTTAAAGCAATCCTTTTGGAGGACAGCAAAGCACATTCTAATGTTGTTAAGTGGGTTGTTAAAGAAAATCCCCATTAATAGAGACTTTCACTTCCAGTGTTTAAGTTATGTATACTGCTACATCATGTAATACAGTGTGAGCAGGAAGAGATTCAATGTGAATAAATGCAAAATTATGCATTTTTAGGTAAAGAAAGCATAAACAATGTATACTCTAAAGGCACAGATAAATTAGTAGGACTTGCAAATTGTCATAGACAACAGACTAAGTAGTAATGTGCCATGACAGGTGACCATTGCACAGGCCAGTAAAGTATTGCTATATATTAATAGAAGTATATATTCATGGGACAAAAATATAATCTTGTCTCTTTATAAATCAATAGTAAGGTACTACATGAGTACATGGATTTTGGGTACCTCTTTTTAAAAAGAATGTTATGGAATTAGAAATAGTGCAAGCTAGAAATTTAATCAGGGGAATGGAAGATTTGTGCAGAAAAGCTTTTAAGAAAATGTGCAAACATTTGCAGGGCTAGTACAAACAGGTCTCTGGTAATATGATTATTAATAGCACTGTACAAAGGAGGTAATCCATTTAGACTAGAAGAGATGAGATTTCACCTGTGGCAGAGGAAAGTGTATGTTTGAATTAGAACAATACAGATGTGGACTTCACTCCTTATAGAGATCGTTTTATTAGATTCTGCAGATGCTTCTTTTTATAAAAAAAAATAAAATAAATAAATATTCAAGGATATAATAGTTAGTATGTGGTGTCAGATAAGTGTCAAAGGAACACTTTAGTGTTAGGAATACAAAGATGTATTACTAACACAAATGTGTTCCTCAGCCTCCTCAGCCCCAGCAGCCACCCTCCCCATGTTGTAAAGGGTTAAATAACCATTTAATCATTTACCTGATTGGTCATAGTTCGTCTCCTCCGATAACACAAATTGGGGGGACCTAATGCATATGTGCAGCAATTGCCACAAGTGCAATAGCCTTCCCACCGGGAAGCATTGCCTCAGTGCTTTCCTTTTGGGTTTTCTCTGATGCTAGGTGTCCTCATGAAGAATGTGTTTCATGGAGTGAAAGTCTGTGAAATTCCTTAAAGTGCCTCTAGTGGCTGTCTGGTAGGCAGTAATAGTCTGGTAGGTTTAGTACTGCAATGTAAACAATGATTGTAAACATGTTTTACATTGCAGGACTAAGGGGGACAGGGACACGGCACCCAGACCACTTCAATGAGATTAAGTGGTCTGGGCGCCTATAGTGTCCCTCAAAGCTGAACATCATAGCCTATATTACTATGAAACTATGTAACATTTATAAGGTTGGTAACTATGTGGTACATAATGATTATATTTACATTACATTTACATGAAACTAAACATGATTGTTGCTCTAGCAGTTTTAAAAAAATTATTAATTTACTAATTTTCTATGAGGAAATTGTAAATAATAATAGTGCAATAGTAAATAGGTATTAAAGGAACACAGTATACACGGTAACCATTTCTTTTTTTATATATTTTAATTTTAATTGAAAAATGTCTCTGTTTCGACAATTTTGTTTGTTTAAAAATTTTCGTGTTTCAAAATTTGTACAAATTTATTTTACGGCATATAACCTAATTAATGAATTAGATATCTAACTTACTCCAACAATTTGCTATCATCAACATTGCAAAAGTGTCACATGAACATATTATTCCTTACATCAACAACATGATAAACGTTATGTGAGCGCAAAAAAAAGAAAAAGAACACAATCCAAGCTGTACAAAATATTACAATATTTGACAATCCAACAGCCAGCATTATTATGTGTTTTGAATCAACTCTAGCAATCACAACTTAATATAGTTTACTGTAGTTCGACACTGCATTACGGGGATAGAGAGGGGGTGAGGAGACATAGGAGGCTTAGGAGGGGAAATTTCTGTTTATTATACATATTTTTAACTACCGGGTTACAAATAAATAAAGGACAGCCTACCACGCTAAAGTGCGATTTGTTCCAGCTATCCCATCTCTCGTAAAAACGGTTTATATTATTGGAGAGTTTATGGGAGATAGTTTCAAACTCTTTTGTATATGACACTTTAGCAATAACTTTCGTCACATCGCGAATTTGTTTATTTTTCCACAACTCATCTATACATATTTTAGCCGTTATAAAAATATGAATAATCAATGTTGCCTTACACTGAGGGTTTTCTTTGGGAGGTATATGCAATAGATAGGTAGCTCGTAACAATGGTATGTCGTGCCCGACTACCTCTTTGATCAGACTTTGATTGACAGCAAACAGGCAGACAAATCAGTAAACAAATCATTCACACACACCAAATGTGATAAGATAGTTGTGGGGGTTGTACCAAAAAAAATATTACCCTTTCCACTTATTGTAGATTTAAAAACTCCTCTGAATCTTCTTAAAACATGAAATCACAATAAAATTTACAATAGAAATATCACACATAGTGTAATAAAATGTAAACACCTTATACTGTAAGGGGTAGGCTATTGCATTCACAAACAAGGTAGTAAAGCAGGCAGAATCAATCATCGCTGTAGTGAAGATTTCAGCTTCCAAATGTAAATATAAATGTCCCAAATGATGTGTAGAGGATTGAAGTATTAAAGAGTCCCAGCATACAGCATTTAAATCATAAAGTAAATTAAGATGTCGTATAAATTTGACTTGTTTTATATATTTTTGATTCTAGATCCACAATCTTTTTTCGCTCTTTTCTATCCGAAGGAGGAGTCACGGCAGGTTTTTGAAACCCAGTCGGGCAGCAAACAACCACAGGCTGCAGCTTAACTTGGATACCCCTAATGAAGTCGTCGCAAGCGGACGAAGCGCATAGGGTTACGTTTATATGACATTTTAATTTACTTTATGTTTTAAATGCTGTATGCTGGGACTCTTTAATTCTTGAATCCTCTACACACCATTTGGGACATGGCTCAAGAGTGTTTCTTCGCTCTGATTGTGGATCAAGTATTTATTGATGTGCCCATTTTATTATGGAAAATGTGAGTGCAATTTCATTAAAGTTTTCATTTTTATGATATACTGTGTTGCGCTATATCTGTCACTTTATATTTCTACTCCCATGTACTGAGAGCATTTGGAAGCTGAGATTACAAGAGATCTCCACTACAGCGCTTATTGACTCTGCCTGCTTTACTGCCTCGTTTGTGAGTGCAACAGCCCACCCCTCATAGAATATGGTGTTTACATTTTATTCCACTACCTGTGATATTTCTATTGTAGATTTTATTGTGGTTTTATGCAATAAGCAGACAAGTATGAACAACTTCAAAAGACATGGCTCAAAGAGCCCACTTCCAGTGGCGTACATACCAGGGTCGCAGGGGTCGCGGCTGCGACCGGGCCCGGCCCACCAGGGGGCCCGGCCGCCCCTGCGACCCGGTATGTACCCACAGGGCCAGCCTCTTCCCCTGGGGGGCCCAGGAGCTGACCACCCCAGGGCCCCCCGAGGCTGGCCCTGCTGTCACCCGGAAGGCGGGTGGCCGGTCGGACAGGCGGGCGCACGAGGGAGCACTTAGTGCTTCCTCTTCAGCTCCCTCGCGCACCGCACTGATACCTGAGCCGGAAGATGACGTCATCTTCCGGCGCCGGCATCCCTACGCGGCGCGCGAGGGAGCTGAAGAGGAAGCACTAAGTGCTCCCTCGTGCGCCCGCCTGCCCGACCGGCCACCCGCCCAGGAGCCCAGCAGCACCACTGGACCCCATGATTTTAAATGTAATCCCCCCAAAAGATAAGGAGGCTGGGGGGATTACATTTAAAAAAAAAAACATGTGTTAGTGTTTGAGTGAGTGTTAGTGTGTGTGTTAGTGTGAGTGTTAGAGTGAGTGTTAGTGTGTGTGTCTGCTAGTGAGTGTCAGTGAGTGTGTTACTGTGTGTGTCTTACTGAGTGTGTGTGTGTTAGTGAGTCTGTTTGATGTCTTTTAGTGAGTGTGTGTTTGTCAATGAGTGTATGTTTTGTAAGTGAGTGTGTATGTATGTCTGTCGCTGAATGTGTCTCCGTCAGTAAATGTGTGTGTCTGTTAGCTAGTGTGTATGCGTCTGTAAGTGAGAGTGTGTGTGTCTTCAGCACTTACCTTTCTCCAGCGCCAGACTCCCTTGGCGCTGAGGATCCCTCAGCCTCTCAGCTCCGAATGCGACCGCGCACGCATTCAAACCGCCCATAGGAAAGCATTACTCAATGCTTTCCTATGGACGTTCAGTGTGCTCCTCTAGCGGCTGTCAGTGAGACAGCCACTAGAGGCTGGATTAACCCTCAGTGAAACATAGCAGTTTCTCTGAAACTGCTATGTTTTCAGCTGCAGGGTTAAAACTAGAAGGACCTGACACCCAGACAACTTCATTGAGCTGATGTGATCTGGGTGTCTGTAGTGGTCCTTTAAAGAACCACTATAGTGCCAGGAAAACATACTCGTTTTCCTGGCACTATAGTGCCCTGAGGGTGCCCCCACCCTCAGTGACCCCCTCCCGCCTGGCTCTGGAAAGGGGAAAAGGGGTAAAACTTACCTTTTTACAGCACTGGGTGGAGAGCTCTCCTCCTCCGATCCTCCTCTTCTCCTCCCCGTCGGCTATATGCGCACGCGCGGCAAGAGCTGCGCGCGCATTCAGCCGGTCGCATAGGAAAGCATTCATAATGCTTTCCTATTGACGCTGGCGTGCTCTCACTGTGAAAATCACAGTGAGAAGCACGCAAGCGCCTCTAGCGGCTGTCTCATTGAAATAGGGGAAGGCTTAACCCATTCATAAACATAGCAGTTTCTTTGAAACTGCTATGTTTATGAAAAAATGGGTTAACCCTAGCTGGACCTGGCACCCAGACAACTTCATTAAGCTGAAGTGGTCTGGGTGCCTAGAGTGGTCCTTTAAGTGTGTGTGCATCTGCATGCACTGGCGTACATACCGCGGTCGCAGGGGTCGCAGCCCTGTAACCCCTGCGACCAGGTGCCCACCTCCATGTGTTGCGGCCCGGCCCGCGCGCGGGGGGGGCCACGTTTCAATTTTCGCACCGGGGCCCCATGGGTCATGTGTACGCCACTGCCCACTTCCATATTACATCTCCAACATGCTGATGATATTCCTGCATATATATTAGAGAGGCACTGGGGTGTTCAATACCACCTCATCCAAATTTTATTCGTAGTTTCTATATGGTCAAGACAGTGCATGGATGTTTTAGTTAATCTCATTGCAGATTGTCATTGGGCTGGTTCAATAGTGCAATTCAATTTATTTTCCCATTTCATCATGTAAGGTCATTTGGAGGGCCTACCCACCTCTATCAGACTTCTGTAGCATAGTGATAAATGTCTTGTCTGTTTCAATTTTCCCATACAAAATTTCCCAAAGCCGCTTATCTCCTCCTCTCTTATACCCTTGATCTTTTCTATGCATAAGGATATGTTTTACCCTCAGATAGGTAAAGATTTCTCTGCTATCGAGTCCATATTCCAACTGTATATCAGAAAAATGCTGCATACTAGTCATGTCCTGTTCCATTCTGCACAGAAGTCTGGCCTTGGCTTCTGATATCAAGTACTCTTTTTACAATTCTTGTTTAGTTTTTCTGGTTTTCTATCTATGTCTGGTTTTCTTTATGCTGGGTTTTCTGGGTTCATTCCTTTATTCCGTTCCTGGAATTCCCAGTCTCCTGGATTCCTTTAAATGTTTGTTTTTTTGTTGCCACAGCCATTCCTTTGCTATTAATTATTTTTCTTTCAGTCTGTTCCTGCAAGCAGTGGTCTCATTTCCTCTGCTCCTTTCTTTGCAGGTACGTACTGTGTGTGTTTTATTGTTGTTGATTTAGTCATGTATATCTAAGCAGTTAGGACCCACCGTAATTAGAGTACTTTGGCGCAGTGGTGGGCTGCATACATCTTGGCCATTTATGTATGTCTAAATCGCCAATGTTTATTACATATATAGTTTTTAGTTATGTCACTTCTTGTTTTGCCTTGTATCTCTTGTCTTGATTTATTTTGTCTTGCATTCCCAGTTCATGTTCAGTCCTGTCCTGTCCTGCCCTGTCCTGTTCTTGTTTCCCTCTTGTATTGTGTACATGTTCTTGGTTCTGCTTTCTGTCCTGCTCCGGTTCTGGGTTCTTCTAGTCTTGTCTTGTTTTTTTGTTTGGTGCCTATTCTAGTCTTACCTTGTTTCTAGTACTGGATACATATCAGCATATCATGTAGCTCCTGGCTTCTGCTAATCTGCATCAGGGCTCTGGTATGTGGCCGCACAAACCCTGGTGCTCAACACCAGGGGGTGTGTGGTTACCCTGCACCAGACCCTGACTGTCCATTTCCAGGCTGAGACTCCTGTCTTCTTCATCAGGCTCACAGGGATCCCGGTCTTCGGACCGCCACCTGTGACAAAACCTTTATGGTCATACAGTTGGAAAACTTGTTTGATGCCCTTCTTTTTCCAATTACCCAAAAATAGATCATCTGAGCAATATAAAAGGCTCCCTAGTGGAGCTTACATCATAAATGTTTCCAATTTCACCACTTTTGGTACCCATTCTCTCCACATTTGTATGGAGAGATAGGTTGTAGCTAACGGATTGAGCCCCCTAGGTTATTCCCGAGGCTTCACCCATAGCAAACCCATCATCTGATAGGGATTCAATATCGCCTGCTCCTTTTTATACCATAAAGATGTATCCCTTTGCTTTAGTAAGCCAGCCATTTGTGCCAAGACTGATGCCAACCATTTCACCCCTCTGTAACCATTTCACCCCTCTGAATTGGCTATAATGCCTGGAGTCCACTGGCACTGTCCCTCCATTCACTTTTAAACTGCATAAGAGCAGTTTAACACTAAATAAGTGTCCCTGGCCTCTGATTGTCTGCCCCTTTGGAGGTGTGGCTAGGGCAGAGATGACATATGGTTAGTTGGAGCTCTCAGCTGACACTCTCAGCCAATCACAGCTGCCCACTGCTGCTCATGCTAATACTTCCTAATAGCCAAACCAGCACAGATGGGACAGGCTGCTGGGGACTCTTGTTTAGCATTAAAACATAAAATGAAATTATGCTACCACTATAACCAGTTTAATGAAATGAAGCAGACACAATGCCTTTAATGTCCCTTTAAGTCAACTATAAAAATAGTAAAGAAAATAATGTAATTCAAAGGTATTTTCGGACTGAAATCTAATAGTGTGAATTTAATTTTGAGCCATTCTTTAAACATTTATATAAATATTTTTTCCAATGTATTTACATTTTAGTGAGGAGTACCGTGCAAGGACAGTCATAAATAAGCTGTATCTAGAGGACAAATAACTGTCTCTGCACATCAAAGATTTCCGATCATAACATTCAAACATGAATGCCGCTATCTACAGATTGGGAAGTCTGTGATTGGACAGTCACAGAATGGCTGGGCTATAAAGCAACAACTACCCCCTTATTTAAAAGAATTAATTGAAAATTGACACTTTCATCGCTGCATTATACAGCATTGAAGGGTTCATAATTCTGTCTATCGCTCACAGTATTTCCAAATTACAGAGATGCTTAGGGTATGTATAATCATTGTTTTCCAGCTTCAGAATACCACCAACCAACAACCTTGCTGAGTATATCCGTGCATATCCGCGCAGAATCCGAGTATATCCGTGCAGAATCTCCCAAAATCCAAGTATAGCAGAAGGTGTAGTGATTATAACTCCCAATCCCCATGAGCCAAGACTTCATGAAGGGGTAAAGTTATAAAATTCACAAAACAGTTTAAAATACATAAAATCATATTTTGCATAACTGAACCCCGATAGTCTACATATCCCCAGATAGCTTGGATCTGAGCGCCCAATATATCCAGAAAAGCTCTCAGATCCCACGAACACAGTCGAATCACCATGGATTTAAAGGATTTGACCGACCGCTCTGAATAAGCCTGTCCAGAAATAGTTCCATGATTTTAGCTATAGGGGTCGGTCTAGTTTGTGCGTTTTCATCCAAACGGAAAGTAGTGAAATCATCAAAAAGGGGAATGAATTCCATGGCTCATATTATATTAATGTTTTGGTAGTTTTAGTTAAACAGACCGTCGAACCAGGTTCTCCTAACTTGCCGCAGCCAGAAGCAGGCGTTCGTGTGTTTTGACTGGTGTTCGGGTCATCGAGTGGCCGCCTCAGAGTTCCAGGCATTTAACGACCAAGTCCAGCTGCCTGCGTTCATTTGACAAGATGGCCGCTGTTTTCTTCACCACGTGGCGTTCGGCTATACGAACGGCGGCCACACAAAGAGAACACTGCATTATTATGGTGTGTTTCAACTTAACGAGCCAGGAGGGTGGTTGGTGTGATTAGTTCGGAAAACAAAATAAGAAGGGAAATAGTACCAAATACTCAAACAGAATATAACAAGGGCACTAGTACACACAAAATAGGGGGATTTTGTCACAAACCTTATTAAAAAAAACTTGGGTATCTACCCCCAATTCTAATGTTATTACAGTGGTTGTGATTAAGAAAGATATTTAAGGGTAAGTATGGGCACATGTCCCAAACCTTAAAAAAATAAATAATATTAACCTCCTGTTTTCTCTCTCTCTCAGAGCTGAATTATTCATTAGGCAATGAAGATGGCCAACTAAGACCCTGGAGCTTTAGCTGTGAGCAGGCTCTTCTCGAGTCGGCAGGGAGATAAAAAGATCTTCCCGCATAGCCCGGCATTCCCAGCATTTTATGTTGTGGTCTGTACCAATACCAGGGACAGACCACTTTAAGACCTACTAAAAAGGGCAATTCCACATAAGGGTGCCAAATTAGGGAGCTGTCTGCCAAACAGTGCCCTAATTTGATAACTTTAAATCCTATATAAGGGAAATCCTATATAAGGGTAATACATTAACTAGTTACCTATTACACAGCACAATAATTTGCACATAGGCAATCCTACATAAGGGTACTACATTAGGGAACTATTTGCTAATCGGCACCCTAATTTGGTGTCCTAGAGCAATAGAGAAATCCCACATACGCATGCCAAGTTAGGGAGTTAGCTGCTAAACAACGCCCTACATTAGTGTCCTTAAATAGGGAAATTCCAAATAAGGGTACATAATTAGGGAGCTATTTACTAAACAAAATTCTAAATAGGCAATCCTACATTAGGGTACCAAATAATGGAATGTACTAAGGGAGGATCAGGGACAGCTCACCTCAGATGACAGGTGGAAGAAGGTTGCACAGAGAACCCCCTTCCAGGACTCACGCTTCATAGTATGGCTTAGTGTGATCATAACAGGCTCTGGTTGCTTCTCTATGTCGAGGCTCCAAAAGTCATATACTGCCCTCTCCACTCATCTAGTATGCTGCTTAATAAACCGGAGCTGAAGCTCCATTGACAGAATGGACAAAGGAACATTTAGAGCCTCTTCTGCAGTCTTGTTCAGACATCCTGCAATCCAGGACCCTTTAGGTGATACAAGATAGGGGGGTGGGGGGGGAGGGGTTAAGGGGAGACAAGGAAATGGTGTGATTTGGATAATGTGAAGCACACAAGGGTGCAGGGGGGTTAGGAGAGACAGACAAAGATTTAAATGAGGACTGGAGATTCATGAATGGGTAAGAGAAGACACATATGATGGTAAGTTGCATAAGAAGAGACACACAAGGGATAAGGTGGTAATGAAAGACACAAAAGGATATATCGGGGTCGAAGAAGAAACACAAAGGGTGAGGTGGTGCAGAGAGTAAGGGGGGAGCTTCAATTATTTATTAATTTAGTAATTTTAAATAAAAGGCAAAATATTAGCAAACAGTTACCAGATTTTACTATTTACATGATGTAAAGTCAAGATTTTATTAAGACACAAAGACAAATAATATTCTTACCTCTTTATTTCCTTAGCAGCAGAAAAAAAGGATAATGTAAATATCAATAGAAAAAATAAAACAAGTATCCTTTGTGAGGGTTAACCATCATAAGCCAATGAGAACATCCCACATTTCATAAACTCCTTTCTGACCCTAAGCCACATCTCTTTCTTGAAACAATATTTATTTATAAAATATTTTACAAGGATGGATACATAGAGATTTCTCTCGTTTTCAAGTATGTCCTGGGTACACAAAACATTGCACTGTTACAATAGGATACAATATTAAATAAAAATACAATATATATATATATATATATATATGCATACACAAATATATAAAAATTTAAAATATAACAGGTGATAAATATATATATATATATATATATATATATATATATATGATAGGTGCATTCTGTGTTGAGGTAAATTTGCCATAGATCTCTTAAAAGATTTTAGATTACATGAAGATTTGACTATGTCCCTGAGGTTATTCCATATTTGCGGTGCTCTGTAGGAAAATGAGGATCGAAGCACTTTATTTTTTGTATCGTGGTATGCCAAATATCGTGCTAGTACTGGATCGGAGGTTATAGGAGGTGGGAACAGCCGGGGAGAGCATTCTACTCATGTAGGGTGGGAGCTTCCCAGAAATGCTCTCATGCACAAGGCTGGAAAGATGAAGAGTGCGTCAGGATTCCAGCGACAGCCAGTTTAGTTCTTTTAACATGTCACAATGGTGGGTAAAGTAATTGCATTCTAGTACAAAGCGGCAGAATGAATTATATAATGTATTAAGTTTATTAAGGTGGGTTTGCAATGCAGGTGCATAAACGACATCCCCATAATCAATGACCGGCATTAGCATTTGTTGCACTTACTGTAGGACTTAGGCAGGATTTTGTAAGAAAATAGCTGTAACAAAAAAACAGACATAAAAGTCAACAACACAACAAAACAGGAAAAGTTCAGTTGCTGACGAGAGGAAATCCAACAAAAGGGGTAGACCCAGCTAAACTCGCCCACTGTAACTTGAGGAGAATTGGTCCATGCAGAGCCAAAACAAAATTTTAAACTGAAAAAGGAACAGACAAATATAATGGTAAAATATGTTTAGGGTTATGATAACCAGATTAATAAGACTAGAAGTCTTACAGCATGAGACATACGTGAGGATACCACACTAACACATAGGAATCCAGGTGCTTATCAGGGCCAAGGTTGGCAAAACCCAGTTTAGTAGATAAAATAAATTAGGTCCAGGCACTCAGGATTGCAGGTTTATTGGAACAAAAAAGTGCAACATTTCAGCCTAATCAGAGGCCTTTTTTGTATTCCAATAAACCTGCCTTTCTGCAGCAAATTGCCTGGACCTAATTTATTTTATTCACAGCATGAGACAGTCATCTACAATAATCTTAAAATGCACTATAACAGTATTAACCTAGACAAACTAAGAATGAAAAACAGCAGTCCCAACACATTCACTAAAACACCGCTAGTATAAAATAAGATGTCATGTAAAAAGTAAAATCTGGTAATTTAAGTAGGTTCAAAGCTGTGAAATAAATGTAAAGAAAAAATGTAATGTTGGACTAAAATAATATTCTGTAAAAGTAGATTCACACGACCAATCAACAGCTAGAAGAAGTCATGGCTTGTCTCATAGAATGTGCTCTGTAAACCAAAGTATCTATGGTAATCCAGTTAACCCAGCAGGTCAGAGTGATAGTAGATATAGAACGATATGGACATCGTAGAAGTAAGAACAAATCTGGGTATGTAAAATCCTGTAATGTTGAAGTTCATGATTCATATTCCTTGAAACAGGAAAATAACTTAATGTTGTGAGGAAAAGAAGGATAACAAAAAACAAAGTAATGGATGTTTTACACCTAGATATATCAACAGAAATGTCAGAGTAACGGAACATGCATCAATATCCAGTGCCCGAACATCCAACACACGTTCGCAGGATATCAAACAGAAGAGTATGACCAGCTTCACTGTTATTTGTTTGAGCAAGGGTTCCATATTTCTTGGCCAAGGCTCAAAAACGCAAAGAAGAAAATTCACATCCAACAAAAAAGTGTATCAAAGTCGCTATGGCCATGCAATTCTGATGCCCCGAAGAAAACAACAAACCAAGCAATTTTTACTTGATGGGAAACCATCCAAACCATGGTAACCTGCTGAAATAGCCAACCGATATAAGTTAATAGTGCGAAAAGCCAAACTGGTCAAGGTAATGCAAAATATGACTCACAGAGGCACATATGGGATACCCGTGTTGTTCCATGGACCAACTATAACATGAGTTCCAGTCGTGATGGTAGGTTTGTCTTGTTTGTGGAGCCCAACCTCATTCCAATAGATCAGTAGTTGATTGTGGAACATTGGGGACAAACAAGGATACTGGGAGGAGCCAAGTCAAAAGTCTGAGATGCACCTGAACCAGAATTAAATGTGAGTTCATAATGAGATGCAGTAAAAGGTCTATGGAGATAGGGGGTAATCTCGGAAAATCTATGGACATTGAGTTCTCTTAGAGTAAGAAATAGATGGGACAATGTCCGACGAATTTAAGGGAACTCTGACTGAGTTACAAATGAGTAAAGTAGACAAATACTGACAGTCAGATAGCAAATGCTGTTCTGTGCCAAACTCTCTGTTACCCTGACTGTCTAAAAGGGCTGTAATATACATAGTACTGCATCCTCAATGCATCTGTAAAGATATGCAAGTGATTGCAGAAAGATAAAGCTGTACTTCTGAAGGCACAGATTTCTCTACTCCACTAAGCTCTATAACCTTTACTCTTTAAACATTGAAAAATGCACTGTGAATATAACCAGTGTGAAATAAGCAGCATTTTAAAAAAAAATGTATGTATCCACTAATATAATGAAATATGCCAAATTTAGATATCCTATAGACACTTTCTTTACCTCTATCCCTCCAGCAGCATACATTTTTAGTACAGGCTGCCTTGCAAAATCTCTACTGTATATCTTAAAGTAATATTAGCTAAAAACAGATGTGAGAAAGTCTGAACTTGATAGACACATGTCTTTTTTCAGCATATGTAACTATATAATATTTAAAACACTTCAACTAAATGAGAAAAAATGTGGCTTTAAAGCAGGATTCTCCAAACTCTTGCCCTCCAGATGTTGCTGAACTACAACTCCCATGATTCTTTGAATGAAACAGATAGCCAGAGAATCAACAGTTGTAGTTCAGCAACATCTGGAGTGCCAGCCTTTGGAGAACCCTGCTTTAAAGGATTGGAATTTCTCCCCTAGCTGGTCTGAAATTAACTGTTTATTTTTTATCATCCTTTCAACTCCAGAACATTATACTCCTGCTGCCTCTTAAAACTTTCTATAAATGCCATCAGATCTAACCATGATTTTCAAAGAGTGTGTTCAGCTTGTAAGTGGCAATTCATAGGTAAGGAGCAACATAATTGCTGCAAAACATTAAGCTAACTGCAGAGCTCATCTAATTTGATAAATAGCATTTCTACAACAACAGATGGCAATTTGTTGACACTTAAATCTTTAAGCATACTCAATTAAACAAGTCCTTAAATGCTTCCTTTAAAGGATCGTATGAGTACATATAGCTTAACCCAAACTAAATTGCTGACAGATTTGTTTTTCCACTAAGCTTAGTTAAAAAAAAAAAAGAAAAAGAAAAGAAAAAAAGCTAGCATCATTTTTCTGCAGGCTATGATGTCTTTTGGTCTATTTTAGGCCTTGGTTGCATCTGTTTTGAGCAAAAATAGTAATGGTTTTTAAAAATTACCATATGTCTTCTGAAAACATACACTGTGGATTCAGTCGCAGCACACAGAACATTCCGGATATTCCCAATGATATGCTTTGCATTAATGGCTGCTTCTACCCTTGCTCCTTTTTAGCACAATCACCATTTTCCTGTTCAATCTTTTATAAACATCTAACCAATCAACAGTTTCCCAGAATTCTCATGAGTAAAAAGGTCATATAGGGAATACGCACTCCCTAATCTTTTCATGAATCAAGTAAAAAATACCTCATGCGTCCAAGAAAACAATAAACATTATCTCCTATGTCCACAGGCCAAGTAAAATTTCATAATATTATTTCTAAAATAATGTACTGTTTCTAATTGTTGTAATTAATTTTTGTACCCGTCATAATAAGGCCGGCTGGCTGTTTAAGATATAACATATATGACAGAAAACATCATTCTAATCTGGTAGTAATTTATTATATTTTAAATAGTGACAGGGTTTAATTATAAGTACTGTTAGCGTACCAGCATAATATTTTGTTATTTCTGTGATGCAGTTTAGCTATTTTGACTCAACCAAACTATTAAAGGAAAACCATCAAGTGCAGTATTCCCCGTGTAGAGATTATTAGACAGTAGCAACAATAAGCAACACATACTAAGAAGAATGGTACATTGCACCCGGTGATTATTTAATTGCTATGTGATCATGCTGACAGGCAAAACTGAGTTATGTTTGGTCAGGTAAGCACCAGACCCAACTGAGAATAACCCAAATGGGGACCCTCAGGAGACAAAAGCACATTGACATCCGTTTTTGCTTTAATGGGACACCATCACTCTTTTTTACAGTTCAGCAGTTTCTATCTATAGAAAAATTGTATCAGCACAATAAAACAGAAAAACAAATAACAAATATGGCTGCTGGAAGTATATGTGAAGGACCGTGCATGCAGTCACCAACTAAGGATGGGATGCAGGGCCGTGTGTGAAAAATGCAAAAAACGCCAATTTTGGGCAGTGTTTGTGACTAAGTGGCTACTAAAAAAGACTGGACATACCCCGTTTGCAATACCTTGGGTTGTCTACTATTGCAAATGGTATGCCACCATAGGGGTAATTTTCATTCTTGGGCTACCATAGGGTCTCAAAGGCAACGTAACCAATCTGGCGAATTTTAATGTGGAAAAAAAATGAAACACAAGCCTTATATTTGACGCTGTAACTTTTGAAAACACCATAAAACCTGTACATGAGGGGTACTGTTGTACTCGGGAGACTTTGCTGAATACAAATATTTGTGTTTCAAAACAGTAAAAAGTATCACAGCAATAATATCGTCTGTGTAAGTGCTGTTTGTGTGTGAAAAATGCAAAAAACTTCACTTTTACTGGCGATATCATCGTTGTAATACATTTTACTGTTTTGAAACACTAGTATTTGTGTTAAGTGAAGTCTCCCGAATAAAACAGTACCCCCCATGTACAGGTTTTATGGTGTCTTGGAAAGTTATAGGGTTAAATATAGTGCTAGCAAATTAAATTCCCTATACTTTCGGCATGGGTTGTCAGGAAGATCCCGCTAATTGTAATTAATTAAAATACCTAATTATGTAAAAATATTACATAAATATATATGTATAATTAATATATGTATATATATATATACGTATGTGTATATATCTGTATATATATATATATAATTTTTTAAAAATATTTTTATTTATAGATAGGTATATATAGTGATAGGGCGTACTATTATGCCCTGCGGCGCTTAGAGCCGCTTAGAATAGGGCGTAATAGTACGCCCTCCGGTTTTAAGGGGTTAATGTTGTGGCTGATCAGTGTATGTTTATAAATAATGTTTAGGCGTAGTGTGCATCTATATGCAGAGACTGGAAATGTGAATACATTTCATTTTTGTACTTAATAGTTTTCCTTTCATTCCAGTTTTGTATCTCCCCATTTTCTCACATATCTCTTTCCCTTATCTCAGGTCATTGTCTCTAATCCATTACTCCCCACGTGTCCCCACTGTAAGTGAGTCTAATATGACCTGAATTGGAGCCACTCTAATAGAGGCACTCACACTATTCTTTAGAGAGTCTCTGTTCTTAAGACACCCCCAGAGCCCTTTAAATCTCCATTACAGACTCTGAGTCCAATGATTCCTTGAGGGGCCATTCTAACAGAGGTCTTTCTAAATCTCCAAAAAGTCTAATCAAGACTAAAGAGGTTTTTTAGGTGTGGGGGAGGGGTTCTATATACAGGGTACCTCCTCTCTCACGGCACCTTCACACTTTGGCTATCTCCTTGTAAATTGACTCTTCCCTCTCTAAAAACCCTGCCAAGTGCATTACTCTAGCAATAATTGGCCAGGCAGGCTTCACTCACGAACTGTTACGGCAAGCAGAGAGGCTCCGGAGAATGGATTTCCTTAAGGCTGCGGATCCTTCCGCACAAAGCGCATGTCGACATCAGTTTGTTAAGTTTCTGGCATCCACTCTCTCAGCCCCAAACTTCCTCCTCTTCCCCTTGTAAGTTAGTGCTGCCCAGCCCATGTCTGTCCGTGCGAGAACGATGGTTAGGCACTACTCGGTCTAGGTAACACGAACCAGTGGTGAGCTTAATAAGAATTGCTGTGTGGACATACAGCATGTCTTCTTCAGTTCACCAAAGTTCACAGCATGTCAGCATTCACTCAAACTGCTGCAAGCTGCCTTGCACCCCTGTTGCCATGGCGCTCTGTGCGGCCATACAGATTGCACACTCCAAAGACCGGCCCTGATTGGGAAACTATCTTATAAACAGTGTCCCTTTAATGGATGTAAGCGTTAAGCTCATAGGGGATGAGTTAGCACTGTACAAGCTGCATTTAGTATAGAGGTAAGGCCGTCTGACCATGAAGTTTAAGTTAAAGCATGAACATATGTTTTCCTCAGATGAACTCCACGTTTATAATCATAGGCATTAAGAGTGGTTACTGATATCCACAATATGGGGGTAAGAAATTTGGCATTTAGAAAATGTCTAATGAGACAGTGCTTTATTTCAGTTCAGCAAAAGTCTAGATGATGATGATGCCAGAAGAATTACATCAATAATTTTTCCAGATTACTTGAAGGGTGGGACTGATAAATCAGAATGAATGAATGCGGAGCCAGAAACTGCAGAAAGCATGTGAAAAGATAAATTATGAAGTTACAATCATCCACTATTCTGTACTCCTAATATGTCAGTTCATATATATTTGATGAGCTTCTCATAACCATAAGCACGCATTGTGCATTTCACCCTTTGCTGTGGCATCAAAGCACTTTTACTGTGTTTCAATATTATTGCTATTACCCAGTAGATTAGATAATCATTTCTTTGGACTCAGAAAGATGAAAGACTGAGTGGAGATGTCAAGACCTAGACTTGTGATATTAAGATTAAGCCATGGAGCAATTCTACTGACCTATAGTGACTCTAAAATAAATGGCATCCACGGAGATCGTGGGTTTATATAGTGTCTCATCTCAAACACACAAGTTGTCATGTTGAGTGAGAGATTAGAGAGTGGCCGGGTTAGCAATATCCAAATTAACACGGAAGAGAAAATAAAATAAGAGAACATTCAAAACTAGAAAGTATAAAATTACCAAATCTTTTAAGTAAGTAGAGAGAACGTGCTATGAATTACTCCACTCCAACAAATATGCTATTTATGTTACATTTTTTTCACACTTTGCAAGTAAATTGATGGCAGTCCAAAAACCTAACTGTGTCGGACACCCCTCATTTAAGAGTTCTATTGGTAGCACTGTGCATATATATGATGTATGTTCAGAGGTGTTGCTAGGTGTCAAAAAGGCCAGGCAGGGCACTCTGAGAGGTCTGTGACTATATATCCCCATATGCAGCAAACTGCGATGCTCTGTGTGTTCTGACACCTTTCTATCATAGTTAGCATTACATTTTTCAACTTCAATTTAAGCCGCAGTAGTTCTTCTGTGTAATCGGACCAGACGGGCTAGCCTTCACTCCCCACGTGCATCAATGAGCTTTGGGCACCCATGAACCTTAAGTAAGTTCACCAATTGTCCTTCCTTGCACCACTTTTGGTAGGTACTAACCACTGCATACAGGGAACAACCCAGAAGACTTGCCGTTTTGGAGGCGCTCTGAACCAATCGTCTAGCCATCACTATTTGGCCATTGTCAATGTCAGATCTTTTTGCTTGCCCACTTTTCCTGCCTCCAACACATGAAATTCAAAAACTGCCTTTTCACGTGATGCCTAATATATCACACTCCTTGACATATGTCATTGTAACGATATAATCAATGTTATGTAAGTTGTTTTAATGTTGTGGCTGATCAGTGTATGTATATTATTGAAGTTCTAACTTATCCATGGGTTCATTAACTTCTGATGACTCAAGCGATGCTAAAATGGATTGTTAACAGTACTAGTGACTGGCTGGGCACCAAAAGCTCTATGAGGCAGTCACCAGTCAAAAGATAAACTGAATTTGGTTGTTTTTCTTTTCAATAAATGTCATCTGTGCTCTTGGTAGCTTACTAACTCTTAATGGACATTTAAAATACAATACAATCAGGTCCTGTCTGCATACCCACCCTCTAATTTCATCTTGGTATAAAATACCTAGAATATGCATTAGAGAGTGATCATCTAACTACAAAACCAAGTTGACCCTTAAATAGTTAATCAGAAGGGTATAGAACTGATAACAATCTAAAAAAAATGCCTAAACTTGGTCTAAATTTTAATTTATATAAAGGAATAGGAATCATGTAGCAAATTTTTTAATCTGTGATATGATAATTAATCCACACAATTCTGATCAGGGAATAGTCTAACTGTTCTGTGATAATTATAGTGGATCAAATAACTGAACGTTCCAACGTGTCTAAAACATGGCATTCTGTATGTATTTACAAATATGAATTACAAGAATTATTTGCATCATAAAAATCTATATTTCACAAAGTAGTTTTTCACAAATGCTGCTTCCTTTTTTTTTTGCGAGAGACCGCTAATTCATTACAAAATGTTACTACTTGCTAATGGAATTTTACACTTTTACATTGAGATCTACATTTTTATAAAATGTTATGTAATTTAAAGGTGTTTTAAGAAACTTTATATATGTTTGTCAGTTTTTAGAATTGTACCTGTCACATCAAAAAGTGATCAGAAAACAGCACGTATATGGATCTGATCTACATTTCCCTTTCTGAGCATAATGGTAAATGGAAAGACATTGTGGAAACGGTAGTTCATGTAAATGTGAGATACCAACATTAGTCATCACTGCCTATAAATGCTGTACATTTATTACATTTTTAATATGGAATTGTTCTATATGTTTTATAATAGAAAGAACTCCCCATGGCTAAAAAAAAAGTTTGTAATGAAAGATTGTCAATTCCCAAAACTGCATTATTAGCAATTCCCTCTTATAAGAGCACCCTCCTTTATTGCTCTCAGTCAGAAATGAGCTAGAGTGAATTTTAATCTACAAAGTTACTTACTGGTCTAATAAAAACTCAAAAGTACAATTCAATTTCCCTTTAAAAGAACACTATAGTGTATTAACATGTATTCCTAATGCTATAGTGCTGGAGTGGCTATTTAGGTTTCTGCTCCCCCTCTCTGTGGAGTTAAAAGGTTTACTTACATTTTCTCCCTCTGCTCACCAGTCTCGCCGTGGCTGGCCCTGTCTCCATGGCTGAGATCATCAATGTTGATGATCTCAACCAATCCAATGCCAATCCAAGAGATGTATTGAATCAGTGCATCTTTATAGGGGACGTTTAATGCTTCCATGCAGGGCTTGGAGACGCTGAATGTAGGTGCTGCACACAGTATTGCACTGAGATAGGAAGCACCTCCAGTAGCCATCTGAGTGACTGCCACTAGAGGTGCTACTTGGCAGCAATGTAAACACTGCCTTTTCTATGAAAAGGCAATGTTTACATTGAAAAGCCTACAGAGACATGCTATAGACACCAGACACCATTAAGCAGTAGTGGTTCTGGTGAGTATAGTGTCCCTTTAAGTCAGGCTTCCCCAAACTCAGGCCCTCCAGATGTTGCTGAACTACAACTCTCATGATTCTATGAATGAAATAGGCTGTGAATTATGGGAGTTGTAGTTCAGCAACATCTGGAAGGCCGGAGTTTGGGGAAGCCTGCTTTACGTAGAACATGGGACAAAATAGAGGTATCTTTTTTTCTGGATTCAGATACTTCTCAGCAGATTTGTTTTATACAATTTTTATTATTATTTTATTATGTATGTCAGTATTTACATTTGTGATAAGCACTATATTTCGGAATTCATTGTTTTCATTTGACTGGTAGATGACACAACACACATTGCTATTCATAAGTAAATTATAAGGAAGCGAGTACTAAAGTATATAAAACGAGGAAAAGGTTTCACGATCAACTTACACTGTTAAAAGACCACTCTAGGCACCCAGACCACTTCAACTTAATAAAGTGGTCTGGGTGCCTGGTCCAGCTAGGGTTAACCCTCTTTTTTTTCAGAGAAACTGCTATGTTTATGTTAGGGTTAAACCAGCCTCCAGTGGCTGTCTCTTGACAGCCACTAGAGGCGCTTGCATGCTTCTCACTGTAAAAATCACAGTGAGAAGACGCCAGCGTCCATAGGAAAGAATTATGAATGCTTTCCTATGAGACTGGTTGAATACGCGCGCAGCTCCTGCCGCGCATGTGCATTCAGCCGAAGAGGAGGAGAGGAGGCAGAGAGGAGGAGGAGAGCTCCCCGCCCGGCACTGGAGAACGAGGTAAGTTTAACCCCTTTCTCTCCCCAGAGCCCGGTGGGAGGGGGTCCATGAGGGTGGGGGCACCCTCAGGGCACTATAGTGCCAGGAAAACGAGTATGTTTTCCTGGCACTATAGTGGTCCTTTAACTATACTTTTTGCAAATTATACTATAAGGTTATCAACTTAACTATACATTTTGCAAATTCAGTTTTCAGTTGACCAGAATTCACTGTTTAATAAATATATATCCCACAGACAGAAAAAACTCTAGCGATATTGAAATGTTTATTTAATAAACTGTGAATTGTGGATCTTTTTCAAGGTAATTACTAATTTTAGTAAAAAATTATATAACTAAACAAAATCCCAGACTGAGCTATTTTACCAGCTCAGATATTTTGGCTTTAAATGTCCCTAGTCAATTAACCATCCAGTTTTGTGTTTAAACTCCTACCGGTATATTGCATAACTCCACTTTTAGTAAACATAAGTAATAACTGAATACTTCCACTGGAGGGAGACATGGGCAGCAGTTGGAATCCAGAGAACCATTAACATCTGTTAAGCAAAGGGTCAGAATATTCATTGAATTTCAAACAAATCAATACAAGGTTTGTTATGTTTTATTTCAACACATCATCTTGTGTGAACGGTTTGTGACATAAGAAATTTAATAATTTTTCTTTTTATGCAATTTCTCCATAAGACGCATGTAGTAAAAATCTTGAGATTTAGAGACACACAGATACTCTAGTGTCTTCTTGTAGACCTACTGATAATAGGCCCACACTCTACCGAGCAGAAAGCTATACAATGGAGATGACGCTTGTTGCTAGGGAGGAAATTAAAAACATTTTACTGTTTGCCCCTCATTCACTCTGGTTTTTAGAGGGTTTTATGTTTTGTTTGTTTGCTTACCTATGGATTATCTAACAGTGAATAGAAAATTGTAGTTTTTAGGCCAGTTGGAGGGGTTTTCAAGCTTGACTACTTTGGTTCATTCATAAATGCTAAGGGAATAAGCCTGCCATACAAAGAGAATTCCGTTTTCTTCACCTGTGGGTTTACTAAGAGACTTTAAAGGATAGGGCAGCACTTGGAATAGAAAGTAGTTAGACCGTGTATAGACTATCAAATTAAAAGTGACGCACATCTATTCATTTCACAGACTCCAGCTTTTTCTTAATTCCACTTTATGCAAGATTTCTTCCCAGGGTGGGATAATAAACCACACTCATTATAAAATAACAAGACAAGTTGTATCCTGGGAGTGGAAGTGTAAACCACGTTATACATGTGGGTTGATTCGGGGATCGCGTGAGAAAGCAGGTAGCCCAGTAATGTGAAGGAATATAACATAAACACCCTGGAAAGATAACAGTATCATGAAACGGCACCAAACGTTGGGTAGTGAATAGGAAGTAAATTTGCCTAAAGTTATTATCAACAGGTTTCTCTCTGCAATAAAATGTGCTTCACTTTAAACATGATTACATAACATTCTTTATAAAGCTCATGTGATTTTAAGTTGAAGGTAGCCAACATTATATTTTTGGTCCATTGTACCACTATTAAATGGACAGTTTTCATGTGACATCAAGGATTCCCTGAATGAACCTTGTAAAATAAAAAATAACATTTTGTACATGTATTAGTGCTTTATGAAGCCTTCAGTATGAAGACTGGAGTTTTTCTTCCAGTCAGAGGCCACCTCAAAGAAACCCGATAAATACTATACGATGATGACATCACTAAAACAGGAGAATCAAGGTTATTAATGACTTTTATTTCTTCAAAGATATCAGCATGCTAGAGGTAAGACAGTGACAAACCATCATTGCACAGAACCAAGGAATATGTTGATAATTTATTAAAATATATATATATTTTTATTCGTGGATCCATTAAATTCATCTTTAGCATCACTATTGTGTTAAAGGGATTCTCAGATGCACCATAACCACTACAGATTATTGTACGTCTGATTGTGCAAATATTCTGAGGGCGCTGTTCCCCACAATTTGCTTTAAGTGCTCAGATAATTCAGACATTTCCCTTTAACTTTATCGTAGTAACCTTGGACAGCAATAATAGATTGAGAACACTTAACTAAAGACTTTTTGCATTGTAACATTACAATGAGGTATAGTGTTAATGGTGCATAGAGTATGTCCCTTTAAGTTGACAATATTATGTTTTATTTGTAGAAAACAGTGAACGATTGAATCTGATAGATGTGTGTATGTCCTTTTCTTGGCATTCCACCCGGTGTAATAGTATCACTCGGCCCACTGATGGGACAATAGGGACAGTGGGCCAGCTGACAATGTAGCTGGGTCAGCGGCTTCCTTTTTTCTCCTTCTGACAGCATAGTGTTTACTCAGCTAAAGCAATTGATTACATAACAATGTGGATGATATTTGAACAGCATGCTAGGCTTGTTTTTTTCTGATACGCATTTTGCTGTTTTGCTGGGGGATGAATTCCTGATTTCTGAAAGCTACTGTAGATCTCCAGCTTTTCAGGCAGAATAACATGAATGTTGCCAGAGGTCACAACACAACACTGATTTGTTCCTGAAATGCAATCACATCTTTGTATCTTTCTTCCACATTGCATCACAAACCTAGCGTGTATCCTGCAATTGTGTGTGTGTATGTTTTATAAAATAATTTACACGTGGGTTCTAAGGAAATATTTATCTTACTATGCAATGACGGTCTTGCTCTTTGCAGTACCGTTGTATGTAGCATGAATATATTGTTGCAAATTACAATCAATTGTTTGGAGTTAGCAGTGACATAAAAAATGTTTTGCAATTAGTGGACTCAACTGTCCTGAAGAGCTTGCATTCTAGCTCATGTTAGGAGTAAGGCATTAGAGTCAGATTCATAAGTTCAAGGTGATCAAGAATATCAAAAGACATCATAGTATTATATCCATAGTGATGTCCCTACACCTGTGTTAATGTCACAGATCTGTTCTTATAACAAAGATGTTACGTTATTTGAGGATGTAGCTGGGGAAAAGTCATTGAAAGATTACTACTAAAAAAGTGGTAAGCTTAGATGACCAGTATATCAGTATAAGATAAAATAAAAGTGGGTGTCGGGGCTTGGCAGCCAACTGATCAAGTTGCAGAAAAATGTGAGTATCTCGGGGACTGAGTGTGTAGGACTCTGAGTGGTAAAGAAGAGCAGATTCCAGGCATTAGGATTTGGTTGACTTTGGTTCATGAGAGCCTGTGAGGAAAGCATATCATCTACTAGTTTGCATTATATATTTTCTTTAATATCTTATTCCTTCTTTTATTTGCTAAAATATCTAGGCCAATCCTGATGTGTTGTTCCAGTAGTTCTACACTCAAGCATTTAAGTTGTTAAAATGCACTGTTTATTATTGCCTGTTTATTTTTTTACACCCAAAAAAGAGGTGCCTAAATCTTTTTATACACCTGTACTGAGACATCACTTGCTTGATTAATGTGTCCATGTTGAATACTCTGTATTATGAGCTTTCCCCTCAATAAAAACTGATTGATTAAAAAAGAACAAAAGAAAAAGATAAAGGTGCTGAACATTTTGTGGGCATAATGGTATTGTGAAGAATTCTCAGGATTGCTGCATTTTTTGGAAGGAACAGGGAGATGTTCTATGATAGAATGTCCCATTCCAAAAATCATTTGGCAGAACAAGTCGCAATGATAGGTAAGTGGATGGCTGAAACCCACAATAGCTTGATGTGGTCAGCAGGTTAGAAACCAGTTTGAGTATAAATGTGCAAAATGCAATTAGCTGCTGGGCTCTGCACGTTTGTTTTAATTTGTTTAAAAGCTGTGCCTGATTGATCGATATTTATTGGATCCCAATGAACTGAGTTACTTATTTATATCTCACAAAGATGCAGTAAGTGATCTGCTGCTAACCTGGACAAGATAGCCGCAGCTAAACCACAAGTTGTTAATGGACCACTATAAGCACCCAGACCACTTCAGCTTAATGAGGTTGTTCAGGTGAGAACTATAGCTCCCTGCAGCCTTTCTCATGCAAACACTGTATTTTATGAGAAAATACAGTGTTTACATTGAAAGCTAGGAACACCTCCAGAGTGAACCAGAGGGACTTTGGAGTTGATGGAGGCATAATATGCCTCCATCCACTCAGATCTGCTGTCAGCAGAGCACAGGGCAGCACTGGGCACAGCATCCTGTGATTCAGTATCTCCTCCCTCTGCATGCAGACACTGAACTTTCCTTATAGAGATTCATTGATTCCATGATATATTTTCTTTACAAAGTGATTCTATTGGAATAACGCCATAACGATACAGACACAAAACAGAAATTCACTTAACGCATTTCACACCAAACTAGTGTTATGAAACTTTCTAGCCTTTATTTCTTAACTGAACAGAATTTGATTACAAAATATTATACAGTATACGAGATATCTGCTCTTTTTCCCCTGCAAAGAAAACTGATCGTGTTTCAGGCAAAGTAGATGATCACATTCACTCACTGTGGCCCCGGTCACAGTCACTCACTGCATCCAGCGGTAAGTTATTAGTATTTATATAAAGCTGCTATAGATAACTCTAACAAAATCTCATCTACCATTTTCAAAGCAGAACAGTTATCTTTCACAGCAATATAAGTTAAATGGAGTCACTCTCCAACCTCCCCATCATCACAGGCCTCACACATATACTTGGTGTTTGCTGATAATTTCAATAATGGGTCAGCCATCAGGCACCAATAAATAATAAATATGTACCTATCAGTATAGATACATGCTGGATTTAGGAAGTAGCAGATTATTTTTGATGTCAAGCATAGAAGAAAGAAACAAATAGTTTTATGTCACATTAGTTGCATTTTTTTCAGACTGCTTATGTTCTGGTGTTACATTGCATTTAACCACAAAGTAATCTGTTCTCTACCTGCTACTTTCTGGTAGTAATTAGTTTAAATCAGTAGTTACTGCTCCCCAATATCAAGAGAAAATTTATTTCAAACTTTTCCTACTGCACCCAAAGATCGGATTGATCCATTTCTGCAACAGGATTTCACTGGTGATCTACAACCATTTGTTGCTCCTCTAAGACCAGCTTCACTCAACCATCTGCTCTATGACCATCTATGCAAGAAGACCACCCTACAGATGTCTATGTGAATCTGGACCATGCCCTGGATCTTGTAAATGTTGACTGTGCAGATGAACTGTTGTAGTTCAAATTTTTCTTGCATTGTTATACAAAGTATTTCATAGTAGTTATTTTATTTTATTATATTCTATTTATGTAGAATTTTTTTTTTTTTTTTTTTTTTAAAAGGTGTTGAGATGGCTGTTTCTTTAAGATCAGCAGGACACTGCCTGAATGTCTAGGCCTCTGAGTGACAGTTGAAACCCAATTTGAGTAGTTAATGAGGAATTAGCCAGTGAAGCAAATATGTGCTTGTGGCTGAATAAACGGTTGACAGAAAACCTTATTTCAGAGTCTCGGTGATATTTGAAGACCGCTACTGACACAAGGTAATATTAATTGTGACCATACAGGAAACATAACATTCCCCAACACTACAAAATAACCATGGCCAAATACCCTATTCATTGGTCATTCTTATTCAGTGCTCACACTCACTTACCAAAAAGTCTATTATTTTTAAACCAAGGATGAAGGACAAAGAGTGATACTCAACATTTCGGTAACACCGGAACTGTCCTCTGGTATATGTATGTAGGGTTTTTCAATAATTCTAAAATTTTCATTAATTGATCTTTGTTTTCTAAATGTAATGCCAAAATAGACATGATGGAAAAATAAAACAAATTAGATTTTTTCCAGTATTGCTATTAATGAAAAAAAAGATAAAGTAGATGCACTCGTAATTGTCTAAATCCAAGCACTAAGCATAACTAAATAGATATATTTATTTGCATTTGCACCTTTATATGCATCTTCCATGCATTATATTAACTGTACAGGTTTTGTATCGATTTCCAAACGATGAAAAAGATTTTTGAAAAGTTTAATATGTGATTATTCCAACTAAACAGTGAATTGAAAACAAACTGCAAAATTTAGGCTAAAATAGTTGAAATGTATATCTAACACTGGTTTAATCACAGCAATAAGTTTGTAATTCAGTAATCAAATCACTGTTTAGTGAATAAATTGTAATGTCTAGAATGCAGTACATAATCAATACTTATGATATTGTGCATTCATCATGACATGTGGACTTGTGTACCAGATAGGCCTTAACTAATCATTAGGTTATTTAAAATCATAATTGAGACTAATAGATATAAATAGATTTTCCCTTATTTAAGTGAATCCTGCAGAGAAACACAGTATTTTATTATATGTCCATAGTAGAACTTCAATACATTAAGGAAATAAATAAATCTGAGGCATCACTTAAGAGACCAGTCCTGAGAATGAAATGACAAAATCAATGACTTGTGTGATTTACAATAATCCATTTAAACTCTTACAAAGCTTGTTGAGAATTTAGCTGAGACCAGCAATAAAACAGACTTCTTGTACATAATATGCTTAGCAGACCAGATTGACTGTCTCTTGGCAGAGAACTGGTTTCTCAGAATAAAGATTACAAGAAAATTATATTAGTTAAATGAAGTATTAGATTGTGTAACGTGCTACAATTGTTTTAGGCAATCCTCAAAAAAGGAAGGGTAAAAGGTTCTGGGAAAAACAATACCTGCTTCTAGGAAAATCTGAAATGTGTGAAAGAGATTTACTGTGCAGATTGCAGGTTATAAGGAAACAATGTTTCAAATAAAGGTTAAGTGAGTTCCAGTGGAGGCTCATCCATAGTGGCAGCTAGGGCAGCACCACGCCATAAAAAAATATATATATATAATATATGACTGTGTGAGAAAAATGTGTTCTGTCCCTTTAAATGTTAGTACCTGTATAGACTGTAAGCTCATTTGAGCAGGTTTCTCTTCAACCTCTTGTTCCTGTAAGTTTTCTTGTAATTGTCCTATTTATAGTTACATCCCTCCTATTATTGTAAAGAGCTATGAAATCTGTTGGCGCTATATAAATGACAATAATAATAATAATAATACAGCAGTTCCCCTTGTTATTCCCTTCTGCTGTTGCTAGGTAAAGTAGAAATTTTTGGGACGTTGCCCATGGGAAGTTACCTTCTTCACTGTCATTGGCTGCCTGGCAACCCCTATTGTTTGTTAATGGAGCTCATTAAGGTGCCAAATAGGCAGGATAAAAATAGCCCTTTGTAGAAAGGCTCTGCTAGGCTCTGATTGCATATTTGCACCAAGGGATGGAGTTGTCTGAACACACTGCACCCCTCATACACAGTGCACCCCTTACACAGTGTACCAGTACACAACAATACACCTCTTATAGTAAGACACTACATCCCATATACACACACACACTACATCACTTACACACTCTACATTCCAGACACAAACCTTACATGTCTTATACACACTGGCATCCCCTACACACACTAAATTCCCTATACTTACTCTAGATTGGGGTGCCCAAAAGGTAGACCCCCCAGATGTTTTAAAACTACAACTTTCATGATGCTTTGTCATTCTAAAAGCATTCTAAAGTCATGCAAAGCATCATGGGAGCTGTGGTTCTACAGTCCCTGAGAATTTACTTTTTGGGCACTCCTGCTTTAGATCCTCTACACACACACACACACTAGATACACTCTGGATCTTATATACACACTGTATATCCCCTACACATACACAACATATACTCTGTAGACACACACTGCACCACCTACACAAACATTACATTCCTGACATACACACTCTGCATCCCCTATACACACACTAGATCCCTTGTATGCAAACACACATACTATGTTCAATAAACACACTCACACACTCTCTACAGCAACTACACAACTACACTACATTATCTATACACACATACACTACAGCCCCTATGCACACACTCACTACATCCCCAATACTATCAAAGTAGGCAGGTCTGCCAGTCAAGGAGGGTAGGTCTAGCCAGCAAAAGGGTGGATCCAGTCTTTAAAGTGCAGGTCAAATCACCAAAGGAGACATGTCCACTCAAAGAAACAGGTCAGCCGCTATAGAGGGGGCCAGGCTGACTGACAGACCATGCACTGGGGTCAAGTGCCACTCCCTGCCTCTTCACTGCCAGGAGAGCTAACAGAAGCTCCTAGCAGAAGATTGTGGCTGCCACTTCTGGCTGTGAGGAGGTAGGGAGTAGCACCCTGCAAGCTTCAGGTAAGAAGCAAACCTTTAGCAAATGCTGTAGTTATGTTGCTTGGGGTGTTCCGTTAAATATTATTTAAAGCCCCGTTATCATTAATTTTAATGTGTCAGGCTGCACATAGCCGCAAATAAAAGCAGGATATTTCCTACAGTATGGGGTCTTTAGGGGCCACATACTAATGAGAGCTTGAGATACCATTGGCCATTAAGAGGTTAATTAGAACACAATTTAACTACAGGTAGGTGATATTTACCTCGAGTTCCATGCTGCATTTCCCCTTTTCCGCTAAGGGTTAGTTAAAGGACCACTATAGTGCCAGGAAAACATACTCATTTTCCTGGTACTATAGTGCCCTGAGGGTGCCCCCACCCTCAGGGACCCCCTCCCGCCCGGCTCTGGGCGGGGAGCTCTCTGCCTCCGATCCTCCTCCGTTCCTCCCCGTCGGCTGAATGCGCACGCGCGGCAAGAGCTGCGCGTGCATTCAGCCGGTCGCATAGGAAAGCATTATCAATGCTTTCCTATGGACGCTTGCGTGCTCTCACTGTGATTTTCACAGTGAGAATCACGCAAGCGCCTCTAGTGGCTGTCAATGAGACAGCCGCTAGAGCCTTTGGGGAAGGCTTAACCCATTTATAAACATAGCAGTTTCTCTGAAACTGCTATGTTTATAAAAAAAATTGGTTAACCCTAGTTGGACCAGGCATCCAGACCACTTCATTAAGCTGAAGTGGTCTGGGTGCCTAGAGTGGTCCTTTAAGTAAAATTGTAACAAATGTTTATAAATGTATTGCCCTTTAACACTTCACACAAATGGGGTCACCTTTAAATTGTGTTTTACATTCCCTGAAGTCTCATAGAAAGTCAGCTGCTGCGATTAAATGAAGATATTTTTTTTTATGACCGCATTTCTCCCTTAACTTGCTTAGCACATTTCTTTTAAGGGCTTGTAAAATGATTGCTATGATAGTAACACTACCCATGAAGGTTTCCCTTAAAACATAATCTTATCACAAGACTTTCATCTGCCAGGATGTCTTAACTTGCATTTCTTTTTTGTTTGTTTAAATTTAAAAAAAAGTCAAGTTTGAGGTGTTGAAACACTTCATCACAGCTTCATTTGATTTTTTTGTATTTCTTTTTTATCTTCTTCCCTTTTTATTTTTCATAATCCATCTAAGCAGTAACTAAACACACCCAGCAGATTTCTGACACAGTGTTTTGTAAGCTCTGAAACCTCAGCATAACAAGAGGTCTTTTATGTGTACTATTCCAGGAAGAAATGTATGGTATGTCGTCATCACAGCTGAAAGCGTTGCTGGCTCTGCACGTAGGCACATGGAGATATTAGGACTGTTAACTATATTTAGGCTACAGTGGTAGCTAGTGTTTAGTCAGAACTTCCTTTCACATTCACTGGCTTTGAAAAAAAAAGATAGGGATCATTACTAATTCCATTAATTAGGGAGTTATTTAACAAAAATTAAGTGATTATGTTTACCGGAAGGAATTTACAATAATAAAAGTAGAAGTAGTTTTTGTATGTAATTTGTTAAAAATGAGAATGAGTTTTCCTGTTAATGTATAACTTTTTCTCAAAAAGCCATAGTAATTGATTGAGAACATTCTTGATACCCTTGATACTGGTAGAGTGATTTCGTCCTGCAGTGGTGGAAGGTGAATCACTGGTTAGTAAGAGTGAAGAATCTTTGAAGATTCAGTGATGTCTGACTAATTTGGACTACAACAAGTGAAACCAATTCTATACCCCTAACCCCAAAGAACGACATTGTGGCAAATGGTATAGGCGACACATTTATTAGAACAATATGCCAGTATACTTTCATTTTCTTCCAGTCAGTGTTGCTTTTGAGCAGCAGGCTATTTCATAATTGGTAATCAAGAGCTCATGTCTCGCACTTCCACATCCACATCGAGTGCACCAAGTATAGTATAGGTGGATGATAGAAACAAATCCTTTCCATGTCATTCTCCCCCAAATGAATATCCAACATTATAGCTAGAGCGATATTTCTGGACAGTGCACAACATTTAAACTTGGTGCCATTGAAGCCCACATATGCCCAACAAATGAACTCTAACCACCTCCATGGGAAAACCCAACTTTCTTCCATACATAATCTATTATGCCATCTTGCTGCCCAATATTGGAATGACTCAAAATCTGATGGAGTGTGGGGGCAGACCTAGGGAAGATAATGGAAAGAAAGACTTATCTGCAAGAGGTCAAATCATACTGATACCACAGTACTGGATGAAAATACACATCGTGGGTGTCAGTTTCAAGTTCTATTACTGCATTATCATTCAATGAAAACAAGCCAAAAAAACCTTTTTCAACAGCTTTTAAAAATTTGCAAATACTATTCTCGATTAAGTAATTTGGCTAGGTTACAACAGTAGGAGTAGCACAGATAGAGAGGAAGCGCCACTACGACACAAAACGTAATATTTTTTTTGCTACTTCTCCTCTGTTTAGCTTGTTTGCATTGAAATAGAACAGGGTCAATTATACTCCAGATTGCAGTAAATAGGAACACAAGTAAAATTGATTCAGTCTTGATGTCCACCGCCTTTGCCCTGAATCTCAGTAGCTGGTGAACTTTACTTTGCTGTTGTCACAGCCCCTAAAAGACAAGTGCAAAAAGTGTTGAAGTAACCCTAGAATTGACCAACATACTAATATAAATTGAGCATTAAAGCAATGGGACAAGGAAAACTGAAATAAAACCACCTTGTATGAATTCATACACGCTGAAGGAATGACTCTGAAAAGGTGTCATAGCAGGTCCAAGGAAAAAGATTGCAGTGAAGGCACATTGCAAATGCTACCAAACATTCGCCACCTTTTTTCACATGAAGTCCTTTGAACAGTCCTGTCATCCCATCAATTGAAATAAAAAGGACCAGCAAGTTTCCCTTAGCTAAGATACTTCCATAAGTATAAAAGGAGGCATATGTGGCTAAAGTCCTACTCATGTCATTGCCAGAAACACTCACCACCAGTCTCCTGGAAGTAAATCTGAAAGAAGGAACATGAATTATCTGGCAAAGCCCCCATAACTATCATTAAAAGGTCAAAGATACAAAGGCCTACTTTCAGTGCTCCTAGTACTGCTGGCCAAAATAGAGTGTAAACTATAACATTATCCTTGCTATGGGCATGGTATGCCTTTATCCTGATGTTACATAAGTGCCTCAACAAAGTAAGAAATGTAGGTGAATGTTTTTTTACATGAACCCCCCTCGTGTTATCTGTCCTGTTCTCCAAGTTGTCGTACCATAGCTCAACTATCACTTCACAACTATCACGGGATGTGATGCTGTCAAATACCCCACAAGAAATGGAAGACCCCCGATTCGATGTACTGCAAATTTCGATACAGGGTATGAAATAGCCAAGGGGATTTTAAAAAGGTTCTGGCCCCTACTTACACAAGATGTACATCTTAAAGATACAGTTACAACTTTTGCATCGATAACAGCTAGAAGGGGAAGAAATCTAAGGGACATTTTGGTACCCAGTCACCTCTCTTAAACCTCCTAACATTTGGCTCAAAAATACCATAGTGGGTATAAACAGATGTGGAAATTGCACAGCGTGTAAATATATTTTACGCAACTCTAAAACCATTGAAGGCAGCTATTTACATATTTTAACTGTATAATGATTGGAGTGGTTTATCTTCTAAACTGCTCTTGTAGAAAAAAATACGGAGGAAAAACCTTCAGACAATTTAAACTACGTATTTTAGAACACATTCGATTTGTAAAATATAAGAATGACACACCGATCTTAGGACATCTATGGGAGTGCAATTCAGGTTCATCGAAAGACTTACGATTCACAGGGATTAAATATGTGAAACTAGACCAAAGAGGCGGCGACTTAGATCGCCTCCTCAAGCAAAGGGAATGCTATTGGATTTATGAATTGCAGACAAAGGCACCCCTAAGATTGAATGAAGGTTTCACTTACACTCCATATCTCATGTAATTATACTCTGGGAGGTATATACTTATATTCTTTTACATCCCTTTACTTTCCATCTTGAGTAACAATACCCTGTAGAATCGGTCTTTATAGTCTTGTTTCTTCATTTTGAAACCTGTCACATACTTTATATAACTTTATTATAATAAGTCCTATATGTATATATTCAGATTGGAACCTTATGGATTTTTGTATATTATACTATTCTTTATTTTTAATTTAACCTTGTTTACCTCCCAGTGCTAATATGAGTATATTAAGGATGCTAAGATTATCATGCATAAAAATGACACATTCCCTTTATTGATTTGCCCTTTGGTGTAGGGACAGCTCTGCCTGTTTGTTTATCTAGTGAGTATTTCTCTACAGACACTGACACGTTTCATTAAGTACTCTTCTCCCGGATTCTGCCCTCAGACTTGCAGTGGTATTAAAGGGACACTATAGTCACCAGAACAACTACAGCTTATTGAATTTGTTCTGGTGAGTAGAATCATTACCTTCAGGCTTTTTGCTGTAAGCACTGTCTTTTCAGAAAAAATGCAGTGTTTACACTACAGCCTAGTGATAACTTCACTGGCCACTCCCCAGATGGCTGTTAGAGATCCTTCCTGGGTCATGGCTGCCTAAAACACATCCAAACATTCAGTATCTCCTCCCTCAGCATGCAGACACTGAACTTTCCTCATATAGATTCATTGATTCAATTCATCTCTATGAAGAGATGCTGATTGGCCAGGGCTGTGTTTGAATTGTGCTGGCTCTGCCCCTGATCTGCCTCTTTGTCAGTATCAGCCAATCCTATGGGATTGTGATTGAATCAGGCCACCACTTCTGATGATGTCAGAGGAAGTTCACAGGCAGAAGCTTCAGACTTGAATACAAGTAAGATTTTACTATCTTAAGGGAGGCAAAGGGGGCCGAGGGGGCAAGATAGGGGTTTTAACAATATAGGGTCAGGAATACATGTTTGTGTTCCTGAACTTATAGTGCTCCTTTAAGGATTATATAATCCAGAATGGCCCCTTTACATGATTATTACTTTAAGGGTGCCAGATAATGCCTAGTAGTGATATTGCCAGGCCAGGGCACTCCTACTTGTTCCCCGCCCACAAGCTATATCTTGCCGTTACTATTGGTCAGCAGAATGTTGGAGGTGGAGAAGCGTTGTATGATAACGGAATATGCAGTCCCCACTTTAAACTGGCACACCTAGAGTGGGGTAAGTGTGCCAAGTAGAGGTGGGCGTTCCTATCTTGCAGACTGGTGAGCTCCACATAAGGAGAGTATACTTACGATCTAGCCAAAACCTAATGCCATCTGATTGGCTTAAAGTAATTAGGGGCTGGTTCATTTCTTTGGCGCCTTTTCTTTAAAAAGCAGTCTATGGGAGGTCACTTAATGCTAGTCCCAGATGAAGACACAGTATCTTAGCGCCGAAACGCATGTTTATATATATTTATTTATGTTGGTTTGCAGTTAGTTAATTATGTGATTGATTTAAGTCTAGCCTAATTTTGTTTTGAGGGGGGGAGTATGAGGGTATGGTATCTTTATCGTCTAACATGAATCAGGAGTGAGTTGAAGGAATGATTTATATATGGAGTTTTTGGCACCAATATGCTTCACTTTTAATATCTAAGAGAATTTATACTGAGGCCGTTCTTGCTTAAAATCTAATTATCTTTATCCTGGTTAATGTGGTACGAAGGGATCATATATTCCAAGGTATTAGGAGGTCATCTTATCCATCGTCTGGTCAGGAGCTCCTTGTAGATACCTAGTTCTAAGAGTTTACAAATATAAGTGATTTAATCGTTATCTTTGTTAGTCTATTCTAATATGTATATTACCTTTATAGGGAAAGATATACTTATACACTTTTATCTCAGTACCCTTTATCTCATGTTTTTCTAAACTTTCCTACTTTACATTGCCAGTGCCCTTTGTTACAATAGGGAATTAATGTTACTTTGAATTTAGCTACATTAGGGAAGTAATATAATCATTATGGTGTTTAGAATGTAGCATTTCTAGGGGCTAGCTACATAGTTTCTATTTCCTGTGCGAAACAACTTATCTCTACGGGGCATTCTACTCTAACCTGCACTATACTAGAATCTTTACCACCCCCACTCTTATGTGGTTCACTCATCTCCTTTTCTTTTAATAGATATTTAGTTGATATACCACTTTACACAGGCCCTAATACTTAATAAAGGGAGTATCCAGCAATTGAAGAGGCTTAGTGCAAATGGTATTTTTGAATCCCATACTTAAAGTGCAATTCTTTTGTATTATTATCTTCTATTTGTATACTTGGATCCTTCGTCCAACAATAATTATTCTATTTTTTTATGGGAATTTCCTAACTTTGGTTCCTCTATCTCTGTAGTTGGGGACTGTAGTTTCCTTTCTCTTTGGTTATCTCCCACTTAAATACAGACACGGCAATGGTAAAACACACAGTATCACTACTGGTCTACCTTTCACAACAGTTGCAGTCAAAGTGTCTGGAAGACTGTTTGGAAGTATAGTTTAAGTTACTGCTCTCTCTTTTTCTGTTGGTCAGTTGTCACTTGATCTAAATAAAATAAATTTGGAGAAATTGCAGTACACCCCAAAGTCTATCAACAAGTTTACAGAATTACAATATTTGGTCTGGGAATCTTTACAGGGAAGTGCCATCCCTTCATACTGGCACATCGCTGACCACCCTCAGAGCCAGGAATTTAAGGCTCTCAACTAGGTGAGCATAACATTTACCACCCATACATTATCTGCCTGTTTGCACATATACCACCCATTGGGTCCCTTTCTCCTTTTGTTTCCTTGTCGTTGTGGAGGTACATCTCAGAGGAAGGGGTGTGTTGCTGCCCAAAGAACACATAGGCTTACGTACGGAGCCAATATTATATAGGCTCCAGACCATGTGAGTGGTTTCAGTTTTTTACTTTCCTCACTCATTTTCACCAAAGCCATCTACACTATATGTTTTTTATCTCTTTGTTCCCTTCATTGTATGTTTAAAAGCATATTCCTGAATTTAAGACAACACAAAATTGTTGGGGTAAGTGAACCCCTCTATCACTCATATTTGTATTAGCGCTCCACTAGGTGGTGTATTTTACACTACATTTCTATATATTGTTAATTTATTGTGGAAATAAGTGTATTCCACTTTATGTGTTTGAGCTGTTTTGTATTTTAGGCACCGAATAGTTTCACCCATCACCTCTGTAAAGAGGGTTTTTTGTTAAAATAGTCAAGCTTTGACTCTCACAGAGCTGGAGAATTTTTCAAATCATTACAGTTTACCTAAATTCTGTAATTTAGTTTTCAATGATCAATAATTTTGTGTTTAGAGCATAAACTCCATCAAGCTAGAGAGTAAACTCTATAGTTTAGAATCTAATTTTACCTAATAAATATAGGCACTCAGAAAGAATGCAAACTTTGCAAAAATAACTCTGTAGCTTTAATTTAAGAGATCTCTAAATTACACTATGTTTTGAGATTGTGAGAAAGTATTGTTCCATTTGTGACAGCAAATGATCTGAGATAAATTTTAGCCTCTGATCTTCCCAACACGTACACCACAAAACCATTCATCATTGTATAACCTTAATGATTTTGAGATCTTGTAAACATTTATTTTATCATTGACAGCTTAAAGTGCAATAGAGGAAGAGAGTGCATGAGTTTGTGATGAATTGTACGGGAAGCATCACAAATGCTTGATTTCTGCGTTAATTTTACTTGTTATTGAAATGTGGCATTAAAACACTTTAAAATGTGTATTTACATATTGTGCTTGATACAACTGATATGTTATACATAAAAAAATTTTTTTCTTGTTGTCTACCACTTGCTGCTATACTATTGATCTATCTTTTTACGGCCATAAAACATTATTTTTTAATTTTTTTAAATGCATGCCAAAATATTAAATCGTTTGAAAAGCTTTTCAAAAAATTTGAAAGTGAGACTTATAATAAGTGGCTGCTTTCAAAAGAAGCTGCCTGATGTAAAAATAAAAATAATATTAAAACAAAAACAAAGACCACACTAATATACTCCTGTCTCCTCCACCAAATATTGAGATCTAGGGCTGAAGAGCCCCACAAGCACCCACTTGTAGGAGTGTTTTGCCCTGTCAGACCCTAAAGGTGAATTGCTTGCTGGTGGAGATGTAATATTAGGTGACGATGAATTTGAAACTTAAAACTTGGAAAGTTGGCTTGGACGTCGAGCATATTGGCTGCCTGAACTTTAACAACTGTAGCATCTCATGGCTGGACCCACTTTCATCTCACCAGCAATAGTTTAACCAGTGATGGGTCACCCAAAACACTCCCATAATCTGCCTTATCGCCTTGCTTCACCATTGGATCTTCCCACCAGTCCCATAAGTTTTTGACCATACCAACAGACCTACAGGCTCCTTGTCGTGGGCCAACAATGCCACCATCACCCCATGCCTGCATAACTAGCTCATGCGATGCTTTAGGTGCAACTCCTGCAGAGTGGCGAAACAACCACTTCTTAAGCACACAGCCTTCTCACAAAGGCTGATATAGCCTCCTTTTAAGTGGACTTAAACACAGTCAACTCAAAACTGTACATGCTTCCGAGCGGAGCTTACAAAAAGTAATAGACATGTAGCTTCCCTCGAGGACTGTACTGTAGGCTTTACACAGCAATACCAAACCAGGGAACTTACTGCCAGGCAGCAAGGTGCACTCTTACTGGACCTACAAAGCCGGGGGTGGAGGACCTCAACAACAGAGGTTGTATAAATAACATTAGAATTTGCAACCTACCTGAAACACCTAAATTGAACCACTGCACAACACACTGCAATCGCTCTTCAACCAACTACTGGGAAATGTAGAGCCCATTCAGATTAAAATTAAGCACGCCCACAGGGCCCTATGACCCAGAACACCAGAGAGTCCTCCAAGGGATTTCACCTGCCAGTTACACTCCTTCCCTACTACATCACAGCACATCTAGCATTTCCACAAGGCTGAACTCTGTGACTCAAATCTCCACAGGGTCCGGCCCCACTGGTGGGGCACTGTACTATGTTGGTGATAGTTCTACCCATAAAAGGGTTTTCGCTTCATCAATAATTACTATTACTGTTATTTTTAATTGTGACCGTTACAATATCTGCTCCCATTGTGCTTGACTGGCCAGTCTACTCCCCCTCTATGGTTTTGAGTGTTGTATAATTTATTAGATGTGGGATTAACCCATGGTCTCCTAGCTCACCAAGTTAGCTGATCCATCTTTTCCTACACTCTATCCCTTTTTCAACACATACCGATCCCTTCTGTCTCAACCCTCTAACCCTCCCTCCCCCTTTTTTCCCCTTTCTTTCCTAAACCCCATATTAGGGATTCTATCTACACCATGCCATGTTACATAGACTGTCATACAATGTTAAAGACCTTAATGTTCCAGGGAAACGCACTATCCTATTAGAGGAACTCTGGTCACATAGGATCTTGGTGGCACGTTAGGGAAGGAGCAGCACTGATCCTCCTGGATCATCAATATCTGATGGACTTTTTTTGCATATCATAACTAAGCCAAGTGGGCAGGAGTGAAAATTATCATGCATAGCTCATGTGGAATCCTTGAGTGAGGCTGGTAGTCACCAATCCCTCTCCAAGTTTCTAGACGTCATAGCCCTAGAATTTTAATCCTATTACACCACACTCTATAGCTTATCTCCCACACTCGAAGTAGATCCCCTCCAGATGAAACCAACAAAGATTCCTAATTAACTTAGGCAAGACTTACAACGAACCCTCTCCCGAGACACGGTGAGACAGCTAGACAAACTACAAACTGTCCTCAAATTGACCCAGACTAACTGGTAGAGCACCCAGGTTGGATGGCTTCACCTTACCATATTAAAAGACCTTTGGTGACCTACTCTTCCCTAAGCTACTAGATGGCCTAAACTCCCTAGAGGATGATACCCTGCCAAGAGACTCCTTATTGGCCAACATCTTACTACCCAAGCAGGGCAATGATCCAAGTATATTCTCCATCTATAGACCCATCACACTGTTAAATGCAGACCTCAAATCTTTTGCTAAAGTCCTTGCTGAAAGAATTAAGTAGGTGATCCTACCTTTGTTGTAATATGTATATGTCAAGGGTGATGGGAATAATTTTATGTATATATACTTCAAAAACACCCAAATATATTAATAATCTGAAATTCTTTATAAAAAATATAAATTTATGCTACTCACAATGCGAACAGCAATACATACATTAAAAACTTAGCAGATGGTACAGCTTAATTGATGTTACAGAGAGAGAAATCTTCAATGGAAAGTAATTTTCTTTCTCCAGAAGGCATGGGGAACAAATAAAGAGTAATAGTAGAACATGGTCTTTTCTCTACTGTTCATTTATAGACATAACTATAGTGACATCAGAACTTAGCTTAAATTCTGGCTATATATATATATATATATATATATATATATAACCCTTGACACTCAAACCTCTCATTATACACCAACATTCTCATGGCACAAATCTCTACATAATGCTGCTCCCACCTATATCCTCCCTTATACACAAGTATGTCCCGTCTAGGCCCTTACGATCTGCTGAAGACTTACGTCTATCTTCTGTCCGTACCCCTACCTCTGATGCTCGCCTTCAAGATTTCTCTAGGGCTGCACCGTTCCTGTGGAACTCACTTCCCTCCTCCGTTAGATGCTCACCCAGTCTCCACTCCTTCAAAAAATCGTTAAAAACCCACTTCTTCATAAAAGCGTATCAATTAAACTGTTAATAGCTCCTGAATGATTGCTCTTCTGCAACTGTCACTAGTCTAATACTATCCTTACCTTTCATGTCATTTTACCCCACTCCCTCTAGCATGTAAGCTCATTGAGCAGGGCCCTCAACCCCTCTGCTCCTGTGTGTCAAACTTGTCTGGTTACAACTATATGTCTGTTCGTACACCCATTGTAAAACGCTGCGGAATTTGATGGCGCTCTATAAATATCATAATAATAATAAAATTCTAATTACCATCTGTTTGTTTTAACCCATTGGACACCCGTACCAAATATGAATATACATATGAGCATAGAATATGTAATATTCTAAACTTGTCCACCAGAATCAAACCAGCTTTGTCCCTAGAGGAGAAACAAAGGACAACACAATCCAGACACTCAACCTGATGCACAAGGCTTCTCAACTGGGGAGTCCTCTCCTTCTCCTAGACTGATGACGAGAAGACCTTCATGTTCGCTACCCCCAGTGGCAAGGGTTTCAGAGGGATTATCTGCAAATGGATCTCCATCCTGTACTCGAATCCCAGGCTATAACAATAATGGTGCCTTTTTCTCCTCCATAACCTAGGCAATACGTATTTTCATATGGCAGAACAAAGACCCACGTCTCTGCTTTGAACACCTATGTTTATTAAAACACCAGGGAGATCAAGAAATACTTTCAAGCATCCTACATTTCGAGACTAGTGGACTGGCATGTCCACCTACCACAAGTTCACTGGATCAGCCTGAAATTGGAGCATTCCGGCATTTCATTGCCAGTAGTGGCCTAGCTAGATAGGACCAAGAACCAAACAACGTCTCCAGACACACCCATTTATCTGCCCGACTTTCAAAGTCTGCATTAAATGCCAGGTCAAACACACCTATCCCAGGCCCTATGCTCCCACTCACACAGATTTTCTCATCGGCACTCACCACCAAATTTGGCAATTTTAGGCAAGGGCCCATTGGTGCGATTATTCATGTCACCGTAAACTCACAAATTCTTCCTCTGATGGATCTGAGAAGCAATGAAACCCTGACAGGGATATATTTAAATCACTTACTTCTGTAACTCAGAAGCTCCTAGAATTAAATAAACACTATACCGTCCTCATGATGGGTGTCACTGTTTAGTAGATATACCCCAATGAATACATGCATGAATTTTTCATGCATGCATTTATTGGGGGTATATCTTAAAAGAGTTTGCAAAGGCTGCTGTTCTTCATGGGGAAATAGTCAATCAGAGGCTTCTCATTTAGGAGCCTCTGATTTGGCGCCCACGTGCATGTGAGCACTGGCTCTGTGGAGCTGATCGGAGGAAGCATGCATGCTCAAGTAAAGTGTGCTTGCCACTTCCATTAGCTCAGGGGAGCTAATGAAAGGAGGCTTCAAACCTCCCTGGCTGATTAAGCCATTGGATGTTCCCTAGTTCATTTATAAAAGTGCAAATTTCTGGGGACGTGGCCTACCTGCGAATGGGAGCAGTAGCCTGAGCGCAGAGCTCTCCTGTCCTACGGTGTATACAGCATGTTTACACAGCGACTAATCCAACTACAATTACATCCCGAGCTAAAGAATACCTTCTGGTGGAGACCTGCATAAAATGTAAACAGAAGATGCTCCAAATGCACTTAACAAGATCGTCAAAAGTCAGGCCAGGAGACCAAGATGGCGCAGAGAGGCCGGAATCCCCAGCCTCATGCTCTGATATCAGTGAGACCGCGCACAACTTAGACGGTATGCAGAATCCTGTCACCAATACAACGCTGCAAACCATGCTGCTGGACTTGAAGAACTCCTTTAAATCTGACCTTATGAAGATTGCATCAGACATCAGATCTGATATTCAGTCCCTAGGCGATCGAACAGCAAAGCTAGAGGAGCGGACAGAAGAAATAGCAGAAGCACATAACACTATGGTGGATGCCTACTCCTCTCTTGTGGTGAGGCTCAAAAATCTGGAGGAGAAAGTGGCGGACCACGAGGACCAAGACAGGCATAATAATGTCAGAATCCGGGGGATCTTGGAGACTGTCAAGCCCCAAGATCTGACCCAGTATGTACAGGAACTGTTCAAAGCCTACATCCCAACACTGACAGAATCTAAACTCCTGCTGGACCGAGCACATCAACTCCCGAAACCCAAGCACTTACCTCCTACGGAGCCAAGGGACGTAATCACCCGAGTTCACTATTACACAGTGAAGGACCGCATAATGCGGCCAGCTATTGGGGAAATTTGCACAGGTCAAATTATTTATCGACCTATCCTTCTCCATGATGCTCAAATGGGGCACATTTGCACACATCACGGCGGCACTGAGGGCAGCTAATATCCAGTATAAATGGGGCTTCCCAACTAAATTGCTTGTTAAAAGAAATGGCGTTGACAACCCTATTTTCACTCCGGATGACAGCAAAAAGCTCCTAACAGAATGGAGAATTCCCATACAAGACCCACCCTCGCAGACCTCCACCAAAAAGTCCCCAATGAAACGTAACAGTTACCAAAAGATTGCATGAACTTGAGCAGTGTCCTTGACCATGCCATCTCTGATGAGTACAAACAGGTTGTATGGTTGTATGCTCAGGCTGTTACCAGGTTGTATGCTCAGGCTGTTACAATAATCTTCAGTTCCCTTTGTTTTGTGTTACCTATTATATATAATATTACACCTTTGATGGAAAAATTGGAGCTCTGAACTCACTCTTATCACTTTTACATGATATCGTAATATGAGACATTACTATTGTCACTCTCTTTAACCACCCTCAGAGTGGCTTCTGGATCAAATCCACAACCACTACCGTTGACCTATATGCTACACCATAGGGGTGCGGTGAACAGAATATTGTACATAGTTGCTTACTCCCTTTTTGGTTTAATAATTTTATTTACTTTACGGCTGACACTACGGACCACTGGTTCTCTAGATATATCTCAAACTAGCACTGTCACCATGGTTACACCAGGGCTGTCCCAGAAACAGTCACTAACCTTCCTGCCAGTCAACGACGGAGTTTGACCCCCAATCTCCCTACACAAGCAGTAACTTGTGGGTCCGGGAAGGGGGCGGGTGGTCCTCTGCCGGGGACACGGTGTATGTCCCACAACCCCTTTAGCTCACAACCTTAGAAATTATTGTAATGGTACTTAACTTTTTTTCAAAATTCCCCTAATAAGCATCACCTAGCCTTACGCGAAGCAAAGTCCCTCAATGCCCATGTAGCATTTTTACAGGAGACGGGGCAGCCAAAATGTAACTCTCAGGCATTCCCCATAGACTACTACACCTGTTACTCAACAAAAAAAAGGGGGTATTTATCTTAATAAGCAAAGATGTGGCCTTCTCTCTGGTACGGGAGGTGGGGGACAAGAAAGGAAGGTACCTTATATTGCAATGTTATCTGAACAATAACTTGTATACTTTGATCAATGTTTGTGTTCCAAATGGCAATTAATGTGATTTTGTCGATCTGCTATTTACCTTAGTCTCTGTGCATGCCTTTGGGGAGGTAACCATTGGTGGCGATACTAATTGTCTATTGGATAGTGACCTAGATTCCTCCCGAAGCCTGGGACTGTCGAACCAGTCGCTGCAACGTAGGTCCAAACATGCCACATACGTATGTCGCAAGCTACTATCAAGCTACTATGTACAAATACATAGATCCTTGGCGGATAACCCACCCTTCAGACAAGGACTTTACATGCCAAACAGCAGCACACAACAGTTACTCAAGGATCGATAGATTCCTGGTCCACACCTCCTCCTGGCTGGGATTGAACAAACTACTATTGGACTGATCACCTGGTCGAACAATGCCCCGATCACTTAGGGAACAATTCTCCAGCAGAGGCAGTGGCAGCTGGAAACTAAACGAATAACTGCTCATGGGCTCAGCTATAGTTGCCCAGATAGAACTGGGCTTACAGAATTATTTTCGGGACAATACGGTTCCCGACTCCCCTCTGCATCAAATTTAGCTAGCACATAAATCTTATATCAGAGGTTGTTTTATTAAACATGCTAGTTACGCCAAAAAGGTACGCCTAGAAAAATACACCTCTATGATATCTGAATTGACTACTTTGATACATGCCAATAAACACTCCCCTAATCCATCGACCTACACTAGGCTGCTCCAGCTACAATCACAGCTTAGAGAGATGGAACTTGCCAAAACAACGTTCCTAATTAGGAAGCTCAAACACGGGTTCTTCACCACTGGTAATAAAGCGGGGCCGAAATTGGCCTCCCAACTAAAACAAAGAGCTGTGGCCTCCAGGATTGCCTCCCTTGCAGGTTCTAGGGATAAGAAGATAATAGATCCACAGGGGATTGTGGACTAGTTTGCGCAATATTATGAACAGCTGTATAACCTGAAAGAAGACCCATAGACAGTCAACCCCTCCACGACAGCCATTGACGTATTTCTCACGTACATTTGCCTCCCGACCCTGTTAGCTGCTGATACAGAACTCAGACACCCATTCACCATAGAGGAGATTGCCTCAGTCATCACCTCACTCCCGCCCCATATGACCCAAGCTCCTGATGACCTGCCCAACTAATATTACCACACTTTCTCCAACAGTCTATCACACCACCTTCGAGACCTGTTTAGTCACTGCGCTGTAGAGGGTTCCCTACCCGAGAAGATGCTGCTTGACATATCTCCACCTTTTCCAAACTGGGCAAGGCGATGAACCAATGCAAAAACTTTAGGCCTATATCTTTGCTCAGCAGCGATGCCAAGACCTATGCTAAATTATTTAGTAACAGACTAGCCCCACTACTACACAAATTAGTCCATAACGATCAATTGGGGTCCCTCAGGGGCCGACAGGGCTCGGACAACTCTAGAAAAGTACTATGAGGTGGCTGGAATGGAACGGGGATGGGTCAGAGGTCTTTTCTTGCACTGGATGCTGAAAAGGCCTTCAACCGACTAAATTTGAACTATATGACTCAAGTGCTCACCAAGTTTCACTTCCCACCAGAGGGAATTACTAGGTAGAGACTACTGTCTAGCTCTCTTTGCCAATGATATATTTATGTCCCTGTCTGATCCGATGAGATTCCTACCCCCCTTACTTTCCTCGCTGGCAATGTACGACGAGGTTACTTATTATCGCTTGAACCAGGAAAAGACACAAGCCCTACCATTCGGTCTGCCATTGGCGAGCATAAAAACCCTACAGACCTCATACACACTGAACTGGCAGATGTCATCCCTAACTTATCTAGGAGTAAAAATCACCCCTTCTATCGAAGGTATTGTGAAACATAACTACAAACCCCTTATACAGATGTGTAAAACAGAAACCCTTAAAGGACCACTATAGTGCCAGGAAAACATACAAGTTTTTCTGGCACTATAGTGCCCTGAGGGTGCCCCCAGGGTGAGGAAGGGGTTAAACTTACCTCTCTCTCCAGCGCCGGGCGGGGAGCTCTCCTCCTCCTCGGCTGAATGCGCATGCTCAGCAAGACCCGCACGCACATTCAGCCAGTCTCATAGGAAAGCATTCACAATGATTTCCTATGGACGCTGGCGTCTTCTCACTGTGATTTTCACAGTGAGAAGCACGCAAGCACCTCTAGCAGCTGTCAATGAGACAGCCACTAGAGGCTGGATTAACCCTAATATAAACATAGCAGTTTCTCTGAAACTGCTGTTTATAGAAAAAAGGGTTAACCCTAGCTGGACCTGGCACCCAGACCACTTCATTAAGCTGAATGCCAAACAGCAGCACACAACAGTTACTCAAAGATCGATAGATTAGTGGTCCTTTAAGTGGAAAAACACAAAACTCTCCTGGTTGGGGAGGGTAAACAAGCAACTGATAGCACTAATTTTGATGGCAGCCCGCAGCCTCATAGCATCAAAAACTGGAAAAAACACACTTGCCCGTCCCTCTCACAAGATAAAGTGTAACAGTTCTATGTGTATGAAAAAATATCAACTGACTCTGCACGCACAACCAAAAAGTTCAGGGAGGGGTGGGAAAAGTAATACAGCTGGGGTGGGATGGCACGGGATAACAGGGGCACACAAGAGGGAGACTGGTTTAGCACACTCACAGAGAATTAGATGCCTAAACCTGTACAAATGTCCAGAAGGGTTGGGAGGGACACCAGGTGTTACACCATGACAGAAATGAAGAAGAGAATATCACAGACACCTATTGTCATGTCAGCCAGTTCACACCTGTGCTCATATAATTTTATTGCACTTTTGCTACTTATGATTTTCGTTTACCTTTATGCGTTGTTTTTTCTATGAACTGACATATGGCTACATGAAGGTCCTGGAAACAGAATCAAGACTTTTCCAACTCAGAGTCAATCTTTCCCTCTGTATATAGTCCTCAGTTGCTCAAACTGTACCACCTCATCCTACTGTGTTAATGACTTTGTATTCATGTTCTCATTTCACTGAGATGTAATTATGTACCAAGTATATATATTGTGAAAATCTTCAATAAAATACAAATTATAAAAAAAAGTTAAAATTTCTCATAGAAGCTAAGATACTCCTCACCCATAACACACTTAAGCAAGCTCTAGTGCTTTTGGGGTGTGGGGTGGTCCTTTAACCTTTGAGTTTTCAAATCCTGTTGCCATACTGCTGAAAGACTATCCCAGAGCATCTAGATTATCTACCAGTTGCTCTGCAACCTGGGGAGATGTTACACAATGATGCCAATATCCACAGGCATACATACCGCGGTCGCAGGGGTCGCAGCTGCGGCCGGGCCGTCACTCCGTCACCCTGCGACCGGGTACCCGCCACCATCACGGGGTCCGCAAGGGGTACATCGGGTGGCCCATGCTGTCAGGGCCACCCGATGGAGATGGTTTGTCAGGGGACCTGGTCAGCGCTGGGCGCTTTAACAGCACGACCGGGCCCCCTGTGATGATGTCAGACATAGCTGGGAGGAAGTGACTGCACGTCACGCCTCCCAGCTATCAGAGAGCCGCGCGGGAGGAAGGAGGAGGGAGTCAGAGTGGGAACTTTGACTCTCATCAGGCTGAGCCCACACTGGACCCCAGGAGAGTCACCCTCTTGCAAAAGGTAGGAAACAGGAGGGTGACTTAAACATTTTGTATGTCTGTATGTATGTGTCTGTGTGTCTGTCTGTGTGTGTGTGTGTGTGTGTGTGTTTGTATGTATGTGTCTGTGTGTTTCTCTGTATGTATGTGTCTGTGTGTGTGTCTCTGAATGTATGTGTCATACAGACACATCAATACAGAGACACACATACATACACAGACACATACAGACACACACACACATACAGACACACACACACACATACATGCATAGAGACTCACACATACATACAGACACACACACACAGACTATATGTGTGTGTGTCTCTGTATGTATGTGTGTGTGTCTGTCTGTATGTATGTGTCTGTGTTTATGTGTCTGTGTGTATATCTGTCGGGGGTTGTGTGTATGTGTGTATCTGTATGCATGTGTCTGTCTGTATGTATGTGTCTGTCTGTCGTATGTGTGTATGTATGTATGTGTCTGTCGGGGGGGTGTATGTGTGTGTGTGTGTGTCTGTCTGTATGTATCTGTCTGTGTGTATGTATGTGTATGTCTGTCTGTGTGTATGTGTATGTGTGTGTGCCTCTATGTATGTCTGTGTCTGTATGTTTGTGTCGGGGGTGGGCAAGGATGGGGGGGGTAAGGATGGGGGGCACTGATCAGTTTCGCACCGGGGCCCCATGTTTTGTGTGTACACTGCTACCAATATCCCAATATAAACAACCCCTTACTAGGCACTTGCTCAACATGGCAAAATCCCAGATCCCTTTTTTCTGGCAGCAAAGAGTGCGCCGCCGTTCCACCAGTGGATTGCTAAGGTGGAAGAGGTAAGACATATGGAAGAAAAAATATCTATACATATATATATATATATATATATATATATATATTTACAAAATAGAGCCCCAAATATTTACAATAACCTGGCTCACATGGATTGACTATATCTCAAAGCTGGTAAGCCCGACTCGGATATCTAACAATACTTAGAATGGTATTACCATCTAACTCTTTCCTCACCATTTTTTTCTCTCTCACTCTCTTTTTGCTTACTCAGCTCTTCACCATTCCCCTCCACTTCCTCAACCAGTCCCCCTTAAACCTCTCACTTGCTAGCCCTTCTACTACCCCGCACAACAAAAAATTAACACCAAAAAGGAGACACCCCACTGTCAAATACATGATATGTAAAATGAAGAACACACCGCTCAAGGGCTCCATCAGAGCAGTAAGCACAATTAGGAAGGTAGATGCATGGTATGCCATTGTATCTATCTAACATTACGATATCCTGGATTAAACTATGGTCAACTGTCATATAATGATTTTTACTTTTATTAGATTTATGTCCTTTAATAGCTCAACAATGTCAGATCTATTTTTAGCTCTGTCAGCTCTATCTATTTTTATGTCTTGATTTCAGCAAAAAATCTGAAAACAAAGATTGTTGAAAAACAACGTCAAAACATTTATGGGATTTATTTTTTAGCTTTCTACGCTCAACCAAGAATTTTGAAGAACTGACCAGCTAATTGCAAGTTAAACATTTGTTTATCAAGACATTTTCAAAATCAGCTTATTTGGTCCAAAGTTTACCATTTCATTTGTCAGCTCTACATAATTCCCAGTTTAGTAAATAAACCCCTCAGAGGCTTATTAAAAAAAACTCAGAATTTTAGTAAATTATATCTGAATTGCAAAATCCATGATTTGAAAAAATTCTCCAACTCAGCTATAGTCGCAGCCTTACTGTTTTACAATCTGGATTTAGTGATATTTCTCATATCTTAATTGTGGAAAATCTGTTAAAGCTCGAAAAGTGGTTTCTAGAAAATAATTTAGGAACTTGAACACATATGTAGTATGTCCCTATTAGGGCAAGCTACAAACTTATAATGATTTACTCTAGCACAAACAAACAATTCAAAACTCTGCTGATGATTGGCACAGGAAGGATGGAATTGCTATAAAACACAAGTATTTTATTGCACAAAAGCAAAAAAGTTTGTGTCAACAGTGACTAACTGCTGGCAGACATATATCGGGTTTCATGCAGACTGCGGAGGAATAACGTTTTTTTATTTTTTTATTTATTTTCCTACAGAAAGTAAATTACATTGGGAAATGTAACAAAGGGTTGTATTCATTTGACCACAAATATTCTGCCCAGACTCCATCCTGTGCCATTTCCGTTCAGATCACGTGTTGTTACCTACCTGTAGTTTGTCCTTGGAAAAACTTTTTTACAGAGACACATCAGAGTTTATTTATTAAACGGTGAGTTATGGTGAACTGAAAACCAAGAAGCTGATTCTAGGTGTGATAAGTGCCAAAGTGAAAAAACAGAGACAGTTTTATTATTATTGCAATCTCAAAAATAGTTTATCATCGTTGTTAAATAATTCCCATATACTGAGTATGTACAAAGTATAAAACAAAGTTACTTGTGCACAATTTCAAATCCCTATGCACATTTAAATAACGGAAGGTTTTTGGTATCTCTCCAATTGCCATTTAAGTTTGAGCTTACAGTTTTTGGAACAGTGCGCAAGTAACTTTTTTCTTTGTTTTTTATTGTATGTATTGGGGCTGATGTGTACTATAGTCATTGCTGCCACTCAGGAGTAGTGGGAGTCAGAGTGCAGGACTTAATTACGTATGTATTTTCATTTGTATTACACAGCCAGGTTACAGTGCTGCCACCCACCACATGTGTTTCCTATTAAGGGTTAATAATTATACAGGGTTTAGAAAAATACCCCTCTCTGTTGGGACACCCATACATAGCCAGCTATCATGCAGTGTTAAAAACTGTCCAAAGACTCCTATATACCTGCAAGAAGGGCCTTGCCATACCCAATCCCACGCTCAGTATGCACCCTTGTCTCTCTCACTCTATTCATTTATTTATCTCCTTCTAATTGCAACGTTCCCAACTTCTTCAGAACAACCGGGGTCGCAATGGTCACAAGATGGATTCATTCCTCAGTGTTCCACCTGTCATGGAAGGGCCTGAGGCCTGCCAGCAGCCTTAGAGTGCCCCACACAAATGGCACAAAAGCTCCCTGCCCTAAGACAGAGTAGACACCTGCCTACGCTAACATCAGTTGCCTACTGTACCCAAATGTATTAAACTGACAGCAAAGCTTCCTTGTGCATTCTGTGGTAATACCAGAAGCCTATTACAGCCCCGGCATCAGTAAAGGGCACACTTGGAACTTTTGCAAGAAGAGCATAAGTATCAAAGCAGCCCCTAGAAGCCAGGGAGAGGATGCACTGCAGCTCTTATAAACGTAGGGAGGCATTGTGGGCCTGAAAAGAAAAAAAAAACTCTACATAAAATTAATTTGTGTGTGAGAGAATGTGTATGTGTACGTGTTAGAGTATAGTGTGTACAGTATAAGTGTGTGTCAGCGAGTATCAGTGAGAGTGTGTGTTGGCTAAAGAGTGTATGTTTGCCAATGGGCAGGTGTGAGTCAGTGAGAGGGCATGTGCGTAAAAGGATGAATGTGTTTACTTTAAAAAATATAGTTTTACTGAATTAATTTGATTGATTATTTTGGATCAACAAAACAATTGTGAGAAAGGCTGAACTTGATGAATGCATGTCTCTTTTTGGTTTATGTTACTATGATTTGTGATAGACAGACAGACAGACAGTATACCTACATATGTATATTAAAGAGCATTACATTCCACCTGTACATTGTGCTAGCAAATGTGTATTTAAAAATATGGTCTCTCCCCACCTGTCAATGTAATCGTCAAGGCCTGTGTGCCAGTGGTGGTTCTCTTGTTCTGTGAACCTGTGTTACTTCTTCAGCAGGTGTTTCTAATGCTTGCTCTGGGAGTACGGGATGCACGGAGCCCAATGTGCTGGCAGCACAAAGTGTCTCCAGGCAAGGTCAATCTCTCCACTCTCACACACAGCCAAAGCTAATCACACTCAGCAAACCACACGCATACACACACTCAGCCAAGCCCCACCCAGAATAAACCCCCAATCACACACCCACTGAGATGTTCTGCATAGGGGGAGCAAGGAGGGACACTGTTGTTTCTAGCTATACCTGCAGTTCTGCTAATCCATCCCCCATTTATGTCTCCCATTTGATTTCTACCCACCTGTGTCTCCTGCCTCTATTTTGCACTCTCTCTTTTTTGTGAATTCAACTTATCTCTCCCAACTTGTAAATCGATCTCTCCCCCTTACTCCTACTTAAGTATCTGAAGAGTATAGGAATTGGATGTTCTGCCACACTTGGGCCATCATTGAGAGGCCTGGCCATTGACATCATCCCATTCAGTGCTTTAGTATATGGGAGCACTTTAGATTAGCATGTTACTTAAAGTGAACTTGTATTACAGTTAAAGGTTTATTCCAACCAACATAACCACTTCAGTGGCTTGAAGTAGCAATGGTGATAGGAGTCTGGATTTGCAGTGTTCTGCTTGAAACACTGCACATCCAGAGATATTTTTCATTGTGTGCTGGGAACTAGTTGCACCTACGACACACAAGCCTGTGTATGTCTATTTTGTGCATATTCTGCTGTTAGCAAGCTCCAGACAAAAAATATATTCTATACAGAACCTGCAAGGGGAAAATCGCTATCCCTTCCTCCTACTGTGCACTCTTGCCCTCCACTACTCAGTATATTTTTTATTGTTGCAAGTAAATGATACCTACTCCCCTTACACCCCTTCTGCCTCCCCCTACCCAGCTCAGACTGCATGCATGTGCTCTGAGCAGTTAATATGTACAGTCACAGGCTACTCTATGAGAAGCCTGTGATTTGACCGTGCAAGTGCAGAGCTGACATTAGAAGGAGATGTGAAGAACAGCACCAGGATCTTCGCCCAGCACCGGTTTACAGGTAGGTGTTAAGTCTTTTAACAGTGATTAAGGGGACTGGGTATGCCCATAGGGCATTATAAATGAAAATATTATTTTTTTTAATAAGGGTTGGAGTAACCCTTTATTTATATTACCCCTGTCTCCTGCTCAGAGCGTCAATCATGTTTTCAGTGGGTATTACACTTGCTGTAACACACACATACCTTTCCAGTATATACCTGTTTGGGAAGCAGGGCCGCCATCAGGGCATGACAACCATAACGGTTGTCATGGGCCCGGCGGTCCTTGGGGACCCGGACTGCTCTGGCAGTCTAAGCCCCACATTCCTTAAGTGCACAGATATATAGCGAATTTCGCTATATATCTGTGCACTGAGGGCCCCCCCCCTTGTAAATTGCAGAGGGGGGCCCAGCAGCACACTCTGTCCTCCTTCCAGCTCCTCTCTTTCTAACTCTCCTGCGGCCACCAGAGCGTTGCCACCGGTTACCATGGCAATGCTCCGCACAGCACACAAGCCGGTCTTGCGAGAGTTCGTCAGAGAGGAACTGGAAAGGAAGACAGTGTGCTGCTGGTCTCCCTCTGCGATGTAACGCGGCTGGCTCTCTCCACAAAACCACCAGGGAATGCGATCTCCCCCCTCCCTGGTAAGGTAAGAACCAGGGAGGGGGGAATAAAATGTAAATTTTAAATATACACAAATATTTTATTTTTTTAAATACTCCCCTCCCCCCTACTTTATACAAACACTGCATCCTTACAAGCACACACACACTAAATTCACGAAACACACTCTGCACTACACACACACTACATTCACTAAACACACTCTGCACTACACACACACTACATTTACTAAACACACTCTGCACTACACACACACTACATTCACTAAACACAATCTGCACTACACACACACTTAATTTAGTAAACACACTCTGCACTACACACACACTTAATTTAGTAAACACACTCTGCACTACACACACACACTACATTCACTAAACACACTCTGCACTACACACACACACTACATTCACTAAACACACTCTGCACTACACACACACACACTACATTCTCTAAACACACTCTGCACTACACACACTACATTCACTAAACACACTGCACTACACACACACACACTACATCCACTATACACGCGTTGCACTCACTACAAACACTGCATTCACTATATACACTTTGCATTCACCACAATTACACTACATTCACCATACACATTTTGCATTCACTACAATCACACTGCATGAACTATACACATTTTACATTCACTACAATCACACTACACGAACTTTACACATTTTGCACTCACTACAATCACTATACATACTTTGCACTCGCTGCAAAAACACTACATTCACTATACACATATTGCATTCACCACAATCACACTACATGCACTATACACACTTTGCACTCACTACAAAAACACTACATCCACTACAAAAATACACACTGCATTCACTGTACACACACTACATCCACTACAAAAACACACACTCTCCATTCACTGTACACACACTACATCCACTACAAAAACACAAACTCTGCATTCACTATACACACCTACATTCACTACACACACTCTGCATCTAATGCATGCATACAAACATTACATACATTACACAAAACGTACAATCTGCATCCACTATACACATATACACTATACACTGCATCCATGACACACATACCACATCCACTATACACACTGCATTCATGACACTCATTCTACATCCACTATACACACACACACACACACACACTTCATCCTTGTGGGCGGACTCGGGGCTGGCCCAGGGGGCCCAGATCTTGAGCTGTGTCAGGGGCCCTAAAATTTCTGATGGCGGCCCTGTTGGGAAGCACAGACTTGCTTCTCATAACAGGTTAAATGTCCCAAACACTAGACTTGGGCGCTGCCTAAATTTTTGTTTTCAACCAAAAAAAAAAATGTCCATTTGCTCATTCATTTATGGACATTATTTTCGTTTTGGAATTTCATTTGGATGAATAAAATTCCGATCTGTGCCATGGGGGCATCTTGCAGTTTTGTAGATAACTCCCTAAATTGGTACCCTTGTTGGATTGTCATATTTAATGGTACCAAATTAGTTTGTTGTATAGTAGATAGCTCCTTTATGGTATCTTTATGGCAATCTCACAAGGATTAGGGAGCAATCCCTAAGAAAATGAAAGATCAAAATTAAGAAAAACCCTGCCCTTTTGTAATTTTGTAGTAGTAAATATGGGAGGTTAAATCCTTTCTTCTGGCCATACCTGCTATTGCGGTTCAGCTGCTAATCCAATAAAAGGGGACCCTGCACAGATTCCCCCATCGGAGGAATTTGTCCCCCCAACACCTACCTATTGGCGGCAGGCAGGGACGGCGCTACCGTAGCAAACTAGGCAGTTGCTTTGGGGGGGGGCACTGGCCTGGGGTTACAAGCTTCGGGTGACTGGAACAATACACAGTCCCTGCCCCCACCGGCCAGTAGATCTAGCATTGTGGAGTGGACCACTGTAGATGATCTTCTGTATCTTCTACACAGTCTGACAGTAAGCTGATCGCTGAAAGCGACCAGATAGAGGACACAGAAGATCCTCTACCACGGTCTACTCAGATACACTACATGAAATTAAAAAAGTAAGGGGAAGAGACCACAAATGGACAGGGGAGGACAGATGGACAAAGAGACACACAGAAGGGCTATGGGGCAGAAAGAGGCACACATAGATGCTGGGGGGGACAAAGTGGCACACATAAGGGCTGAGGGAAACAAAGATACAGAGAGACTGGTGGGGCAAACAGACACAGAGAGTGGCTCGGGTGACAAACAGACACAAGGTAAAAAGAGACATACAAAGGGAGCTGGGGCAAAATACACACACAAAGGGGCTGGAGGGAGACCGACAAACACAAAGAGGCTTGGGGGAAGAGACACAATAAGGTGTTGGGGAGAGAGAAACACAGATGGGCTAGGGAAGGGGAAAAAGAGACACACAAAGGGGTTGGGAAGAAAGAGACACACAAAGTTGGCAATTTTGTTTTATGGGGGTGCAAGTAGCTGGTCCTCAATGGGGTGCGGGTTCTAAAAATGATAATGGTGGACACAATCTCCCCCCAGACACTGGCGGTGGGTAGAGTCCCTATATAATAAATGTGTGAACATGTTGTCCCTCCAGCCTCCAACTACTGACTGCAGGTGTTGTCCCTAAATAATAAGGGATGGTGGACATATTGTTCCCCACCACAAAAAAAACAAACCAGTGACTATGAGTCCCCAAGCTCTTAGTCAGCCCACCTTATAAAAACGATACCCTACCTATTATTAGGGTGGGGGAGCGTTAAACTACCTAATAAAATATCTGTAAAATAAAAAATATAATATCATTATATGCAATTGGTCTCAAGAGTTGCCTGTCGGAGCATTCAGATTGGTTGAATTAAGGGGTGTTGTCTTTTATATTTAAAGAAAGCTGAAGAAAAGTAAATGAAAAGGAAGAAGAAAGAAGAAATATAATGGTAAGTACAAAGTATTTAACATATTGGCCCTCCCTCACTATTATTATGGTGAAGAGAGCAGGTAGGGCATTTTTTATGTGAGGTGTGACTACTGCATTGGGGACCCTTTTTTAGGGGGGGAGGGTAAAAGGTAAATTAGAGCTTCCAATGGGTGGAGGAATGCGGAACACTTTGTCTCCCTATTTATTTTAATAATGGCCCCCACTTGTAGGGTATGGGTGGGGCCTTTTATATTAATGGCCCCACTTGCAAGGCACAGGAAAGGACTCTACATCCCCTTAGTTATTTATTTTATTAGATGCCTCTCCATGGGAGCATTGGGGATCTGTGCCAGGTCCTCCTTTATTGGATTAGTGACTAGGCAGAAATACTGGATTAGCGACTGGACAGGACAAAATTTAGTCCAACCAGAAATTGTTTCATTCACTGTAATTTGTATTTGTCTATTCGTCTTTTGGACAAATGGACGAATTGCCGAAAATTTGGACGAAATGTGTTTGTCCGAAAATGAATGCCCTAGTCTACCAAACACTTCATGAAAACTTTGTGTAAATAAAATGTATCAGCTTTCTAAAACCAGCTTGAGATCTGAGCAGGGAACTATCAAAGTGAAAGCTACATGACCTGTTGTCTGTTCTCAGTATTTGCTTTCCTAAAGTTAAAAGGGTAATCCAGACATGGCCCTTTACTTACGGTGCCTAGAGGTGTATCAGTTATACATCACTGAGCAGGCCTAACAAGGGTGAAAGGATCCTCTGGGGTTGCGGTATCTCTCATGCAGAGAGAGTGGTTTGCATTTCAGATCTGGACCGCACTTTTGGGTGGGATCAGACTGAGATGGAAATGGTCTTGGTTTTCTTTGTAATGGCACAAGATAAGCTAAAACTAGCTTGAGATCTGAGTAGATACCCACCGAATGGCAGGCTAATTGAGCTGTTGTCCATTCTCAGTATTCTCTTTTACTCTTCTTTGTTTTTGTTTTCTGCTTATCTGCTTTCTTTCTCCATTTTCAGATTGCCTGTACAAAGCAATAAATCATTGGCACTCTATCCCACCTTTCTCTGTATAACCTTTATGTAAAAACAAACAAAAAAGCCTTCCTAACTCTTCCTCCGTCAGCCTCTCCTGCTTCGCCCCACAGCGTACATGCTCTCTGAGCCAGAAAACAGGTACAATCACAGGCTTCTCCATGAGAAGTTTGTCATTGCACCGCGCATGGCCCCAATGACGTCAGGAGGGGGTGCGGAAGAGCAGCACTAGGAGCTTCTCCCCACACTGGATTTCAAGTAAGTAAAAACTTTTTTTGCAGGTTTTACTACTAACTAAGAGGGGGGACCTTCTCCACAGTGCCCAATAAGGCATATTACACCATTAAGGTCCTTCACCCTCAAAACGGTTATAGTAATCATTTAAGAGTTTATTCACTAAATAGAGAATTATAGTGAATGAAAACCAAATTGTACAATTTAGACAAAAAATTTTTTTAATTCCAACTAGAGTTACAGCTTTTTTTTAGCTTGAATTATGCAATTTGATATTTAACTCACTACGACAATTTATTGTTTAGTGAATAAATCTTTGCTTGCATACACCTGTATTGCTATTGGATGCATTGGGAGATTATAGTTGCTAACCTGTTAATTCCAGTTCACACAAAGCTGAAGCAGGTGTAATATTGACTGCGTTAATGACTGCACTAGATTTTGTGGTTATTTTTACTAATAAGCACGGGAAACTGGCATTAGTTATTGTTTCTCATTCCCTTTTAAATTCAACGGGAGACGTTCAAATAAACAATAGATGCTAACTACCTATTGCTAACAGTTACGTTTTGTTGCATGGAGACATCTGGGAGTCTGTAAATTTAGCAGCAGTCATTTTAACAATTGCATGTCGGTAAGAAACGGTGACAAGCATAGAAAGTAGCCAACTGTCATGTATGGTGTGACGTAGTATGCTCTACTGCAGGCATAGGCAACCTTCGGCACTGCAGATGTTTTGGACTACACCTCCCATGATTCTTTGCCAGTATTATGGGTATAAGAGCGTTATGGGGGATGTAGTCCACAACATCTGGAGTGCCGAAGGTTACCTACCCCTGCTCTAATGTCTTGCTAATGCTTGCAATCAACTAGGTGGATTTGGCTGTGAAGCCTGTACAGCACCACATGTTGGTTGCAAGGATCTAGCAACAGCTGTATGCACTACCTGAATAGCAAGGATTGCAAATTTGCTTATTCAGGTAGATTTGCATATTGCTAATTCTACAGACAGGAGAGATATTTTCTGTTAATTATTGTCTTCCCCACCCCTTTATAAATATGCCATTGGGTTATAATAAGTTGCTGTATGTTGTCTGCTATGATTTGGCTATTTATATGTTATTGTGGTTGTCACAGCAATCTAAGTGTGATGAACATATGGGTTAGTTCCAAGTTAAACTAAAGTATTCCATTTGGAACTGGGTGCCCTGTGTGGATTTTTAGGGATCCCAGTGACAGAGTCTTTGAAAATGTTGGCTGGCTGCATGATCCCTCTAGCTCTGGGATAAATCAAGAGAGCTAGGCCTGAGAGCTGCAAGTGCCTTTGTAAAGGCTATACCAAACACTGTAAGCAGAGGTGCAGAGGAATAGCCAGAGTGGACAATACCTGCTTATAAGAAAGGCTGCAATGGAATAAGCAGAGGGGACGATACCTGCCTGGAAGGAGAGCTGCAACCTAGTCGGGTGGAAAAGCTGCAGAAGGACCCCAGTCAAGCTACGGCGACTGGGGCAGAAGCCAGGAAGTGAGCTTGGCGGAGGGACCCAGTTGGGGTTCAAGTAGCTCCATCACATATGGTTTCACTTGTGACACACAGAGGAATAATTTCTGTTAATAAATCTGTTTGGTGTCCCATGTATGTTTGCAAGGAACCCTATATCCTTGCCTATATGCTACACATAGACAAGAGGCTTAGAGAGAGAAAGAAAAAGCTTGGAATAAGACCAAGTGAGCTCCTGTTCCCCAAACCATCTTGCTCATTCTGCTCCTTCCATAGCTACTGATATTGAACCTATGTAGTTAGGTGCGATTAAGTTATCTGAGTCTGAAAGACGATGTAGGGCAGAAATGTTGTGTCTATATTGCGGGGAAAAGGGACAAATGTGTATTTCTTGTCTGATACATCCGGAAAATATGCACACCTTAGAACTGTTATTTGACCGGACTTAGGTGTTATTCACTTGTCTTCTAATATACCTCAAAATCGCTCTGTTATAGGCTACTGGGGTGCCCAAGTGGTTAATTGCACAGCTTTTATAGATTCAGGACCAAGCCTTTGTTTCCTTACATCAAATACCCCTCAGAGAGAGAACTACACCTTTGGCCAATGAGGCCATAAATGTTAGACCTCCCCGAACACCCCTAATAATTAAGGAGACATGTCCTTTCACGCTCTCCGTAGGGACTCTACATAAAGAAATTATAGTCTTACAGGTCATCTTCTCTCCTTCTTGTCCTATCATTCTAGGATTTCCTTGGTTAGCTTAGTTGTCCTCGATTAGAGGCAAGGAGAATTATGTTTATGGGGAACTGGGTGTATGGAATACTGTATTGAAACCTATCAAAACTATTAATGTACCTTTAACATCTTCTTTATCTATGGTTGCTCTAACCACAGTATGAGTCTGTAAAAGAGGTCTTCAGTAAACAACATGTTGACACACTACCTCCACACAGACCATATGATTGTACCATAGAATTGTTACCTGGTACTATTTCCCCTAGATGTAGGGTATACCCTTTATCTCCAAAAGAGAGAAAAATTATGGAGGAATACTTCCAAGATGCTCTAGAGAAGGGATTCATACATATATCCTCCTCGCTAGCTGGTGCTGAATTCTTTTTGTTTCTATAAAAAAAGGGTGATCTACACCCTTGTATTGATTACAGAGGATTAAATAAAATCACAATCAGAAGCGTTTATCCGATATCCCTTATTTCTGAATTGTTTGACAGAATTCACAGAGCTCAACCTCAGGAGTGCCTATAATATGGTCTGAATAAAGGAAGGAAATGAGTTGGAAACAGCAGTTAATACACAGACTGGACATTATGAGTACCTAGTTATGCCTTTTGTGTTATGTAATGCTCCAGTGGTTTTCCAAGACTTCATCAATGATGTCTTAATGGAGTATATTAATTCTTGTGTGTTACTACATCTGGATGATATACTGATATACTCACCTGATATATCCACTCATTACCTCTGAGTCAAACAAGTTCTAAGCACACTGTTAAAGAAAGGTGTATATTGTTTATATTGTTTATTTAATCAGACAGAGGTAAATGTTTTGGGTTATGTCATATCTGCCAGAGGATTCAAAATGGATCCTAAGAAATTACAATCAGTATTGCAATGGCTTTACAAATTATTATCACAGAATCATCAAGTCATTTTCTTCTTTGATTGCTCCTATCATCAGCCTCACTCGTAAAGGAGCAAATCCTCAGAAATGGTCTCCTGATGCTCTCACTGCATTTGAGCGCTTAAAAGAATTATATTCTACTACTCTGGTTCTGGTATATCCTGATTCATCTAAACCCTTGAGATCGATTCTTCAGAAACTGGAGCAAGTCAAGAAACACCCAAAATCCTTGTGGGTTTTTCTCTAAAATATTGTCTACTCTGAGATTAATTAACCAAGAATTGTAGGCCATAATCCTGGCCACAGTGGAAACATGTACTAGTGTCTATCATGATACTAACTGATCATAAGACTAAACGCCTATCCTCTAGACAGGCTAGGTGGTCACTATTTCTCTCCAAATTTAATTATATTATCACATATAAACCTGATCTCGCAACGTCAAGACTGATGCCTTATCAAGACAATATAAAACAGAATCCGAAAAGGAACAAGCCATTTCTCCTGTCATTCCACCTGAATGTATAATTGCTACTACAGTATCATCTATGTCCTCTTCAACATTAGAAAGAATACAAGTAGCACTAACAGAGATAGTAAAAAGACAGAAAAGTAAGTGAAGAAAATCCCTCATTCACAAAAAACATGTAGCTGCAACTTCAAAATTAAATAAGCATGGATTTTTTATCATACTTATATATTTCAATAGGTGCAATAACAGGGTTACCTTCTAGGTGCTGGAATCCTCACAGTAATCAAATGATACTTCACACAGGACAAGTTTGTTGATCTGTACTCATAGGGAATCCCTAAAAATACATCAGGAAGAAATAATAGAAAAAATGCACATTTATTGAACTCAAAAAAAGAAAATACATATGGCAAGATACTAGAACAGCAGTCCTCGTGTATGCTGTACTGGTCCAAGCATGTGAAAAATGAAACAATAGGTTGTGAGTGAACAAAGTATAAATAGTCCAAAACCTGAGCATAGGACCACCCACAGCTGCTGTACAGGGGGAAGACCACCAATGAAGCCAACACTAAAAAAAAATTAAAGAAGCCCTGGACATGTTTCGCACAACTGTGGGTGCTTTCTCAACATGTACTAACACAGGCTCCTATAGCAACCCACCTAACAAGTTGTTTGTTCTGTGTGCTGAGAGACAAAAAGTACTTTATTTCATGATACCAAATGTGCAGGACATAATGGCATCTCTATGACTACTTCTGCTATTACAGACAGTTTTGGCAGCCTTCTTTAAGCATAGATGTTGGCACTTATGGCAAAGCATGCACTTCTCAAAGATTGCCTTGCTGTCTTTTGTGACCTCTTCCTATGCCAGATGTTCCATGGGCCCATCTTGATATGGATTTTGTTGTGGACGTACTCTTTTCTAAAGGGAATACCACCATCCTTGCAGTAGTCTATCGTTTCTCCAAAATAGGCCATCTTGAACTTTTCCCTAAACTACCTACTTCTGCTGAATTGTCCAAGGTTTTTATTACGAAAATCTCTAGGCTACATAGCCTTCCTTCTCAAATTGTTTCTGACAGAGGAACACAGTTCTTTTCTAGGTTTTGGGAAAGTTTTTGTTCATAAATGGGTATTCAATTGTCTTTTTCGTATTTGTACCACCCCCAAACTAACGAAACTGCAGAAAGAGCTAATCAATACTTAGAAGCATTTTTGTGATGTTTCACCTCTGATGCTCCCTTGGGCTGAATTCGCCCGTAATAACTCGATTTATGAATGCTCTCCGCACAGTCCATTTTACATCACTTCTGGGAGACTTCCTTCTGTCATACGTTCCTCATTTAATAATACAGGTATGCCTGCTCTTGACCACCACCTATCTAACCTAAAGGATAGCTGGAAAATAGTTCAATAGGCTCTTGTGTCAACATATTCTCAGACGCCGTACTATTTCTCCCTCCAATGAGGTTGGGGAAAAGGTGTGGCTTGGCACACATAATATTAAATTGAAGGCTCCTAGATATATCGGTCCATTTGTAATTTCTAGAAAAATGAATTCAGATTCTATTGATTTGGTTTGCCGTGCGCACACCCAATGTGTTCCATGTATCCCTGCTCAAGTCTTTGGTAAGTAACCGGTATACTAGGTCCTCTACTTGTCCTATCCCTATTACTGTTGAGGGTCAGAAAGAGTATGAGTTCCAGTCCATTTTTGATTCCAGATTCTGTCATGATGCTTTGCAGTATCTTATTCATTGGAAGGGATATGGTACAGAGAAACACTCCTGAGTCCCTGCTTGCCTTAATTGCTCCTTCCAATTCATTTTCCCTCGTAAGCCTGCTCCTTCCCATCTGGTGGGTGGTTTTCGAAGAGGGGAAGGAGTACGGTCACGCCGACCGTGGGACGCTCTTAACTCCGCCCTGTTCCCATGCAGCTGGTGTGTGTCCAGGGAAGTGCCCCAGCAGATTCCCTTGCTGCTGGGGCACACGTACGGCGCACTTACAGATGCTGTCCACTGCGCTGATGACCCATTTAATGGCTCTGCCACCAATTATGATGCGAACATGCGTGTAACATCACACACGCAGATTAAGAGATCAAATTATCACAAACAGCAAATCTGATTCCTTTGTGTATTTGACCTTTGGCTTGTATTTTTTACTATTCTGATTTCTATTGTCCTTGACCTTGGCTTATCTCTCTGTGTTCCCTCTCTATGTTCTTGTGACTTTAGCTTGTCTTGTTTATTCTAGTTTGTATGCTAAATCTGGTCATTCTGGGCTCAGGTAATATGTTTAGGGTTTTCTATTACTTTGCTGGTTACTTAGATTCTGCATGTTGGGTTGTAGAAAATCCTGACAATCAGCATCTTTTTTATTAGATATATTGTATCAATAAATCATCATGAATAGATGTAAGTGTGCACCTTTGAAATATTTTCTCAGCTATATTAAGATAACATCACAAGCTATCTGGGTAACTTCATAATGCTGCTGGTATGAGAATCAAAAGACAATCCTCACCTAGTGACAATTACCAGTTACTCAATTTATGACATTTTCTTCATATTGAAGAGGTTTGGGCCTTCAGGCATCCTTTACAGACCCGACAAAGTCTCTATAATAATGTTTATGTCACATTCTTGCTGTAATTAAAGTATGCAGTTCTGCAAATGTCAAGTCAAACCCTGACAGAGACAAAGGCATTTATAAAACATCTATAAATCAGATATACTACTCTACAATAAAGATGTTTAGTCATTCTAAAACACATTACACTTAAGCCATGGTTCAGTCTTTCATATTTATGTGCACAGAGTTATGTCACTGTGTTAATCATTCCCAGGATGCTGGAATACTGGCTAATGAAAAACTTATTGTGCAAGAACTCATTAATCAGGAAACATACCATTGTATAATGCTTTCTAGTGCATGTGCTATGTGATCAGAGTACAAGGCTGTATAACTCAGCAGTGTTTGTGCCATATGCTGACCTTTCCTGAAATTGAAATGAAATCATGTGATCAGGGGTTGTAGCCAGAACTAAAGTTAATGCTAATAATTAAGTTTGATGATGCAGAGGAAAATAAAACTGCTTGCGTTACTCTAGACTTATAAAGAGAATGATCTTTGATGTTTTTTGGCTGTGGTCACACAGAAAGAAGTAGGACTTGGCTCTACCTTCTAATAGTTGTCCTATAGAAACATTGTCCTTAAAACATAAACACAAAGCACGTATTTTAAGTGGTTTCTGGCATGAGTGCTATGCAAACACATGTATCTACTAAATATCACTTCTTTGATCACTAAAATAAGAAAGGAAGGTAAAGTAGAAGCAATAAAACTACAAAGCAAGAACACAGTACAACACACACTATACCTTACAAAATGTTCTGATATTAAGCAAGAATCACATTGATATGTTGTTACATAACCTCCTATGAAAATATCAACATCATTTATAGGAACTCTTGCGAAACACTTAACACTGAAAAGAAAAAAAAGGCTGCTTTTTTAACCTATGGACAGAACAACAAATTTTGATACAGATCCTACCTGCACAGATAGTTCTGTGGTAAGTTAAATATAAAACAATGTAAATCTCAGGGGGGGAGACAATTATTTAACACCAGTTTCCAATATTTAAATTTGAAGGTGATGTATACAGGGCCGGTGCAAGGATTTCTGCCACCCTAGGCAAAGATCCATTTTGCCGCCCCTTCATGTCACTCACTCACTGACAGACACACACACACGCTGACACACATACACTCACACAGAGAAGCTCACTGACAGGCATAGTCAATCACTGACAGACACACACAGTCACTGACAGACATACACACACACTCCCTCACTGACACACAGAAACTCACTGACAGACATACACTCACACAGGTACTCACTGACACGCACACACACTTACTGACAGACATACACTCACTTAATGACAGACACACACAGAAACAGACACTCACTGACAGACATACATGTACTGACAGACACACACACACAGACACTCACTGACAGACATACACATACACACAGACACTCACTGACAGACACACACACAGACATACTCTCATGGACAGACAGACACACACACACACTCACTGACAGACACACACACAGACACTCACTGACAGGCATACACTCACTCACTGACAGACATACATTCACGCACTGACACACACACTCACTGACAGACATACACTCACTCATTGACAGACACACACACATTCACTGACAGACATATACTAACTCACTGACAGACATACATATACACTGACAGACACTCACTGACAGACACACACATACAGACACAGACACTCACTGACAGACACTCACTGACAGACACATACACACAGACACTCACTGACATACACTCACTGACAGACACACACTCACTCACTGACAGACATACATTCACTCACTGACACACACACTCACTGACAGACATACACTCACTCATTGACAGACACATACACATTCACTGACAGACATATACTAACTCACTGACAGACATATACTCACTAACTGACAGACACACACATAGAGACACAGACACTCACTGACAGACATACACCCACTGACAGACACACACACACAGACACTCACTGACAGACACACACACACAGACACTCACTGACAGACATACACTCACTGACAGACACACACATGTGTTTTTGCTGATGATACTAAGATATGTAACAGGGTTGATGTTCCAGGAGGGATAAGCCAAATGACAAATGATTTAGGTAAACTAGAAAAATGGTCAGAATTGTGGCAACTGACATTTAATGTGGATAAGTGCAAGATAATGCATCTTGGACGTAAAAACCCAAGGGCAGAGCACAGAATATTTGATAGAGTTCTAACCTCAACATATGAGGAAAGGGATTTAGGGGTGATTATTTCTGATGACTTAAAGGTAGGCAGACAATGCAATAGAGCAGCAGGAAATGCTAGCAGAATGCTTGGTTGTATAGGGAGAGGTATTAGCAGTAGAAAGAGGGAAGTGCTCATGCCATTGTACAGAACACCGGTGAGACCTCACTTGGAGTATTGTACACAGTACTGGAGACCGTATCTTCAGAAGGATACTGATACCTTAGAGAGGGTTCAGAGAAGGGCTACTAAACTGGTTCATGGATTGCGGGATAAAACTTACCAGGAAAGGTTAAAGGATCTTAACATGTATAGCTTGGAGGAAAGGCGAGACAGGGGGGATATGATAGAAACATTTAAATATATAAAGGGAATGAACACAGTAAAGGAGGAGACTATATTTAAAAAGAAGAAAAACTACCACTCACACAGACACTAACTCACTGACAGACATACACACAGGCAGACACTCACTCACCCCTGGGGTCCAGTGTGGAGCAGCTCCTCAATCCTCCAGTACGCTGTTTAGTAAGCCGGGGGCCGGAATGACATCATATTCTGGCTCCCGGCATCACAGAGGGCGCGCAAGGGAGGAGTGAGAGGCTGCAAGAAGAGCCTCCCTTGCTGCCTGCCTGCTCCATCCCCTCTCCTCCTGTCACTGGCATTTGATTGCACATGTCATCAAGGTAGGAAGGTGCCTGCTATGCCATACTATGACAGGGCTCCTCTGGGCACCCCCAAATTCGGGCGCCTGGATGAGCGGTCCGGCACTGAGTGGGGGGCGGTTCTAGAGTGAAATATCCCGGTGGGCGCCCCCAGCAGGCCGGCGCTCTAGGTGAATGCCTAGTTCACCTAAAGGTGGTGCCGGCCCTGGATGTATATGACACTCATTATGTGCTGTTGGGTAATAGCAGTGTATTTTCTCTGTTCTCTACTTTAAGTAAAAAGGGACACTAATGTCACCATGTGACTTACACAGCCTCCCTATACACTTCCTGTAAAGAGTCGTCTAATGCTTATACTTCCTTTATTGCATATTCTGTTTGATTTGGAATTTCATATCTCCTGCACTGTTAATAGCTTGCTAGTTCCTAGAGGAGCCTCCTGTATGTGAATAAAGTTAAATTTACAGAGCAGGAGATACAATCTTCTAAAGTATATATTAGAGAATATTGTGAGTTTCTATATTTGCAGCCTTTTAAAGGGAATAACCCTTGGTATAAGCAATTTTGAAAATGTACAAGTTTATGTGCTTATCAAGGCACAACCTAAAATCTCTGCAAAATCACAAACAGCTACAATAAGACAGCTCCCTTTTACTTCTTTTTTCTCTGTTACTCTATTTGAGCTAGCTATTCCCTTCCCTGGGCATAACCAAATATTGTCTACTTACCTAAATAATAACTTGTTACCATTTCTCTACAGTTGCAACTACAAGACAGATATGTTGCCATCTCTGTAAACAGTATGGCAGTATGGCTTCCAGCCAGTATAAAAGACGCTTAGCCCAATAGAGTACAGCTGTACATAATAGTTTTTCTTTCTTTGTTTTCTTGTATTTTCCTTCACCATAGTGTTTACCCAATCACTAGATTTATTCTTTCACGATTGCACTTACCCTTCATAGGGTGAAAATACATTTTCTCTCCATTTTAAATGTATGACATAAATGATACGTTTTAATTTTCACCTTTATTTGTGTATATATTTCTTGTGGGCAATTTCTGCATTTACAAAATCATCTTCTAAAGTAATTTAACATCTGACTGAAAATTAAACCGTTTTATTTTTTCATGCAAACTGTGTCAGTCACAGCCAGAGGAGGTGTGGCTAGTCCTGAATGGACAGAAACAAAAGTGATTTGACTTTAACTAAATAACAGCGAATTGAGCAGTGGGACTTCAGAGGCATGCTATACACCAACACTGCTTCATTAAGCTAAAGTTGTTTTGGTATCTTTAGTCTCCCTTTAGCTCTTAACTGGTGTGATTCCATGAGCATATTACCTGTAATTTGAGGAGATATCTATGTAGGAGTATTCATTTGTTTTTCAATAAAAAAAAAAAAACCTGCTTAACCTTTTTTAAACATTTGTGGTTTATATGCCTGCACTCAGGTGCAATACCCAGAACTGGTTCCCTAAATCTAGAGTAAGTGATTCCTCATGAATATGATTCCCTCCCAAATAGATCTTTTGACGTTAAGGAAAAGGCACATGCGTTACTGTTGCTAATAGGGGAGACATGTGCAATTAACACAAATTTTAAAAGAACACTTTAAGCACCATAACCACTACAGCTCGATGTACAGGATTTACTGTGCCAAACCAAGTGACACCCGAGTGTCAATCACTAAATGCTAAATTTGATTTTGCAATCTCAGCTAGTTTTAATTAGGCTAAATTCCCCTGTATTTGGGTGTTAAAAATCCTAAGTGAGTTACTGTATCATAACTGTCAACAATCCAGAATTTGCAAGGACAGCCCTGCATTTTGGGGTACTGTTCCAGCAAATATACGTCCCGCGTTTTGAAATCTGGCAACAGATTTAAAAATGCAGGAGGCGACTGGGCACTAGGACTGTGCACAGAGTGCACTATGCATGGCCTGCTGCAGGGGGCAGGCTGTCAATCGGCATAGACACCCACTTTAGGGTCCACCTCTTTGAAGGAAGACCTGTCCCCTGCTCTCTCTGTCTCTCTCTCTCTGCCTACCTCTGGCGCCGAAGGTGGACAGGCAATGTTAGCAGACATGCTGTATTCACTAACAACCAAATGCTGACAATATCAAGATCAATGGATCCCTGCTGTTTTCTAAAGGATCACACTGATGCAGCTCAAATTAATTGTACTCAAATAGCAGACAAAATGTACATTCATTTTACTGTCACAAAAAAAAGTCAGTAATGTAAGAGTAGGATTTGGAGGGGATTTAGGTCAATCCTTATAAAACTAAAAAGATCTGGGATAGCATCAACAGACTACTAAATTGCAGCCAAATGGAGAAATTTTGCATGAAATAACCAAATTTGCTGTTTGTGAATAGCTGAATCAGTTAACACAGCTGAACTTTAACAACTAAACAGCATACGTTTGCTGCTTGTCATTTAGCGAATAGACCCCCAAGTCTATCTTTTGGACAATACATGGGATTTTTATGGCTGCAAAGTTAGAGAAAGCAGGGACGAGATGGGTCACACAGCATGAATTAAAGCTTTAAGCTTACTTAAAACAGTTGTCCTGATCTCAGAAACACCAATACATTACATATTAAAACAATATATCTGTTGCCAACAAAAAAAATGTCAATTTTGTTCCACAAAGTGGCATTGAAGGACGGTGACGTGATTTGTGCAGAGATCCCCTCAATGAACAGGGAATAATGCACATGTCATGCCTTCCATGCATCAGGGGCCCTAACCTTTGAAGAACAAGGATATCGGTCGAGATTAGTGGGTGCTACACTCCAAAATAGAAAATGCTGCCATTTAATCCACTTTGTTCCTGTCACAGTTCTCACCGCGACATACAGATGTGGTTGTCCCAGGAGTGCCCAGCAGGGGATTTAAACCAGGGTACTTTGCAGCCCTGGGGCTGCTATTTTGCCTCTGAGCCACCATACAGCTCAAGTAATAGCCAGAAGTCTATCTTGCCTTGTATCCAGCAATGGGGGCTGGACGTTATTCTGTGGCTGCTCCAACATTCTCAGCACACCTGCAGCTGATGGCCTCATTAGCCAGGTATAAAACACTGCCTCTCCCAGAAGGCAGTGTCAGTTCCTTGACTCTGGTGATCATACTGCTGTTTTGTGTTCTCCAGTTTACTCTTGACCTTGGCTTGTAACTCTGAATATCCTGACTTCTGGCATCATCTGACCTCGTCTTTCTTCTCGTTAATCCTGATTTCTGGCACCCTCTGACCTCTGGCTTACCCACGACGATTCTCCTGCTTTATCCGTTCCTGTACTGCGACTTGGAGAATTATCCTGCACAACCCCCCTGCACCGACTCACAGGCCATGTGAATTCTTACCTGACCACCTCGGCCTGTGTTTACTTGCAAGGGTGAGCATATACCTGTTCCTGAGTTGAATAACTAGTGCCTGCTGAACTATATTCTACCTGGGATACTAATATTCATTATTCCCACTAATTTTAACTTATAGGAAACACTACTGACACAGTAAACATTTTCCCTAAACCCTTATAATAATATAAAAAAACTAACCCTAAACCTTGCACATCATAGCCCGAACACTATTCATAGCCTAAAAATGTCATGTAAGATTTAAAAAAAAAAACACATAGTGGGGAAGTATGTAATGGGGGGAAAATCATGTCATATTCTGGAGACATCTTTCAGAATATTTGATAGAGTCCAAAGATCAACATCCGAGGAAAGGGATTTAGAGGTAACTATTTCAGTTGACTTAAAGGTAGGCAGACAATGTAATAGAGCAGCAGGAAATGCCATCAGAATGCTTAGTTGTAGAGGGAGAGGTATTAGCAGTAGAAAGAGGGAAGTGCTCATGCCGTTGTACAGAACACTGGTAAGACCTCACTTGGAGTATTGGACTCAGTACTGGAGACCGTAGAGTTCAGAGAAGGGCTACTAAACTGGATCATGCAATGCAGGATAAAACTTACAAGGAAAGGTTAAAGGAACTTAACATGTATAGCTTGGAGGAAAGACGAGACGGGGGGGATATGATGGAAACATTTAAATACATAAAGGGAATCAACACAGTAAAGGAGGAGACCATATTTAAATGAAGAAAAACTACCACAACAAGAGGACATAGTCTTAAATTAGAGGGACAAAGGTTTAAAAATAATATCAGGAAGTATTACTTTACTGAGAGGGTAGTGGATGCATGGAATAGCCTTCCAGCTGAAGTGGTAGAGGTTAACACAGTAAAGGAGTTTAAGCATGCGTGGGATAGGCATAAGGCTATCCTAACTATAAGATAAGGCCAGGGACTAATGAAAGTATTTTAAAAATTGGGCAGACTAGATGGGCCTAATGGTTCTTATCTGCCATCACATTCTATGTTGCTATGTTTCTATCTGTAAACCATTCAACCTTCATTCTCGTGGTTTATTATGATAATCCAGAAACCATTGATGCTATTATTTTAACTAGATAGACCAGGCAGGCAGACAGATTCAAAATGGAGACTGAAATCTGGCTTTAATATTAAAGGACCACTATAGTGCCAGGAAAACATTCTCGTTTTCCTGGCACTATAGTTCCCTTGAGGGTGCCCCCACCCTCAGGGTCCCCCTCCCGCCAGGCTCTGGGGAGAGGAAAGGGTGAAAATCTTACCTTTCTCCAGCGCCAGGCGGGGAGCTCTCCTCCTCCTCTCCTCCTTCATAGCGACGTCATCAGCTGAATGCGCATGCGCAGCAGGAGCTGCACGCGCATTCAGCCAGTTCATAGGAAAGCATTTACAATGCTTTCCTATGGATGCTGGCGTCTTCTCACTGTGTCAATGAGACAGCCACTAGAGGCTGGATTACCCCAATTATAAACATAGCAGTTTCTCTGAAACTGCTATGTTTATAGAAAAAAAAGCTGGACCTGGCACCCAGACCACTTCATTAAGCTGAAGTGGTCTGGGTGCCTATAGTGGTCCTTTAATGCTAATACATACAAGAATCAATTACCATAATTTAAATAAGTAAAACTGTTTATTAATTCATTTTAAGCATTACATGTTTGCGTTTTTTAATTTATGCAAGAATATCTCATGAAATAATTTTATAGTTGGCAAAATGCTTCCATTTCATTTAAATAAAGTGTTTTATATGCAAATGTAGGCAAGAAGATGTTTGCTGAGTTTAATTTCATTAAAGATGAAGGCAAAGCAAGTTATTTGATCTTACTTGACAAGCTGATGTTTGTGCATTCTCAATGTATATTGTTAAAAGCTTAGATGCAATCAAAGCTTCAGCTGCAGATAAGTTGTACAAATGAGGAGGTTATAGTTCATAAACATGAGAAAAAAATAAGATTTTTTTTAATTAATATTATTCAAAAATAAATTCAGAAAATGTAGACTTGTGTTTATTTACACCATTGCAACAGAAATAGAAATGACTTGAAATGGATTACAAATTAAAAGGCTCTAATTGCAATCTGAAGTGATAGGAATTGAAAGATCGGAGTATAGTTCTCAATGCTCTCTGAAAACATACAAATATCTGAATCTGTAATATTGTTTTGTGTTTTTCAAATAATGAAGGAAAACCTTAGAGCATCAGCTATCGCTCCAAATTCTGTATTTTAATGTCAAGTCTGATTCCCAGCAAGTTCAACCTAACCTTTATTGTTGTCCAAGGTCAACAAAATGAGTTAGTGCATGTAGATCCCTGTCCACTAAGCTAATTCAAAGCTATTATAATTATTACCGTTTTCCATTATTTGAAAAATATACTGAAGTATTACAGGGTCAGATATGTGTGTGTGCTTCCAGAGAGAATTAGGATTTAAAACCTGAGCATAATTAAGATGGGTAATGATAATATCTAGTTATCATGTCCACTTAAATACTTTGATATTTATATTATTTTAAAAAGTCACTAAGTGACCGCTTATTGTGATGAAAGATTGTTTTTCAGGAAAATAGCAATATAGTAATCTGTGCATGGTGGACATTAGTTATCAGTTGCCCAGAGATGGTTCTTAATATGTTTATTCTCCTGGATTGATTTCAGGTATGACAAGGCCTGAGTGTGAGTGAACTGTGAGTGGTTCCCTTTCATGCCCAATACTGTGGCCACATATGGTAGAGAGCATCTTTTAACACCTGCATTGCTCATGTGTGAAAAATAGTTATCAAGGGCGCTTTCCATGAGTAAAACATAGATCTACTGCTTTACATGGTACCTGGTAACCTCCATATCATATTGTAACCTTCTTTCATGCATTAAGCACAGAGAATGGGAAATGGCTGGCATGCAACCAAGTGGAAAATGCACTCAGTTCACACTAATAACATGGTGGTGCATGGACAAATGACATGGTGATACTTGAACTAAGGAAAACATACTATTACTACCCACAACACAATCTTATGATTAGATTAAATGCTATATTTACAGTTGTTGACAATGGCTTAGTAGTCTGAACCATTATTATACTTTATGGAGTTTCTCAGTGTTGTTCCAAACATTCATAAAACAGCATGAAATGACCTCAATGCACTGGCAGAATCAGGGGGAGCACAGTGTCAAGTGTTTCCCCAGAGTCACAGTTGGTGGCAGGGTTATGAGGGACACAGAAGTATTCGGTAGCTGGTAGATGGAAGCAATGTGTGTGAATATTCGTACACAGGGCACTGAGGTTGTAAACCATGTCATTATAGCTATTTATATGCTACATGTGACCAGCAGCTGCCAGATAGCCTGTTTTCGGTGCTGCAGCCCTACTTGTTCAATAACGCAGGGGAGGAGGCAGGAGGGGTTCAAAAAACACAACAAATCAGTTTGGCTGCACCATCCTTCCTCTCAAGAAGAGGACCGTGGATGGACAAAAGGTGGACAATGATAAGGTAAAGGGCGTACAATAAATGTAGGCTTGAAAGGGAGGGATATGATGAATGGTGGATTGACAAAAAATGGATGTGACAGTGATTAGACTGGCAAAGAAGGACTGAATTTTGAGAACCAAGGTTATGATAAATATTCTACATATGGGGATTAAAAAAGAGAAGACGGAGGGGGCGGGGCTTAACCTCGATACAGAGCGGACGCCATTTCTCGCAGCTCCAGAAGAGCACAATAAAATCCGACAAATGTTGCACAAAAACTTACCTATCGAGCTGAAATAACCTGGGCACTTGCATCCAGAAACTTTCTGGCATCAATACATGCCGTTCTTTTTGAACCCGGCAAGAAACATCTGAAGCGGTGGCCCACAGCCTACCACCCGCCCACACCTCGCGTGGCTTACAGGGCCCCTCTCTCCACTGAGCCTGCTGAACCAGGAGTTTGACCCCAGCGATACAACGGCGGCCCTGCTGACTAAAATGGGGAGGAGATTGCAAAAACCCCCCGCCAAGCACGCCAGGCGCGCCAAGCAATTCACAGGATATAGGGGTTCTGCTCCAGTGACAAGTACATCCCAAAATGGCAGTACCAGAGGAACAAAACGACTAGGCTGAACCTCCAGACCCCATGCAGGATGACCCTACTTTGCATCCTCCACCACAGGTACTCAAACAGACTTCTCCCAGCTGCATAAATGTGGCAAATCTGGCCACCAAACAAGACATTGTAAATTTACTGACAGACATTAAAAAATTACTAGCAGCTGATGTGGAACTAGTTAGGGCCGAGGTACAAATGACCACAGATAGGGTCAGAGCCTCCGAAGAGGATATTATCGACCTAAAACAAAAGGTGTCCGTCATGAGGGATTCCATTCAAGCTATCCAAAATGCCCACCTTGCATTTTCAACGCATTAGCAGGGTTGGACGACTGTACCAGACGCAACAACTTAAAGATAAGGGGCATACCCGAAACCATATCTATGGAAGAACTCCCACTCTATACAAGACTGGTCGCCTCGCTATTACCACCAATACAGGCTAATAAAATATCCTAGCTACCAATAGACTCTTTTGAGGATCACCTCTACTTTTGGCCATTATGAATAAAGCATGTTAACTAGGGTTAATTGAGTCCAAACTCCTAGTCTTTACTATCTTAATTTTGGACAGTGTATATTTACAGTGTTTTACATATATCCAGTGTATATCAATAGTCATCATTATTCTTGCTTTGATTGTGGATATTATGTTTCTTTCTTTCAATTTTTTAAATAGGGGTTAAGCCCCAGACACGACTGGAGTGTCTTTTTTGTGATTATATTCAGGGCAGGAGGACATGCACTAGCAGACCACCTTTAACTGAATATCCCTATGCTTACTGACAAATTAAGCTTGATTAAAATACTGAAAACTTACAGTTCTAACACAAGCCATGCTATTGTTTTACCCTGTAATTTCTTTCATGACATTAACCACTATTACAAACATGTTCACATATTCATACAAAAAAAATGTGCTAATGTTTCTGATACAATACCAATGTTTTCGTACATCTGTTTTTGAATCGATTGCTAATACTATCATGGTATTGCAAGCTTGTTTGTTATCACGTGTACTACAAAGATAGAGATGTGTTTGTTTTTTTTTTTTGATTTTGTTTTTTTAAAAGAGAAGATGGGCAGATGAGAAAAAAGTCACTTTTTGAATGCTGTGAAAAAAAGTGTACTCTTCTTCAGATGGTACTCCGGATATACCTCTGCATTTATGGTAATACTTTCAATTTCAATCATAAAAAATGTCCCATTCCATGATACGACATGGGAACTTAACTGGCTTTCGTCTCAACTTTGAACTCAGATCACTTTGTGAATGCAGTAGTATATGCTCACATGGGTTATAAATATGCTGGTATGTGTCCACTCACAAGTTTCCTTCCAATGACCAGCACTTATCTTAGAGAATGTGGGAATCAACAAAAGGACAGTGTCTATACACTTGACTCCATATCTCCAGACTATCTAGTAATTAAAACTATGATTTGCTTCCCTTTAGTGAAAATATTTTGGTTCATTGCCATTTTAAAATATGTTCAATCTTGCATTATTTGTGTGGTTTTTTTTTTTGTAAAGAATTTTTTTTTCTTACCGAAAATCCTTACCTTAGGTGCTTTATTGGATATAATGTGAGAAGTAATATGTACTCACCAAGTTTACTTAAAAGTACCAATTAAAATAAAATTAAGAATTGATTAGCTGTCAGTGGTTGTACCCTTGCAAACCTGCTATGTGCACCTAATTCTCACTTGTAACCTAATGTAATTAAATTCATACATAATATGAGATAATATATAATAGGGTATGGTTTACAAGTTGACTTGCAAGACCTTGATACAGTGTAAGTTATAAGTTAGGAAAACATCTGAACTGACCCTAAAGTAATTTTCTATGAATAATTTAATCAAATAATATTTTAATGTATTTTCCATTACTTTTAAAGCACTAGGATTGCGTATTTTGCAATTTATAAACATACACACATCTGAATAATGCATACTATGCCATCTTGCACTTTTATTGCTCATAATGAGTCTCATGGCAGATTTGCTTTGTCATATGTGGGGTGTTCTATTATTTTGACCCTCCTCCAGTGGCATGTCCACTCGTATGGTGGTGCATGAAAATGGAATTGACAAGAAGATAGACTTACCTCATGTCCTTCTTCCTCAATGCTGCCATGTTGGTTCAGGTTCTGTCAGGGAAGCCAGTCATGTACTGTCATGCATGTGCAAGGTACAATAACTCTAAAAAGGACCAGGCCCTGGCATTTTAATTGGTGTTGCTCTCTAACACAGAAGACAAGGAATAAAAACAAAATACATAAAAAAGCTGAAAATTCTAAATATGTGTGTGTGTATGTATGTATATGTGTGTGTGTGTGTATAAAATTTATGTAAATAGGGATTAAGCCCCAGACACCACTGGAGTGTCTTTTTGGTGATTATATTCAGGGCAGGAGGCCATGCACTAGTAGAAAGATGTTCATGTAGAGAAACAAAGCACTGAGTGAACAGACATTCATATAGCGAAACTATGCTCAGTGCTAACAGACAATCACATGAAATCGAAATGTACATTAATATTGGAGATATACTGTAAGACAGAAGTTCCATTAGTACTAATGAGAAAAAGCGTGACCGTATGCCAACAACTTAACTTACACAATGATTCATCATAGTGAGATATATCCAAAAGGAAAGTACTGTACAATCAATATGATTTACCTCCATCCCATCGATAAATTTCACAATTATTGCTAATCTGAAATGTACTGTCTCTACAAAGATTTACAAAACCAGTGTGTGACAGCAATTTAAAATGCCAACAGTTTACTACAAGGCGTTTATTACCCATTAAAAAATACCAAGACATTTATGCTTGGTTACTACTACACCTGAAGGATACTGCATGTAGCATAGTTTTACTGTGTATAGTACAATCCTGTATAGACCCCCATAGTTACATAGCTGAAAAGAGACTTGCATCCATCAAGTTCAGCCTTCCTCACATATGTTTTTGCTGTTGATCCAAAAAATGAGATTGTAAATAAAATTTGCTGCGCTTCACAGAAATACCAACTCAGTCGAAAGAGTTGGTATTTCTCAAAGTAGGATCTACTTTGCCTTGTGTATTTTTCCTATGCTTGACAGCACTGCTTTTTTTTTTTTTTTTTTGGTCAAGCTTTATCAAGCCTTCAGCCATCTTGTAAAGGCTAAGGGGAAAGGCTTTGACTAGGGACCGTGGTCTTGCGGGATCTTCCATAGACATTATTGTTCTACTCTCATGCACGCTCAAGAGTACTTCAGTGACATCTGCTCCTCGCAGATGAAATGCTAGAAACTGAAGATGAACCTGTGGAATACGGTGACGGTGGCCACGAGGCCCAAGTTTAAGTAAGTAAAACTCACCTTTTCCACTTCCACTAAACAAACACAGGTGCATTTAAGCAAAACTACTTTGGGGAAAAGAATCTTTGCAAACTCACACAGAGTACATTGTATTTAATTTTTTTTAAAGTCACCCACTTCCAGGCCCAGACTGGCCATCGGGCATACCAGGCAAATGCCCGGTGGGCCGTGATGGCCGTGGGCCGAGGCCGGCAGGGGAGATCACAGGATCTCCCCTGCAGGGCCAGCTCTATCTGAGCGCCGGCCCCGCTGTATGCCTTCATGGGCCGGTGGGCTCACCGGCCCACAGGCACTGAAATGCGGCCGCCGGCTGGGGAGGGAGGGAGAGGACCCGGTGGAGCTCTAGCCAGAGACAATTTAAAAGCAAACACAGCGCAAGCAATACAGGGCCTTTTTCTAATGCTAGAGCTCTTAAGTGGGTCTCTGCGCATTGAACCAACATGCTCACTTTGAGAGGGGGCATGCTTGTCATTAGTGCTGACAAAACACACCCTCTCTGGCCCTGCCCTCTTCTTAGGGGGCCGCTCTAATTGAAAAATGCCCGGGCCTAATTTTTTTCCCAGTCCGGCCCTGCCCACTTCTCTTTCAACTCCGACAGATGAACCATTTTTTTTTCTTCCATGCCTAAATCTAATCTGTAGTGAGATTGTTCTTAGATTATATATTATTTTTGTATTAAGTTTCCAAATGCATTTTGATTATTAGTTAAACAACTACTTTATTGGCCATATGTCAAATTACTGAAACTATTTTATGCATGTTATGTTATATAATATGTAACAGAGTTTATATTTGTCTAAAAATGTTGTAGTTGAATTTCTGTTTGAGTTTACTAGTGTGATATACAAAACACACAAAAAAAGGAAAAGACAAAACAACAAATTTAATTTTTTTTTTACCTTCCGTTTCACCCATCAGTGAATAGTCCTAATGAAATGTTTGTATGAAGGACATATCTAAAAGGCTATGACTTGGGAATTCCATGGTAAATATGATGCCTGATATAGACCTTGTTCTTCTTTTTATTATTATTTATTATTATTTGTAACGGCACCCTCAGCATAAAAGGGTTAAACCGCCGTTTAGTAGATCTTCCCCTTCCAGAGACACAGGCACAGCTACTGCAGAACACCAATCCGCCAAACAGGAAACCATATGAATGCTGTAAGCAGCCGAATAGGAAAAACCATACGAATAGGTTTACACTCCTAGCAGTCAAACTGGAACAGCATACAATAAATCCCCCCAAGAACGAGACAAAGCTCCGTGTTGAGGGTCAAGCAGTGAACAGCCAGAGCTGTGGATTTATTGTGCTTATGTACACATTCTTACACATTAGTACCACCCACAGGGTTTTGGAACACAACCAATAAACACATACAATACACTCAGACACTCCCACACAAATTCCTCCCCTCTGCTTGTGATTCAATTACCTTACACAATGGGTAATGTAATTTAGCACAAGCAGAGAAATACAATTTTTCCACATTATTCATAACTTGAAAAGTATGCATTACATTTTCAGAATCAGCATACTCCAAATACAAACATACGTCAAAATCATACAAATTGGTCCAGTGGTTCAAAAGATAGATCGTAGTCCTTTGTGACCACAGGAAACATGGCTTTTCTGCCCAAAACCAGTTCCACAGAGTCTTCTATCCTGGAGATAATTGTGAAGTAATCAAATTATCTCCAAAGACAGAGGCAAAACTCCATTGAACACATGGCAGCAAAAAATACAAGTAAAATACACAAGGTTACATTTATGACATAAAATACAGACATGCAACATATGCCCAGATAGCTTAGGTCTGAGCGCACATTATTACTGAATGGCGCTCAGAGCACACACATACAGTTCAATTGCCATGGAGCCAAAGTCTTTCCCATAGTCTTTTATTATACGAATGGGCTCCATGGCATAGCTATCTGGGGTATCACTGCTCAAACAGGGCAAGCACCAAATGACCCGGCTTTCTTGTCTTTGCAGGGGAAAATCAAGCCTTTTAACATGGGGCCATAATCCAAAGGCAACAGGCGAGCAACCAGGCTTCTCCAATGCAATGTGGCGAGATTGCTCTCGTCACATTATTATTACTGGTATTTATATAGCACCAATTTATTCGACAGCGCTTTACAATATTATGGAGGGGAGAAAAGTTACAAGTAAATGGGACAATTACAAAATGATACAGGAACAATAGGTAGATGAGGACCCTGCTCAGACAAGCTGAAGTCTAGAGAAGTGGTTGTGAATTCCAATAAAGTTGATGTTAAAGCAACTTTCCCCAATTGGGGAAAGGATTCTTGGAAACAATGTAAAATTGTGCTTGTCAATTCTTAAAACTTACTTCTTCGGTTGTATTTCAAAGTCTAATTTCAACAAAATACTCCCTCTTCCTACTCTAACAAACATTCTGGGATGCCCAGAACGGTTCTAAATTTAGAGGTGTGATAAAGAGAAGAATTGCAAGAAAACATTTGCATTTCCACCAGTAAGCTCTTAGAGTACATTACACGTGGAGCTTTGAACTAGTAGTCAGTTGGTAATGCCAAACAAAATAGAAGGGCCCGCAGCCCTGACAAAGCAAGGCAAACAATGCTAAGTGGATCAATTGTTTTCAGTTAGTTACACTGTTGACAATGGACAGAGCTTAATTTTCTGGGCTATGATCCAGACTTAGAGCTGAACTTAACTTCTTCTAGGTTTCTCTTGTATTTCATAGGAAAGAGTTACTCATTCTCAAAGAAACACTTAAATGTTAAAAATAAATTATGAATATTTTTAACGTTACATTGTTCCTTAATAGGTTTAGATCTATGGTCCCACTTAAAAATTTTTTTTTAGAATTTTAAAAATATATTATATGTACCTGTACAGTCTCCTCACCCAATCCTTCTTCCATGAAATCATCAATTCCAATGATCTCTGGTCCACTTAGATGTTTCTAATAGAGAAGAATTGTGGACCATTGGCATATGCGTTGGAGTCACCTCACTCTGTCAGTTTAGTGCTTCTCTATGAAATACAGTGTATGCATTCATGTTATGCTTGATGACCTCAAAGAGAAAATCTTCAAATATCAAAGCTCTCAAGGAGAAAGTGCCTATGATGGCTAGAGGCTACTAGAGATGTGCTTTCAAACAAATATTAATGTTCCTCAGAAATGATAAATGCTAAAAAGTGTCAGGATATATGCACCAAAACCACAACATTGAAATATACTGACTATGGCACTTATAATGTCCTCTTAATTATAGAGGAGCTTGTGATTTTTTTTTTAGAAGGAGATGAAGTGGCATCATTATGTGGGTGGAATGATTCCTGGGTTTTATAAGGAGCTAAGGAATTGGTCATGTTTTGTATATATCACATACCTCATCCAAAAGCATAAGGAATGGAAAGAAAGAACAAGAAGGTCGTATTGCAAACCCATACTTGGTTTACTAGTTCCCTTGCATATGTGGGTAAGGAAATTAGGGGGTTTACTGGAGTTTTCCCAAATTCTTTTATGTAATGTATATGGATTGTTAGTTTCCAGTACTAGGAACTTTATGTTTGTTTTCAAGCCCGTCAGTACAAAATCAGTAGGAAAAATAGTATGTACATCCCTAGCACTAACATATTACATGTGTTTTATAGCAATATAGGAAAGCCAGTCTTTAGAATGCTGCTTAGTCTGCATCTTGGTTATTAAAAGCAATCACTGCTTACTCATCGATTCTACGCAATTCCCAAACAACTGGAAGTGTACCAGAGACAACATCTGTTCTATCCTATCCTTACAAGGCATGGGAAAAACACATCATAACAACACTGTATTGTAACAGTTGCTCCTTTTTGGAACAATTACTACAGAGAAAAAAACATACCCCCTTTCTACAATTGTAAAATACTACAGAATAAGCTGGCGCTATACAAATGCTAATAATAATTACATAAATGCTGATGATGCTATGTGTATCATTTTTCTTCAAGACAACTGTCTAAATGTAGATATGACTCATAAAAGATATATGCCCCCTTATTAAAATGCTAACCAGTATTGCCCATGATCAGTGGCTCCTACAATTATCCTCAAGTACCACTAAGAGATTTTAAAGGCATCTTGCTATAGCAAGAGCAAGGGAATGCAGAACATCCATGCTTAATAAAGGATGTCCCATCAAATAATGGAATTTCAGACCAGCCTGGAGAGCTTCCTGCTGTTCCAGGAAAAACATTTATAGACAGGTATGTCCAGCTGCACTGTATTTTCATCTTGCTCTTGTCATATATGGTAAATGATATACTTGCTTAATATTCTAACACATAGGAACACACAAATATTAGGTTTGTGTGGTCCTATGATCTGAGGAAAATAAAAGCATTAAGATATTAAGATATTCACGTTCTTAATATGTATTTACATTGATTTATGATTCTTGGTTTTTTTGGTCAGAGTTCGACGGTATCTGGACTTTTAAATTAATAGAGTGGATGCTTGATAAAACACCTTCCTCCATAGAGCATGCTTTGGTATATAGTCTTTTGATCAGAATTAGTCTGGGGGTGGGACTAAAATATACAGATTAAAAATCTGTTTGACCTTAGTTATAGTAGAAAGGAGATAATGCTTCAAAATATATCAGACCGACCGTGCACCAAAAGCATAGGTTTTTTTTTATATGTTTGTCACCATATTTCTCGAAATTTGATTAAATATAATAATTTGATTTTAAGAATTAATAATAGAGAAGCTTCCTTATTCAGAACTCCCTTACTGATTCTAGTTTTGAATTTTCTACCTTTTGGCATCGCTCCAGACAGGAGGAACTTTTTTAAGAAATATTTGGCAAACGTCCTAAACCTAATACTGTTTGCGTTTAGTAATGCTACCTCTGTCGCAATACTTTATTGTGTAACACTTTTCCCACATATTTAGATAAAATGAGTAAATGCTGAATCTGAAAAATGCACTTTCGGTAGGACAAATGGAAATATAAAACCATTACATTAGATTCCCCTTGGAAGAATAAGGAAGGGGGAACATGACTGCTGCCCAAGATGGTGTGCAGGGTCAAAGAAGATCCAATGTTTCTAAGATTGTGGGTTTCTTAAAGAAATGGAGGGGGAGGGGACTTACCAGTTGGCAGGATCAGTTGAGGGCTCCTGACTGTTTCTTAGCTGACTGTCCCTGTAATTCAGAAAGCAAACAATTAAAAAGAAAAAAAAAAGACACACACACACAAGGCCTCCGTCGCATTTGTCACCCAGCCCGGTTCAGCGCCAGGAGAGAGGACAGAGTGGCGGCATGGCTGTGCACCCTGAGTGGTTGGCGATGAGCGGGAGGCAAAGGACTCGGGCCATGGAGCTCAGGGGCACCCAGGCCCAAGATGGCGTCGGTGTGCGCCCAGAAGTGACGTCATCGCGCAGGAGAGTGCGGCCATCACAGGCCTTGCGTTCCAGCGTGGTTCCGGCAGGGAGAGAGCCGAGAACCACCAGAAGAATGCCCAGGCGGGCAGCCGGATGGAGGAGCAGAGACATCATCAGTTCCAACACACCAGCGCATGAAGCACAGTCGGGCCATGAAGCTGGCCGTGGGTCCCCACTGTCCTCAGGGTCCAGTTGGAGTTCGGACACCGGTGATGCCCATCATCCTCAGCCGGCCAGCGGTGAGTGCTGCATCAGCGTTTGGGAGGCGCTAGTTGGGGACGGGGTCAGGGTAGGTAGTGGGGCTAAGGGACAGGGGGACTCAGATAGTGGGTTCATGGGGCAGGAGGTTTTGGGTTTAATTGAGGCTCCCAGCTAGTGGGCCTTTCCTTCCGGGTGCTCTACCTTCCCAGGCCCCTGACCAGGATAGGGGTCTGTCGACTGCCCAGTTAAGTGGGGCACGGGGCAGCTTGCCAGGCTGTGAGCTGTCCCCATTGGGGATGCATGTGCCATTGGACGTTAAAGATAAGATTATAAAAGTGGAGTACGTGGATGTTCTGTCCTTGGTCCCCCCGGATCGGGAATCCGTCGACAGGCCGCGGCGGGGGGATTCTGGGGACAGCGAGAAAGGTAAGTCGCTTCCGTGTACATTTGGGAATTGGCTTCAAGGGTTTGCAATATTTGCAAGCGTGCTGGCGCGGGCCTTTCCTGAGAAGGCACCTGCGCTGTTTGGACATTTAGATCTTATATGGGGGGCGTATAAGGTTTATGGGGGACAATGTTGGTTCCGATATGACCAGCAATTTCGCCAGAAGATGGCGATGTGTCCGGGCATGGACTTTGGGGTTCAGGATGGGAGCCTGTGGCTCTTACTGATGACTCCCAATCGTCCATCCCCCTTTCCTGGGGCAGCCGACGCACCGTCCAGTGCACCGGCTGGGTAGCGCAGGGGCGTCTGCTGGCTCTACAACGAGAGCCATTGCAAGTGGTTCGGATCATGTCGCTTCAGGCACGAGTGCACGCATTGTGGAGGGGCCCACCATGCCCTGCGCTGTTTCAAGAAAGGGAAGCAAGGTGGGAGACCCACGAGGGAGGATCTCCATAGAAGAGAGGACTCCGGTGAGCGCGCTAAGGATGCGCCCGTGGCTCGACAGGTATCCCAGGCGTAAGGAGGCGGAGGTCCTGCTGGAGGGGTTTTCGGTAGGGTTTTGGATTCCCTCTTCGGCGGACAATCTGCGTTCGGTTGTGGGTAAGGAAGCGATATTAAGGGACAAGTTGATGAAGGAAGTTCAGTTAGGCAGGATGGCTGGCCCGTTTGAGTTGCCACCATTCTCCAATTTGCGGGTATCCCCGCTTGGGTTAGTCCCCAAGAAGGAGCCTGGTTCCTTTCATCTCATTCACCACCTGTCCTACCCGTCGGGTGGATCGGTGAATGATGACATTAATAAGGAGGAGTCGCATGTTCGCTATGCCTCCTTTGATCGGGCGCTGGAGTTGGTCCGGGAGGCGGGAAGGGGAGCGCAGCTGGCTAAGTCGGACATTGATACAAAAAAGAAGAAAAGTGAATGGCGCTTACACAGTAAAACAGGAGCACAGTTGGAGTGGAAAGGGTGTTCCCCAACACCCTAAAATCAAGTAATAGAAAAAGGTACTAAAAGCAACAGGTGCCAAATACACACACCACTCCCTGTGTATCAAAACAGGCAATAATAATACTTATACATGTACAGGTACATATAGGAGATGGTCCATATAAAAACCTATAAAGATAAAAAATAGTACATAGTATAGCCTGTATATACAGAAGAAGGAAATATGGAAGTGATTGAATACACTCACGGATTTCCGAGCCGTGCCAGGCTCTGTATATGGTGCCCAAGGGTGCCTCAGAAGGCTCTGTGGAGAATCTTGAATAATATCCCCCAGAAGTAGGAAAAAACAGCAGCAGAAGGATGAATAAAAAATAATAAATTTATTGTAAGTAAAAATTAAAAATTAAAATAGTAACTGTGCAGGTCCCATATGGTGACACACAGAATCACAGTCATGCAGACGCGTTTCAACTCAGTCCGAGTTTTCATCAGTGCATAAAACATCCAGCTGCTGTTCCATTTTAAAATCACTGCTTATTCTAATTGCCCGTCACATGGGCGGAAGTTCGAGTGGCCGGCGTCTGACGTCACTTCCGGTATTTCAGCATTCATTTTCCTGCTTGATTGTATTCAATGCATTTGCCCAGTTGAAGCTGAAAACTCCATGTAGTGAATGGGCATATTGTATGATTATTAGAGTGCATACAGGAACAATGATTTATACTAAGAAAAGTGACATAATTGTCTATACAAATAGCAGTAATCATACAATGATATGTATAAAAGAGAAAATTAATTGGTAAACAACATTATAAACACATAATACCTTATGTCAGTTTCAAATAGATTTGTTAGTACATTTGCCCAAATGAAGCAAAAAGCTCCATATTAAAGATGGGCACCTTTCATATATTATAAAGTGTGTACATATAGGTAGTCATTTATAACATGAAAAGAGACATAACTATTTGTGCAAATAGCAACAATAGTGCAATGCTGCATACCAAAAGGAAAAAAAAAAGGAATATATATGTATTAATAAAAAACAACAACATATGGGCACATAGTATGTGGTATCTTAAAGGTATACATCACATCTAGGTTATGTAAATGTAGCCCATATAGAATAGGATTGGTGAGTGAAAGAAAAAAGAAAATTTAATTATAAAAAATGAGCCAATTCAAAATCTAAATTCAAGCCCTTAGGGATTAAAGTGTTTAATTCGAATATCCACCTACTTTCAATTTTGCAGAGTTCTTTGAAATTATCTTCACCCCTCCAATCCTTTTTCTTTTGAGCAATGGCAATAAAATTAACATGCGAAGGATCACTGTTGTGACATTGTAAGAAATGTGCGGAGACACTATGTTTGGCATAACCCCTCTGTATATTGCCCAAGTGTTCCAGCATGCGGGTTTTTAATGTTCTCGTGGTCATTCCCACATACTGGAGTCCACAAGGGCACCAGAGGAGGTATATCACATTACTAGAGTGGCAGGTGAGGATAGAATTGATCTTATATTCCTTTTTGGATATGTTAGAAGTAAATTTAGTGTGTGTGTCTTTCTTAGATTTTGTTCTTTTGCAAACTGTGCACATTTTACATGGATAGAAGCCATATTTTTGGTTAAAAATATTAGTATTAGCAGTCTGAGTTTTTATATGGTTTTTAACCAATAGACTTTGGAGATTTTTTGTGCCTCTATATAGAATATATATAGATATTTAGTTGTTTAATTTCCTGGATTTGGTGATCTAAAGTGGTTGGATCATACTTCTTTTCAACAAAAAAGTTTTTTAATCGTCCTGCCTGTTCCTCATATTCCTTAATGTCACTGCAATTTTTGAAAATGCGGTTGAATTGACTTTTGGGTACATTGCGCAACCACGGATCATAATGACAACTCGTGGTGTCAATGTACCCATTGACATCCACCGGTTTAAAATAGGTTCTGGTGAGGATATGGTTGTTGGAGACATAAATCTCTAGATCTAAAAACTGAACTGACGTTTGGCTAATTTGACTAGTCAAAACAATATTTCTGCAATTGTCGTTAAGACCCTCCAAGAAGAGATCCAAAGAAGTTCTGGACCCCTTCCATATAAAAAAAATATCGTCGATGTATCAGCGATAGAGGACCAGACCCACCCCCATATCGTCCCGAACTGGGAGGAAGGTACCCTCCCAGTGAGACATAAACAGATTAGCATAACTGGGAGCGAATCTGGTCCCCATCGCAGTTCCGACTAACTGTAGAAAAAAGGAACCATCAAACCAAAAGAAATTGTTGGTAAGGATTAAATAGATACTGTCTATAATGAAGTTAATCTGGTTCTCAACAAACTTGTTACTGTGTGACAAAAAATATTTAATAGCTTCACAGCCCAGCTTATGTGAAATGATAGTGTACAAACTGGTCACATCACATGTGACCAGATAAAAATCTTCTTCCCATTGAATGTTCTGTAGGGTCTTTAATAACTGTGTGGAGTCCCTAAGGTAGGTTGGTTGAGATGTCACCAAAGGTTGGAGTTGTCTATCTATGTATTCAGATAGCCTACTCAAAAGGGATCCTACCCCGGATACTATGGGCCTTCCAGGAGGCTTCTTTGTATCCTTATGAATTTTTGGGAGAATATAAAGAACTGGTATGCGACATACCGATATATTTAAATATTTATATTCATGTTTATTGAGAATCCCATCTTCCATACCTTTACTTAGTAGTGAGGTGTATTTCTTTCTTATTTCTGGGGTAGGGTCAGCTTTAAGTTTAACATAGGTGGAGGCATCGCTGAGCTGTCTGTATACCTCTTCCATATAGTCCGCAACATTCAGCACAACGATGCCTCCACCCTTGTCTGCTGGCTTAATAATAATATTGTGATCTTGTTGAAGATCTCTCAGGGCTTTAATTTGAGAATGGTTTAGATTACTATTTTTCTTCTTAGATATCTGTCTCACATCATTAGTTACTAGTTTCTCAAAAACTTTCATTTCACCACTAATATGATTTTTTGGAAAAAAATGAGATTTGTCTTTTAAGTTTGTATGTATGAAGTTGTCATTATTAGTTTCCCTTAATACATTGGTAGGGAATTTCTTAAAATGTTTCTTTAGACAAAGTTTTCGAATAAATTTATGAATGTCTATAAAGGTGTTGAAAGGTTTATTAGTACTAGTCGGTGCGAATTTTAAGCCCTTATTAAGGACTTCTAATTCTTTATTTGTTAGTATTTTGTTTGAAAGGTTAAAAATACCTAATGATGGTTTTTCCCTCTTTTTTTCAAAGTCCAAAATTCTTCCTGCTCTACATCCCCTTCTCCCTGACCCCACGGTCTTTTGGACCTTTGTGTCATTGGAACCGGATGGAATACACCCAAAGTTATTAAAAGAGCTTAGTGGTGTACTAGCAACACCATTAACAGATTTTTTTAACCAATCATTTTTAACAGGAGTAGTCTGAGAAGATTGTAAGTTAGCAGATGTTGTGCCCATTCACAAGAAAGGTAGTAGGGAGGAGTAAGGCAACTATAGGCCAGTCAGCCTTACTTCAGCCTTACAAATAATGCATCTTTGACTTAAAATCCCAAGGGCAGAGTACAGAATATTTGATAGAGTTCTAACCTCAACATCTGAGGAAAGGGATTTAGGGGTGATTATTTCTGATGACTTAAAGGTAGGCAGACAATGTAATAGAGCAGCAGGAAATGCTAGCAGAATGCTTGGTTGTATAAGGAGAGGTATTAGCAGTAGAAAGAGGGAAGTGCTCATGCCATTGTACAGAACACTGGTGAGACCTCACTTGGAGTATTGTACGCAGTACTGGAGACCGTAACTTCAGAAGGATATTGATACTTTAGAGAGAGTTCAGAGAAGGGCTACTAAACTGGTTTAATGGATTGCAGGATAAAACTTACCAGGAAAGGTTAAAGGTTCTTAACATGTATAGCTTGGAGGAAAGACGAGACAGGGGGGATATGATAGATGCATTTAAATACATAAAGGGAATCAACACAGTAAAGGAGGAGACAATATTTAAAAGAAGAAAAACTACAACAACAAGAGGACATAGTCTTAAATTAGATGGGCAAAGGTTTAAAAATAATATCAGGAAGTATTACTTTACTGAGCGGGTAGTGGATGCATGGAATAGCCTTCCAGCTGAAGTGGTAGAGGTTAACACAGTAAAGGAGTTTAGGCATGCGTGGGATAGGCATAAGGCTATCCTAACTATAAGATAAGGCCAGGGACTAATGAAAGTATTTAGAAAATTGGGCAGACTAGATGGGCCAAATGGTTCTTATCTGCCATCACATTTTATGTTTCTATGTTTCTATGTTTCTATTAATGATTGAGTGGTTTGAGACATTGGAGGCGTGTTCAATAATTCTGTTGAAAAACAGTTGACTCAGAAACATCTAATCATTTGATATGAAACTCAATGACAAGTTGAAAAGAATTGAGACATAAATTATTGAGAGAAATTTAAAATAGGCCTGAAGAAAAAGGTTGATTATTATGAGACCGGAAATGTTGATATGAGATGTAGAACTTTCAAACATCACAGAAATTATGAGAGACCCTCCCTGTCAATCCTTAAAGGCACACTATACTTAATTGCAGTGGTCTGAGGGCAGTGTCCTTGTCTGTTTAACCATGCAAAGTAAAATATTGAAGTTTCTGAGAAACTGCGATAATTATATTGCAGTGTTAACTCTACTTCTAGTGGCTGTATTTCAGATAGCCACTAGAGGTGCTCCCTGGTGTTTTGCTGAATTTAACTCCATTGAATGATGCAGGACGCCCTAATGCTTTGCCTGAGGATGTGCATCGTCTTGCAAATCCCCACTGGAAAGTATTGATTCAGTACTTATGGGGGGAGCCCTAATGCATGTGTTGCGTTCACAGCTTCCACCATCACATGAAATCTTAAAGGGACTTTCCAGTGCCAGGAAGATAAATCATTTTCCTGGCACTGCAGGTCTCCTCTCCCTCCCACCTCCCATCCCCGGTTGCTGAAAGGGTTAAAAACCCCTTAAGTGACTTACCTGAGGCAGCACCGATGTCCCTCTGCGCTGCTTCTGGGTCCGCCCATGCTCCTCCCCGTCACCACGTCATCCGCAGGTGCATTAGACCTCTCCATAGGAAAGCGTTGAAAATGCTTTCAATGCTTTCCTATGGGGATTTTAGCAACAGTGGAGGTGTTCATACAGTGTGAGGACGTCCAGTGACGCTATAGCATAGAAAACCTGTGCTATGAAGCAGGAAGTGCCATCTAGTGGCTGTCTAATAGACAGTCACTAGAGGAGGAGTTAACCCTGCAAGGTAATTATTGCAGTTTATGAAAACTGCAATAATTACACTTACAAAGTTAAGGGTAGTGGGAGTTGGCACCCAGACCACTCCAATGGGCAGAAGTGGTCTGGGTGCCTGGAGTGTCCCTTTAAGAGGAGGAGACAGAGCAAGTGAAAGAAGTAAATAATTTTTTAACTGTTTCATGACTGAGGAAGGGCCAGCAAATGCAGAGACACTAGTGGTAGAAATATAAAACTGTATTCCTAACACAATATAGTGTTACTTTAAAAACATTTTAAAATGCTTTCTAAAAACAGTATGTTGATTTATTTAGGCATACAAGCTTCTGATATATAGGATGCTTGACAATATATCCCATACTTTGAATGGTAGATATTGACTTCCCTTTAAACTTGAATTTGCATTTTTTGTTTTAGTGATATCAGACCCGAGTTGGTTTTAATTATTTTACAATAGGTGTATTTGGTAAAGGGTTGGGTCTTCTCCGCTATAAGAGAATTAGGGATGTAATTTTATTAATTAGTCTTGATAAAGTGTCAAGTGTATCAAACACAGATTGACAGTGTCTTACTATACTCACAGCTGAACGCACTTTGTGTCATTTGTGATGATATTATCCATGTAAGGAAAATAATGTTTATTGTTGGAACATATAATAGTAAAGCTTAGTAGAGATTGCTGATTTTTACTTATGTTTTGTTGCCAACATTGAATTGTAGGCAATGAGTATTTTATAATATTTGCAGTCTTTTACATTCTGTCATACTTTAATAAAATATATTCCAAGTCTATTAAAAGTCGATCATGCTAATTTCCTTCACACTATTTTACATAACATTTGATCAATCTTTTTGAGTTAATGTTACATTTTTTAATGGATGTGTTTTAATGCACTTCAGAAGAATTTTACAGCAATATACTAGATTTTCTTAACTCATTCACTACCAAATTATACTATTAAATATAGACAAATTATCATTTATTTGCAACAAATCATTAATTATTTTTACGAAATTACTGGATGTATAAAAGTTTAGAAAGTACCCCATGGATTAAAATACTAGCATAAAAGTATTTTAGGCAAATGTCTTCAAGGGCCTGCATTGAGGCTCTTTAATAGAGTGACCGGGCCCTTTTAAAAATGGCAACCACAGCCAATGCTAGCAGGGTGTTACCGCAGGTCGCTTACTCCATGTGGGTGAAAGGAGGCAGAGAAGAGGCAGTGAGGATGGGAGAGACAGCTGCCAGACGGACTCCGAACAGTTCCAGCCACCGTCATGCATTCAAAAGTTAAGGAACTGGCAAAATTACCTGCATGTGTGTGTGCGTCAGTATGTTTGTCTCTTTTTTTTGCTGTCTGTGCATTTTTTAGGGGTTCATTTTCTTTGTGACTTTTTTTTGTGAGACCCAAAAGCTATTTCAGAGCTATTAACCCCTATCCTGCCAGTGATCACTGTATAGATCACCGGCTCTTGCACAGCAGCACTTATTTTGCTGTCTGTGCATTTTTTTAGGGGTTAATGTTTTTTAGTGTTTTTTTTGTGACAGATCACTAAGCAAAATGATTGTGATCATGTCACAGAGGTCATATAGCACTGAGGAGGTGTATGCCATCCTTGTGTTAGAGTCTGACACATCTATGTCTGACTCTGACCCTGATTTTGACTCTGCCAGGTCCTCATATACATCACTAGATACAATGTCTGCTGCTAGTGATGTATCTAGTTATTTCTGGTGCCAGTCCCCCTGCCAGAAAGAGACGTGCTGCTCCAGCTGGCAGTACTGCTGAGGAGTGGGTAGTGCCTCATCGCCAGAGGCCAGATGTCCCACCCTTCACAGGAATTAACCCCTTTAGCAGTTTCTGGAGATGTTTCGGGGTGATGATGTATTGTCGCCTAAACTAATTTATATGCCTATCAGCTCCGTGCTTCTAAGCCTGAGTCTTTTTTTGGCAAAGCAGCAATTGGCCCCCATCGATGAGCCAGAATTAAAAAAATTCTGGGCATTGACTATGCTGATGGGCATCATAAAAAAGCCCTCCATGCGCTTCTACTGGAGCAATAGCCCCATTTGCTCTTCCCCCATTTACTCCCAGTATATGTCGAAGAAGAGGTATGAAATGATTCTACATTTCATACACTTCAGCAACAACAGCCTGTATAAAATCCGCCCCCTGATTACCCACTTCGTTCCTAGTTTTGCAGAGGCTTATACACCAGGAAGGAATATATGCATGGATAAATCACTGAGTAAATATAAGGGAAGGCTGGGATTCAAGCAGTATATTCCTTCCAAGCGCTCCAGATATGGTGGAAAGGTGTATAAGCTCTGTGATACCAATACTGGGTGTACGAGGGAAAGGATACCCACCTGTCACATATACATCCTCTCCATATGCTATGCACAGCATAAATTACCTTTCCAGGAGTAGGTGAAGTGCTGGTCAGCGATCCTATGCCATAAGGCTGGGCTTTTGCGACATGCCAATGGACGTCAGCCGCTGCGAATTCACACTGTTATGTAACCCCACGTCTGTCCACTGCGGTGTCGATGTGCAGGTGACGTCACGCAGAGGACACGCGTGCACATTTTGGGGTCAAAGGCCAGGTACAGCCAATCGGATTCACAAGAGGGATATTTAAACTCATTTCTTCTACTCATTGCCCTGTCATGGTTTCCAATTGCTGGTTATCTGAGAGTGTGTTCCTGATCGTGTTTCTTTGGTTATTGACTTTGGCTTTGTTCTGACTTCCCTGAATTCTGCTGTAACGGCACCCCGGTATGAGAAAGGGTTAACACCGCCAAAGCTGTTCTTTTCCCTGAATGCAAAGTCAGCTACCGAACACTCCTAAGCACTGAACAGGAATCATACAAATTATCCCCCCAAGCACGAGACGAGGCTCTGTGTTGAGGGTCAAGCAGGATCTGTTTAATGGTGGCCACATGTCAGCCTTTTATGCAGGTCTTCCAGCAAGGAACACTCCCATAGGGACCTTGTAGAAGACTGAGGCATTTTTCCAGTATCCAATCACATACAGTCACAGTATGAAAAACTCCCACGTAAACAGTGCAACTCCTCCTCCCTATCCTGGAGATAATTGGGTTAAGAGCCTTGAAGTAACTCAATTATCTTCAGGTATAGAGAATATCCTACATTTTCAATAACAGTAAAACACATAAAAATATATAAGTCTTAGTTTACCAAACAGAACCCCCACGTTCACCATATCCCCAGATAGCTTGGATCTGCGCGTTCAATATAACCGAACAGCGCCAAGATTGCTGGGCGTTCAACTGTCCAAGATGGCCGTCGCCACGTGTTCGTTTATATGAACGACGACCACCCAGCCGACCGTTCGGGAGTTGGAAGTGGCTGCGGTTAACCACAATGTTAATAAGGTCAGAAAGGTTAACGAGCAGCACACTTCCCTGCTGGATGGCCCGTCATTCAGAAGTTAATTCGTCTTTTAGGGAATATAATCAGGGAACACACGAACAACCGGGTACTGGCGAACAAACAGACAAAAATCTAGTATAAAATAACAACCCAGAGGCAGAGAGGTCTGCCACATCTGGTATCCCTGACTATTGGTTATTCCTTGCAACTGTGTTTTGTCCTGTGTTCCTGACCTTGGCTACTATTTCGACTATTTTCGGATACGTTAAGTCCGGCCATTCTAAGGTCCAGTTAGATGTTATCCTTATTCCTAAGTGTGATACTAATATTGTGTGTTGGATCAATTGTAGTTCTGACACCACCTTGACCATCCAGGCTGCCCAGAACAAAAGGGAACCAGTGGCAAAATTGTTTGGAACCTGATATTCCCCCCGATTAACAAAGGGTACCACTTGTACACAGACATTTTTTATACAAGTGTCCCTTTGTTCAAGCTACTGTATTGTTTTGATACAGTAGCTTGTGGTACAATAAAAAAGAACCACGCAGGGTTCCCAGGACAACTTGCACGCACCCAGCTACGAAGGGGGAAACCTCAGCTCTGCACCAAGAGGAGCTGTTGGCAGTTACGTACAGAGACAAGAAGGATGTGTACCTTCTTGCCACCATCCTCACTGAGAGGACTGTGGAGGTCTCTGTATGTGACAGAACTGAGAGCACAAGGAAGCCAGTGTGCATCAAGGCCTATAAACGGCATATGGGTTGGTTGATCTGGCAGAATAGCTGCTGCAGCTCTACCTTGTTATACGGAAGACAAGGGCCTGGTACAAAAAGGTTGCAATCTACTTAATGCAGATTGCAACCCACAAAGCTTTTTTGTTGTGCACTAAAGCAAACCCCAAAATGCAATTGACTTTTTTACAGTTTCGGCTCCAGATCATTTTGTGAATTGTGTACCGTGATGCACCTGCTCCCAAAGTGGTGATGGTTAAGAGCAGAGTTGGGGCTACACATTTTATTTTTAAAATCCCCCCCCCCTACTGCGGCGAGCAGAATCTCCCAAAAAGATGCAGAATCTGTTTTAAGACATTTGCCGTTCAGTTTGTTTTGTTTTTTGGCTACATTTAACCTATGTATGGGGGGCATGGGTGTACTCAGGAGGCCTTGCAGAAAACAACCTTGAGTGTTTTTTTTTTGCAATAACCAAGAACAGGCTCTCCTAAATCACAGTCAAAAAGCAATGTGTGTGTGTGTGTGTGTAAAAATGAAAACTGAAAAATTACCACCACACACTTTCTCCAATTTTTTAGGCTAAAACAGTTGCATCAAAGCACTACATATACAATACCTTGGGGTGTCTACATTTCAAATATATACACTTTCATTGAAATAAATAAAATGGGGTACATGATAAGCCCAAAACTAAAGATAGGCCTATCAGAAGAAATACTTTAAATTTCCACTCAAATTACAAGTCACACAATTGTAACTTAACCTTCCCCAAATCCTGTCAAACCTATGCATGGGGGGCATGGTTGTACTCAGGAGACCTTACAGAAAACAGCCTGGAGTGTTTTCTTGCAATAACCAACAACAGGCTCAACTAAATCACACACAAATGTATATGTAAAAATTTAAATTAAAAAATTACCACCACCCATTTTCTCAAATTTTTCTACCAAAACGACTGCATCAAAGGCATCAAAACACTCCATATTCAATACCGTGGGATGTCAACTTTTCAAATATATGCACACTCATGGCAAGAAAATAAATTGGCATATCTAAAAAGTCCCCAAAAAGAAGATAGGCAAAGAAGATATGTCAAATTTGAAAAACACATGTCAGAAGTTTGGCATTGCACCCCTCAAACAACCCAGCAAATCTATGCATAGGTGGTATCACTGTTCTCAGGAGATATTGCTGAACACATATTGGGTGTTCTTTGGCAGTAATACATAACATGAGCTGAGAATCCATGCTTAAAGTACAATGTGAGAGAAAAAGAACATAAAAATTACTCCAAAAGGTTTGACAAAGATTGGTGGTAGAATTAGTGCATGGAAAATGTTTAAAGACCCATTTGAAATACCCTAGGGTGTCTGCAATAAAAATACATGGTTTGGGGGTAAATTACATTGGCTGACTTCAAAAATGTCCCAAATGGGACATAGGTGCATGATGACCAGCTGTGAAAATTCCAAGTTGGAAAACAGGAATGCACACCCTCCAAATAAGGTATTTTTTCCCCCAGAGAATCCAACACACCTGTGCATGGGTGATGTGATTGTACTCAGGAGATGTTGCTGAACACATATTGGGGTGTTCTTTGGTAGTAACCCTTAAAGTTCTCAGTACATGCATTCTTAAATTGCTATGTGTGTCAAAAACAATCACCCATTTAAAAAAAAAATAAAAAAATTTTTTGGCATAGATTGATGGTAAAATGGTTGCATAGAAATTGGTAATATACCCAAGTTTAATATCTTAGGTTGTCTTCTTTTAAAAAATATATACATGTGAAGGGTTATTCAGGGATACCCGACAGATATCCATGTTATAAAGTAACTTGCGTTAATTTTCGGAAAAAAATGGTTTGGAAATAGCAAAGTGCTACTTGTACTTATTGCCCTATAACTTGCAAAAAAAAGTTGAGAACATGTTTTTAGATGAGCAACAGATTTTGGGGGTCAAAGATCAAAAAAGTGTGTTTTTTAAATGTTTTTATCATATTTTATAATTTTGTTTTATCGTAAATTATAAGTGTAATGGAGCTTCCTGTACCCCGGTTGGGTACCTCTTCTGACGGATGCTCCTAGTGCTCACCAAGGGCTCCAAGCACTCCACCAGACACCCTCAGCATCGCAGTCCCCACGTCCACCATTACAGCTTGGCTGGGAACTCGCTGTCTCCTACCCCCGCCCCAGACCTACGACCAGGTTCCAGTGGGTGAACCTCTCTACCTCCAGAGAGTCAAGCAGAAACAGCTCTTAAAAGAGCTTAGTGATTATAATCCCTGGGGAGTATAGTGATATAACAATCCCCTGGGCAGCCGCAGCCTATTCCCCCACACATGAGATACGACTCTATGTTGAGGGTAAAACAGGAACTCTTTAATGCAAAGCAAGCACTTACAATTTATACACACATTTAAACCCTCAACAGCCTCATTTACATACAATAGGTTACATAGAGCACTATAGTACAAGGAAGGGTGGGGTCAGACAATAGCAAGGGCTGATGGGAGATTGAGGAGGGACAAAGCAGCCAGTTTCAACTGGTCTGGCAGTGTCCCTGGGACCAACGCCCTGCTGGGGAAACAATAGGACAGGGAAAAGGGGGAGGGGGAAGAGGCAAATTTTCCCATGGAAGTCACTTTTTAACATGTCTTTTTGAAGGGCCAATAGTCTTTGGGAAGGAGGCTGGCAAACAGGCCCCGCCAAAAACCAGTGGCGAGGTCATTTTCGCCACAATATGATATAATGAAGATAATGGTATCTTTAGAAAGACCATTTAATGGCGAGAAAAACGTATATAATATGCATGGGTAGAGTAAATGAGTAAGAGGAAAATTACAGCTAAACACAAACATAGCAGAAATGTAAAATGTCCTTAACGGTAAGAAAATAAAAAAACAGTCTGGTCACTAAGGGGTTAAAGTAATACAGTGAGCATTAAATGTATTTTTATATGCGATTGCTGGTTTGGCTGAGACTAAACAGCTACATATCCTTATACATATCCAACGGAATTGTATCGTTATATGATCATTCACCTGAGCTTGCCGTAAGCACCATTTTAGCAATTGACCTTTTGTCTATTTTATTAATATACTTTAGGTTACTACACAATTTAATTTAATGTATTTGTGTTCCTTTCTTCACATAATCCATTGGGACAAGATGAATATACATGTGAGTAAGTGGGGATTGTACCGCTGCATGCTGTCACTATACAAGTTTATATGAATCTCTATTATATGTGAGTGTACATTCTTTCTAATTCAAGTTTTATTTTTTGGTGTGCTGACATACTAGACTATTGAAATTAAATAAAAAAATACATTTGAAATTTATCAGTATAAGCATTTTTGTAAGTGCACAGCTTGGTATTGACTGTTTTTGGGGCCAACCTTTTCTTTTTTCTTTTTAGCAGTTATAAGTAGTGCTAAACATCTTAATCATTTAAACTCTATAGGATTTGTTAAAAGTAATCTCTGCTTGAAATTTACTAGTGGCTTGCCATCATTGAAACACTAAAAAAAACCTCTGCTTTATTCCAGCACCGCACGGTTTTCCTGAGCTGGCTGAGATCCTTAGAATTAATGGTCTCAGCCAATCCAATGCTTTTCCATAGGAAAGCATCAGTAGGCTACTGCGCATACGTGGCAAAACACTGCTCTGTCAACCAGCATCTCCTCATATAAATGTATTAAATCAGTGCATTTCTAGGGGGAAAATTCAGTGCCTCCATGCAGAACATTATGATGCACTGACTCAGGAAGCACCTCTAGTGGCTGTCTGAGTGACTGCCAGTGGAGGTGTCCTTAGGCAGTAATGTATAACACCATCCTGACCAAACAGCATCAATGCATCTCCATGGGGAAAGTTCCAAGTTGAAAACATGTGTGCATAAACATGATCGCATGAATTTCCAGATCACATATGTGGTAAATACAATAAAATACATAAAAATATATAACTGTGCAGCTATTGCATAAAACAGGTACATTCAACATATCCCCAGATAGCTTAGATCTGAGCACACATTATTACTGAATGGCGCTCAGATCACATACATACAGTTCAATTGCCATGGAGCCAAAGTCTTTCACATAGTCTTTCGTTATACGAATGGGCTCCATGGCATAGCTAACTGTGGTAACACTGCTCACATAGGTAAAGTACCGAATGACCCGGCTTTCGGGTCTTTGCAGGGGAAAATCAAGCATTTCAACATGGGGCCATAGTCACAGGGCAGGAGGCTGGCAATCAGTCTTCTCCAATGCCCAGTGGCGAGGCTGGTTCCGCCACAATTACCCTATGAGGTTTTGTTCTCCGTTTTGTGTTTTTAGGTATATCCTACTTTTGCTATTTGTATTTAAGGATTGAGAGGAATCCTTTGTTATACCTTGTATTTGAAAGGGGTAATTACCTTTTTGCATTTACTATATTTTTGCATCTGGGTGGTCTATATATTCTATATATCCTTTTAGTTTGGAATATTCTATAGTGTCACAATGAATTATGTACCCTTGCAGTGAGACCTCACTTAGAGTATTGTACACAGTACTGTAGACCGTATCCCCAGAAGGATATTGATACTTTAGAGAGAGTTTAGAGAAGGGCTACTAAACTGGTTCATGGATTGCAGGATAAAACTTACAAGGAAAGGTTATAGGAACTTAACATGTATAGCTTGGAGGAAAGACGAGACAGAGGGGTACAATGGAAATATTTAAATACATAAAGGGAATCAACACAGTAAAGGAGGAGATTATATTTAAAAGAAGAAAAACTACCACAACAAGAAGACATAGTCTTTAACCCCATAAAGCCATTACAGCGTTCTATGCCGTCCCGCGGCAGCATAGAACGCCGTAATGGCTTTCTACCCCAGAAACCAGGAGAAACTTACCTCCGCCGCAATCCTCGACAGCCCAGGTAGCCCTCCCCAGCAAATCAGGCCCCCAAGGATCTGCCAGCAAGGATCTGCCAGATGTCAGACAGTCCCCCTGCTGGTGAGTCGTGTAAAAAAATTATAATGAAACATGTTTAAAATAAATTAAATGTGTGTATATATACATACACACATATATATATATATATATATATATACATATATTATATATGTAACGTCATATGTAGTGTATTTTAATGTTAATAAAATTAGATATATTAGTATTAAAATACACTTCAGAATGAAGTTACATATATATATATTTATATGATATATATGCGCACACACACACACACGTATAATTACAATAATAAATAAATAAAATATTTTTTAAAAATTGTAAATAAATTATTTATACATATGTAATTTCATTCTAACTGTATTGTTTTGTGTGTGTGTATATATATATATATCTATATATGTAACAAAATACACTTAGAATGACATTATATATATATATATATATATATATATATATATACACACACATATATATATATATACACACACACACACACACACACACACATATAAGTCCATATGCCTGCACTCCTGTAGAAAAAAAATATTTTGTGCCCTGTGCTTGTCCGCCAAAAAATCCAAACGTAGGAAAATGAAAGCACTCCAAGGACTAACATAGAGTAAAAAATAAAACGTAACTTTTATTCAGGTTGATGGCTCGTAAAAAATATCGATGTTTCAGTTCAAGATTCTGAACTTTCTTCAGGACAGTGATAGAAGTGTACACCTTACATTTAAATAGGGTTATAATAATTGTTAAACATCCATATGGGTACTCACCCGCTGAACTCTGGCCCGCTGCCCATGGCTTTCTGCGATTCGCGGGAAGACCTGACCCGTTACTGCTCGGTATACAGATTTGCCACTAGCTCCTGACACTGAGTTCCAGCTGAATACCATGGTGGTCGCTGGAACACACACCGTTAGTGCTGGGAGCAAGGTTGTCATGGTGATGACCAGCGTGTCCCAGAGTTAGTCCTTGGTGTGCTATCATTTTCCTACTATTATTTTTATATATTATATATATTATATATATATATATATATATATATAGATATATATATATATATATATATATATATAAAGCAAAGATCCCCTGCACTCACGCGTAAGCTGCTCCAATGCCGAGCGCATGAACCAAAGCTCCAAATGATACAATATCCAAAATGAATGGCTGCTCACCGGTCTTTAAAAAAAATGAAAATTTATTTGGTAATGTTAAAAATAACGACCAACGTTTCAGTCCCCGTTTGGGACTTTCTTTAGGGTCAAAGATAACCGGACAAGCCAGTGTTTGTGACTAAGTGGTTACTTAAAAAAAATGGATATACCCCACATGCAATACCTTGGGTTGTCTACTTTTGCAAATGGTATGCCATCATGGGGGTAATTCTCATTCCTGGGCTACCACACGGTCTCAAAGGTAACATTACTAATCTGGCAAATTTTAATGTGAAAAAAAATGAAAAATGCAATGTGCTATATTTGACACTGTACCTTTCCAAAACACCCTAAAATCTGTTAATGGGGGGTGCTGTTGTACTCATGAGACTTTGTTGAATACAAATATGTGCATTTTATTGAAGTAAAAGCTAACAGTATTATGACATTTACAGCTAAAATGTCAGGCGGAACTACAAATTTCTTTAAAAACATTAATTTCTCCGTTTTTTTTATTTTATTCATAATAAATTATGTTTCATATATGAATAGTTCATGAGAAAATAAAGCCCTGTTTCTCCTGATCAAAATGATACTTAAAGGACCACTCTAGGCACCCAGACCACTTCAGCTTAATGAGGTGGTCTGTGTGCCAGGTCCCTCTAGGATTAACCCTTTTTTTTAATAAACATAGCAGTTTCAAAGAAACTGCTATGTTTATAAATGGGTTAATCCGGCCTCTAAAGCCTCTAGTGGCTGTCTCATTGACAGCCGCTAGAGGCGTTTGCGTGCTTCTCACTGTGAAAATTGTAAATGCTTTCCTATGAGACTGGCTGAATGTGAGCAGCTCCTGCCGCGCATGCGCATTCAGCCGAAGAGGAGGATCGGAGGCGGAGAGGAGGAGGAGAGCTCCCCGCCCGGCGCTGGAATAAAGGTAAGTTTAACCCCTTTCCTCGCCATCCAGCCCAGCGGGAGGGGGTCTCTGAGGGTGGGGGCACCCTCAGGGCACTATAGTGGTCCTTTAATAAGTGTGGGGGCACTTAATATGAAAGAGGTGAATTACGGTTGAACAGACATATAGGGCAAATTCCAGCTTTTGTTTACATATTGTTTAGATCAAAACGTGTACTATTGACTCCTTCCTGAAGGGGTTAATTAGAGGGGCAAAGGTTTAAAAATAATATCAGGAAGTATTACTTTACTGAGAGGGTAGTGGGTGCACAGAATAGTCTTCAAGCTGAAGTGGTAGATGTTAACACAGTGAAGGAGTTTAAGCATGTGTGGGATAGGCACAGGGCTGGATTAACATAGGGGCTGATGGAGCTGCAGCTCCAGGCCCAGGCCCATGGAATAGGCCCATTTAAAAAAAAAAAAAAAAAAATTTTTTATTTATTTATTTATTTATTTTTTTACACACTACTCTTAGGTTTGCCTCCTGACTGGTATTTTATTGGCACAGATGGTTTTTGAGGCTGCCTGGCCGTGCCGGTATTGCAGTAATACCGGCAATACAAATGCAGGTAATTTTATCAGAATAAATGGAAATTACTCTGCAATACCAGCACCGGCCAGTAGGGGTCACTGTGTGTGGAGGGAGGCAGGGATAGGAAGTTACAGAATATCCCTGCCTCTCTCTACTACTCACTGATCCGTGGGGGAGCAGCTACACAGCACAGAGAGTCCAGACAGCAGCTCTACAGCTCAGGTAAGTGAGGGATGGGGGGAAAGGCAGCAGGGACACATGGGGACACTGAGACACTAAGGGACACAGACACTAGGGGACACATGATGACACATACACTAGGGGACACTGAGACACTAGGACACAGACACTGGGAGACCTGGGAACACTGAGACACTTGGGGACACTGCAAAACATGGGGACACTGAGACACTAGGGGACACTGAGACACTTGGGGACATGGGGACACAGACACTAGGGGACACATGGGAACACAGACACTAGGGGACACTGAGACACTAGGACACATGGGGACACAGGCACTGTGAGACCTGGGGACACAGACACTTGGGGACACTGGAAAACATGGGGACACTGAGACACTAGGGGACACATGGGGATGCTGAGACACATGGGGACGCTGTGAGACATAGGGACATTGGGAGACATTGGGACACGGAGACACTATGTCCCCCAGCCAGTGTCCCTAGTGTCCCCAAGTCTCCCAGTGTCTGTGTCCCATGTCTCTGAGTGCCTAGTGTCCCCATGTGTCCCAATGTCCCCATGTCTCCCCAAGTATCTGTCTCCCAGACAGTTTCCCCTAGTCTCCGAGTATCCCCTAGTCTCCCAGTGTCCCCTAGTCTCCCAGTGTCTTTGTTCCCATGTCTGTGTCCCTAGTGTCTCAGTGTCCCCATTTCTCCCAGTTTCCCTAAATGTCTCAGTGTCCCCATGTCTCCCAGTGTCCCCGGGTCTCTCAGTGTCCCCATGTCTCTCAGTGTCCCCAGTATCCTAGTGACATGGGGACACACTGAGACATTGGGACACTGGGAGAAATGGGGACACAGACACTGGGAGACTAGGGGACTGGGTGACATGGGGACACTGACACTGTGATACATAGGGACACTGAGACACTGGGTGACTTGCGAGACTGAGACACTGGGAGACAGGGAGACACTGGGAGCAATCCGTCTATACAGCAGAATCAAACTGTGAGTAGTTTGTTGGTGATTTTACAGAATTTTCACTCCTTGTGATTTACACGCATAACTAATTAATTATACAAATGATTAAGGTTGGTATTTTTTTCCAAGAAAGGTGGCAACCTTAACTACTCTTCACATACTCTTGCTTAAAGGAGCACTATAGTGTCAGGAACACAATCATGTATTTCTTACCCTATTATGTTAAAACCACCACCCTGGCCCCTTCTTCCCTCCCTAAATATAGTAAAATATTACTTGTATTCAATTCTGCAGCTGCTGGCTCAGAAGTGGTGATCTGAGCAAATTACAATACTTCCCCATAGGATTGGCTGAGACTGTCAACTAGGCAGATCAGGGGCAGAGCCAGCACAAGTCCAACATAGCCCTGGCCAATCAGCATCTCCTCATAAAGATAAATTGAATCAATGCATCTCTATGAGGAAAGTTCAGTGTCTGCATGCAGAGGGTGGAGACACTGAATGGCAGTGCTGCACACTAGGCAGTACTGCCCCAGGAAGCACCTCTAGCAGCCATCTAAGGAGTGGCCAGTGGAGTTATTTTCTCTGAAAAGACAGTGTTTTCTGCAAAAAGACTGAATGGAATGATTCTGCTTACCAGAACAAATACAATAAGCTGTAGTTGTTCTGGTGACTATAGTGTCCCTTTAAGTTTGGAAGCTTAAGAGGGATGTATGGGAACAAAACCTGTGTGCACTGGCTGACATTAAAGTTAGTTTAGGTAATGCAGACGTTGGTCTCTCTAACACTGTGGCATGTCCCCTTTCTTCTACACTCACTACAGGCACCTTTTCTCTGTCTCAGACTATACCAGGAACTTCTGCCTGCTAGTAAGGGTGCTGCCTGCATAGTATGCCCTTAGTTTGACAGCCTGCAGGATTGGCAGGCAGCCTGACATGCATTCATGCCAGGCTGACCTTCCAATTCTTTGGACAAACATTCCCCCTTTTTGGGCATGTTCACCCCTTTTGGCAGGTCTTGTCACGTGATTCGTGCCAGTGGCACACCCTTTTACCCCACCAATTGACTTCCTGCTTTACTGGACACTGCTGTTAGGGGTTATGGATTTACTTGAAAGATGAAAGCATAAATTAGAGAGAAATTAGCATAGGGTATGTGTTTTCTTATAGCTGCATCCTATGAGTTTCCCTCCAGCACCATCTCCATCAGATACATGACGCTTGGGAGGTATGATTGTTTTAGTGTTTTTGGTCGATAAGATTCCGTAATTAGGCCCATCATAATTGTCAGCACCAGGCCCACTGTGCTCTTAATCCGGCCCTGGATAGGCATACAGATATCCTAGATATAAGAGAAGGTCAAGGACTAATGAAAGTATTTAGAAAACTGGGCATACTAGATTGGCCAAATGGTTCTTTTCTGACGTCACATTCTATGTTTCTAGCTAAATAAGGTCTCTTTTGGGTATGAAATTGGAACACAAGGCTTGGTCATATCAATGGACTCCTTATCTAAGAGGCAATTGAGACATATGGCAAATGAGAGGGTTAGTTTATACTGAAGCCAGACTTCCAGGCCACTCAACACTCTGGCTGATGGTACAGAATATAAAGACAATAACAAATGCAAAAATTTTCATGAGTAGTGATATTTTTTAAGGACCGCAATTGTATACCCCCAGTGAAGACCATTAGGCCTTCTCTGCATCTAAAGCAAGAGCAAGGCCATGCATTTTGTTAGATATCATTAATTCAAAAAGATACAGGGCTTACCGTGTATTATCCTCAACCTGTCTCCCTGGAACAAACCCTGCCTTTTCAGGAGATACTAGAATAGACACCAGGGGTCTTATTCTGTTTGTTTTGGCAAATAGTTTAATGACAGAATTTAATAATGCTTTTGGGCTATAATTTCCACATATTGTGGGTGGTTTTCCCGGATGTAATTAAAAAGTGCGGTAAATTGAGGTATTAAAAGGTCAGCAAATTTGGCATAATAATAAGTGGGACAACCATCTGGTGCTGGCGATTTATGTTTCTGAGTATCCTTCAAAACCTGAGGGATCTCACTGGTCGTAAAGGGCCCAATCTAAATCCTCTGCTTGCGAGGCAAATCTACTCTGTCTAGGAAGTCAGATATATCCCAACTTGTTGGTTTGTACTGAGCTGGATCTGAATTCAGATTATAGAGAGATTTTCATAAAACGAAGCAAACTCATCCTCAATCATTTTAGGATTAATCAATTTAATTTTATTTCCTGTAAGTATATAATTTAATCTGGGAAGCCTTATGGTTTAATTGTGAGGCCAAAAGTCTACCTTCTCTGTTCCCATGACTATAATAGTCACATTTTAGTTTCCTTAATGCGCTTTTGACTTGCTGAAGTTGTTGAGTTTCAACTTCTAATCTTCGCTTCTGGAGTAAATCCCTGCTTGTGGCATTTGGTTGTGATTTAGGTTGATCCTCTGCTTTTTTTAATTCAGCCATTAGATTATTTTTTTCTCTGTAATTTTACACTTTAGATGGGAGCTTTGTTTTATTAGGTGTCCCCGCATCACTGTCTTATGGGCAAGCCACGTAGAAAAAAATATTCTTTAACGGATAAGGGTTATTCTCAAAAAAAATTGTTGTAGCTGTTCTTATTACCACTATGTAATGATCAATCACCAGTAATGACTCATTTAAACACCAGGAGCCTCTGCCTCTTGTTGGGTGAAGTGTAGAAAATGTAACTATATTTGTAGAGTGATCAGACCAGGTTATAGGCAAAGTATTGATATCTACTAATGTATCCAATGATATAATATCTATGAGGCACATATCAATTTGCTTATATTGGTTGTGGACTTTCCAGTAATAAGTGTAGTTTCTAGTAGCGGGGTAGAGTGAACGCCAAGTGTCATGCAAATCAAAGGTCTGCAAGAGGTCCACTATTTTCCTGCCAAAGGCTGCACTCCGCAATGAGACTATAGTGTTCCCAGACCTATCAAAATCCGGGTCTAAAATACAGTTTAAGTTTCCGGATGTAGCGGTGGCCTTGTATTCCACAGGTTAACTCCACCATAGATCCCAGTGAGGCTCAGGAACAAGTAATAAAAACACCATGAAGCAGTAATTCCAGCAAACAAGTAATCCACGAATATCCCCATACAGATCCCAATGACTGGACGACACACAGCATCAGGAGCAGAACTAACTTTTAATCCACACAGTCTCCTTATAAAGCATTCTCCCATGCAAGGGAGGGATTCACAGTAATTAGTACAGTATCCAATAGTGTAACTGTTACCTCCCACACATCTCCTCCCCTCAGTATGACACTTAATCCCATTATACATACTGTAGTTTTCCCCAAGTTCTTAATGTACCCCAAAACAAGCAGTTACAATAATACTGTGGATACCCCCTGTTAGCCCTGATCTGGGTGACCAACATATCCAAAATTCACCCAGATCAGACCAGGGGTTCGGGAGTTAGGTGGAGGGTGTATTTTGACCGACCGCACACGAGGTGGTATCCAAAAAGGGTTCCATGTGTTTTGGCCCTGCGGTCGGTCTTCGTTCGGGAGGTAAAACACACATAAAATACTGCCATCCACGATTAATCTTGTATTCGTATGAACCCCCTCGTTCGGTACTTTGAATCTACCGAACGGGAGGCTGATTAGCCTTCCCGTTCGGGAGTTACGGAGCCATGGAGGTCTCAGCGGTGTTCCGGTAATCGAGTGTCCGATTTGGGTTCCAGACACTCGACGACCAAACACCGCTGAGTTTCGTGCGTAGGATGGCCGCCGCCACGTTTCGTATACCGAACGGCGGCCAGACAGATACATCACTAAAGTACCGATTAACCTGCGGTTAGAGAAGTGTGAACGCTTAATAAGGTACACACTTCTCTCTGGGGTGGTCTATTGGTTCTGAAGTTTACATTCGTATGGAGTACGGATGGAAACTACCGAACAATCATACGAATCCCACATACATTTTAACCATAGAAACGGAAACAACACACAAATTGCAATATTATTCCAGTCTTTTAGGACAGCCTTGGTACTATCTGCTACACCGGAGATAAGCAATTTTCCCTGTTTTAGTTTATCTATCCTCCTGAAAGCCTTTTGTAGAAAATTGGTCTGAATTGGGAGCATAGATATTGGCTACTGTAACCTGTACATTATTCAATCGTCCTACCAAAACTAATATTCTTCCCTCTAAATCCTTATACTCTTTTTAATATTGAAACACCCAATCAGAATGGAACAATATACTGACTCCCTTAGTCTCGCTGGGTGCATATGCATGAAAGGCAAATGGGTATTTAGTAGAATAAAATTTTGGTGGGTTGGTAATTGATGTTTTGCTGAGGTTCAATTGTTGGAATGCTAATCTGTGTTTCTGCGGGATATTAAGACCATTAGTGTTCAGGGAGAATACAATAAGATTATTTAATAAAGCCATTTAGTCAAATTAGAGAGAACCCAACGCTTTACCTCGTCTACCCTGTACACCTCATTGTCTCTTTATTAGGGGAAATGTGACCCCCTGTTTCCTAGACTGATAGTAATCATTATTAAAGAGCATCTCACCCAAAAAAATACACATAAATAAAATAATTTCATAAAACAAAACTAAATATTTCCAAGACATCATAAGTTTTCCAGCTTTATGGAGAGATTGGACATACATAGCTTGCCCCGATTGATATGATACCATGAAGGCTACAATCTCCACGGGGGATGGAGGGGAATAGGTTAGGAGAATAAATATTTAATAATTATACTTATAATTGACAATTTGTTTTAGGTTTCGTATTACATTCTAATTAACCAATTCAAAATACAGAACTATACAGCTAATCTGCAATAGTATATAAACTCAAAATAAAATATAAAAAATACTATCATATAAGCCTGTACTGTTCCCATTATGTTAGCCTTAATGTCCCGCATTACCCACTTTGTTTTTTACAGATTTGTGAATTGACCGACCGCACACGCTGAATTCATGGAACTGTTTTGGGCAGGAGTCGCGTGTGTGGTCGGTAAAAGTGACCCTCCACACTTTTTTAGAACCCCTGAACCGATCTGGGTGAAATTTGGATATGTTTGTCCCCCAGATTGGGGCTATCAGGGGATATGTAATTTGTGGGGATACCTTGTGGGGAAAGGGGTGTTCTAAGTTTTGGGGAAATTGTGTGCTCTCTGCCTGGAGATAATTGATTTATTCCTTAACTTATCTCAATATCTCCCAGGCAGAGAGAAGGTTTGTATTACTATAAATCTGTACGATGATTGGCTGTTGTCTTTGTTTGCTGTGGGAGGTCCTCTTGAAGGAGGATTTCTCATAAAAGCCCGTGTGTGTCAATAAAATTCATTCCTGTTACACCCTTCATGAAGTCTAGGCTCATGTTTGGGGGATATTCTACTTGCTGGGAAGAATCACCTTGGAACTGCATTTCATCTATCTTATTCCTCTACTCCCTGCTGCAGCTATAATTACTCATGCTCAGCTGTTGGGAAAGGGAACCGAAGACCGCAGCACCATAACCACTGCATGTCTTAACACCCCATAATAATAAAAGGGAGGCTAAATCCTCCCGCATTCCCCTACTCTGCTGTCATTTAATAAACTATACAATAAATATAAGGGGGGGGGGCATGTTGCCTAAACAAATTTAAAACAACTAGTGACTGGGCAGCTATTGCCCAGTCACTAGTGCAATAAGGGAGACCTGGCACTTCTTTATAGGATACATTTAAAACTACTAGTGACTGGGCAGCTATTGCAGCACTGTTACTAGTGCAATAAGGGGGGACCTTGCACAGGTAACAAAATAACTAAAATGTTTAGGCACAGGTAACAAATAACTGGCGCAGGTAACAAATAACTAAAATGGGGGGGCATTGTGCCCCCCCACAGCCCCACCTGTGACCCACTGGTGGGGGCTATTAATATAAATGGGGGGACCCAATGTCCCCCCAGGTCCTCACCCATGAGGGGACCCTAATTAAAGACCTTAAATAGTAAATTGGAAATTTTATTTTACAGAGTTAGTTTATTGCCCCCTTCACTATTATTAGGGTGAGGTGGGTAGGTAGGTTATTTTTATTGGGGTGGAGTGACTAGGAGCTTGGGGAATCCTAGTCACTTTATTATTTGTGGACATGGGTGGGGACCAGGGGGGACATTAGTTCCCCCCCCATTTAATTAATTAGGATCCCCACCCGCCACTCATGGGTGGGGACATTGGGTCCCCCACATTATTTGTTTAATGTCATGGGTGGGGACCGGGGGGGGGCATTAGTTCCCCATTTATATTAATAGCCCCAACCTGCATGTCACGGTCACTGTGCCAGGTCCCCCTTATTGCCGTAGTGACTGGTCAGGAATAGCTGCCCAGTCATTAGTAGTTTTAAATTTGTTTAGGTGACATGCCCCTACTTGCGGCATGCCGCGAGTATGGGCATGCAGGATGATTTAACCTCCCTTTTATCAATATGGGGGTCATAGTGACTCCCATACTGATTTATATTTAATGTTTAATGACAGGCGACATGCCCCTACTCACGGCATGCAGAGCATTTAACCCCCCCTTTTATTAATATAGGGGTCATTTTGACCCCCATAGGTTTTAATGCAGGGGGGTAAGAATACTTATTTATTAAAAGGAGGGAGCTGTTAGTGCTGCTGGCTCCCTCATTGCTACTTTTTTTAGTGCATGTGCAGTGCTGTTTTCGTCCTTATGGATGAAAACAAATTCTTTTTTAACGAATTTAATTTGAAAACGAATAGTTTACATTCGAAATTCGGGATTGACGAATTACATTTTTATTTTGTACGAAATCATTCGTATGAAACAAAAATTTCTAGTGTAGAGACACTTTCTATGTACTTATGTTTAATCTGATATATCAAAGGTTCTAATGCTAATATAAATATCAAGGGCGACAGGGGGCAACCCTGCCTCGTGCCTTTAGTAATTAAAAAATTCCGGGATAAAAAAAACCAGACTGGATGTAAAAGATATAGACTGAACACAGGCATTTAATGGAAAGAATGGCAGACATGGGCAGACATGGAAGATCGCTCCCGGCGTAACAGTTTAATGTGGGTGGGGTAGGAATAGTTACTTATTACAAGGAGGGAGCTGGTAGCACTACCGGCTCCCTCCATGTTTTCTTTGTCATGCATGTGCACTGCAACACGGAGTCTACTAAATGAACATAAGGAAAAGGTAATGCGGCATTTGCCCTTTCATATTGTTTATATTTCGTTTGTAGGACTTTTGTTAATGTTTTAGTAAACGAATACGAAAAAAACTGAATTTTCAGACAAAATTTTAGTCATACGAAAACTAATGCACATGTCTACTCTACACCAAATCGCAACCAAAAAACATTGCTGTATTTGCAGATGATATCCTTTTACTCCTCACTCACCCACATTCCTGAAGCCTGTAATAGCACTCCTTGTAGCATATAGCAATTGTCTTTTTATAAAAATAACACTGCTAAAACTCAGGTACTTCCTGTAATTATTCCCTATCACCAAATAAATGAATTAAAGGCTCTGTATGATTTTGAATGGAGAAAAGACACCATAGCTTATTTAGGGACACCTTTGTAATTTTCAAATCATATTATTTTGAAACAAAATCATTATAAACTACAGACTAAGATATCCCAAACTTTGGAGGGCTGGTGTCGGGCCAGAACCTAGTGGTTAGAACGCATTAATGCATTGAAATTCTTGTGTTTTCACAAACGTTGTTTTTATTGCAAACACTACCAACTGAAATCCCTAAAGTGCTCATAATGACGTTAAATGCACATATATGGAAACGCAAGCCCCAGAGCGTTTCCCTTTTCCCTGACAAGGATCTGGTGCAGATAGCCAGAGCAGGCGCCACATTTGCCCCCCCTCCCCCAATGGTATGAATTTGAACAAGCAATACATGCCCCACATTCAATAACATACCTACTTTGGTGTGACAGACTGCCGTCACTGAGTACCATGCCCACTGCTTATTTGTGTTTTTTTCCCTGGTATTATGTGTTCCCACTTGTATTTCTATGTCTTTCATGTAGTGTGCCTGTATATACTGTGGGTGCCTGTGCGCCTGTATATGATGTGGGTCAACAAAGGGTGGGGAAATTTATTGCTCTGTGCCTCTCCCCCTCACCCCTCCTTTTATGAATGTAGTGTCTGCCTGTACCTCTCCCCCCTCCCCCCTCCCTTTCCCTGTCACAGCAAGACATTGCCAGCCCAGTTCCTTCCTCCCTCCCCCTTCAGCTTCTTGGGATTGAAATCCCTGTTTTGTGTTGGAGACCCCATGTAGGGGTCAGTGTCTGTAAAACCATGTGTAACAAAATAAACAGTCATTCCTGTTGTACCTCCAGAACTAGGTCTTGTCTAGTTACTGGGGGGAAATGGTTCCAGAGCGGCAGAAGAAAGGCAATAGCTGAGGTAACTGGTTGGGTTACCCGGAGTCTGCTAAATCTGGGTCCCGTCACAATAGTATCCACGTAACGTTAAAATGGTGGCTACAACAAAACTGTCATTGATAGTATGGCTTAAATGGGTTCCAAAACTGGTATTACTGCCGATTGGCACATATGCCACTATGCAGAACCTGCAATACCTCACATGTGACCGGTCTCTAGCGAATTGGAGCCAGAGGGGTATACAATGAGTAATACAGATATTGGGGAAAGGATATGTAAGTTTTCAGACTTACAGGCTACTTATACATTGCCAAATAAAGGAATGTTCACATACCTTCGTATAAAACACATTTTAGAGAAGGATTGTGACGGACCGCCAGGCACCCCGACCGGGTACCTCCGTCAATCGCTCCTTCCTAGTACTAACGAGTACCATAAGCACTGTGCTGGAACTCCTTAACTACTGTAAACCCCACAAACCGCTGCAGCTTGGTTTGGATCTCGCCATCTCCTACCCACCCTAGATCTATGACCAGGAACCAGCTTCCAGTGAGCAAACCTCTCTTAGTCTAGAGAGTTATTGACAATTGCCTGATCCCTTAAATTGGGGTACATGGCAAAATGGGAAAAAGAACTTGAATGCAAGTTCGACCAAAGCAGATGGTATGCGGCAATGGTGGGGGTGCAAAGGGCCACCCATTGTCTAGACCGCATTGAATCAGCTTATAAGTTATGGAAGAGGTGGTATCTCACGCCTCAACGCCTAACCCACATCTATCCTGGGGTCCGCCCCACATGCTGGCGTTGCAGTGGGGAGATAGGCACTTCAATTTATATATTTGGACAAAATGTCTAACTTTTGGTTAAAGGCGCTTATCGATCGCACTACGACTTTGTCGCTTTCCCTTTGTCCAGAGATTTATTTGTTTCATATGTTGCCCATAACTTTTTCTAAACATGCTGCTACACTAGCTGTGCACATCTCATTGGCAACAAAGACATGCATAGCGAGACTTTGGAAATCTTCAAAGAGACCTGACATTAGGATAGTTGCAGAAAAAAATAAACCGTACCAAAAAATATGAAGAAATGGCCCATAAAATCATAGTTACAATGGGCATATTTACTTAAGCATGGGGACAATGGCAAGAATAATTAGTGGTGGGGCAAAGAAGGAATACAGATTAGGTGGCATTATTATTTTTTTTTAGCATTTCCGATTGTACCAAGAAAATCTCATGCATTTGTATTATCTTCTTTTCTCTTTTTTTCTTGTCTAATTGTATATTTTGATTGTGTTTTTTGTAATATACACCAAAACAGATAAAACATTTTTTATAAATGTTACAGTGTATGTAGGAACTGACTATTATGGCCCAATGTGGTATTATTGTGATTTTATTTTTAGAAACTCTTTGATGTAACAATTGAGATTTGTTTACAATAATAATAAAAAAAGACTTTCTGGCCACTTGTGTGACTTCTCACACCTTACAGAAAAGCTATTTTGGGGTCACAGCTTCAAAGAGGAATTTAGATTGTAAACCTTCTGCCCTCCCATACAATCAAATTAACCTCTTTTGAAATTTAGTTTGTGTGTAATTGTATGGAGACCCCCTGCTGGGGGCGTGTGTATGACTTGGCTGTACCCTGTCCCATTAAAAATTAAGGTTGAGTTGAACTCCCAGAACTGTGTGTCATCCAGTTACTGGGGGAAAATGGAAAATGGATGTCTGTATAATTTAAGGGTTTCAAAGTGGCTGAGGGAAGGAATTAGCGGAGGGAACCGGTCCGGTTATGTGTGGTCCGCTACATGGTATACCTGCTTAAATGCCCATACGGTTTGGCTTACATTGAACTAGAATGTTGTCAGGCCAGGCTACATACATAGTTACAAAGTTACATAGTTACATAGCTGAAAAGAGACTTGAGTCCATCAAGTTCAGCCTTCCTCACAATTGTTTTTTTGCCGTTGATCCAAAAGAAGGCAAAAAATCCAGTTTGAAGCACTTCCAATTTTGCAAAAAACTAGAAAAAAGTTAATTCTTGACCCCAGAATGGCAGTCAGATTTATCCTTGGATCAATCAGCTATTACCCTACATTGAAAAAATATATCCTTGAATATTCTGTTTTTGTAAGTATGCATCTAATTGCTGTAACGCTGGGGACTACAGTGCTGATGGTGTCTGGTGGAGTGCTTGGAGCCCTCGGTGAGCACTAAGAGCTTCGACTGGCGGAGGAACCCGGTCGGGGTGCAAGGCAGTTCATCACAATAACCTTGAATATACTGTTTCTGCAAGTATGCATCTAGTTGCTGTTTGAACATCTGTATGGACTCTGATAAAACCACTTCTTCAGGCAGAAAATTCAACATCCTTATTGTTTTTACAGTAAAAAAACTTTTCTTTGCCTTAGACAAAATCTTCTTTTTTCCAGTCTAAATGCATGTCCTTGTGTCCTATCTAAAGTCCGGTTTGTAAATAGATTTCCACACAATGGTTTGTACTGGCCCGGAATATATTTTTATAATGTTATCATATCCCCTCTCAGGTGACATTTTTTCTAAACTAAAGAGGTTTAAATTTGTTAACCTTTCTCCATAGCTGAAATGTTACATTCCTTTTATTAATTTTGTAGCCTGCACTTTTTCTAATGCCATAATATCCTTCTTTAGAACAGGCTCCCAAAATTGCACAGTATATTCAATATGTGGTCTTACCAGTGATTTATAAAGAGGCAAAATGATATTATCATCCCGAGAATTCCCTTTTTCATGCATGACAATACCTTACTGGCCTTAGCCATTGACATTGCACATTGTTGCATAGATTGTTGTCTATGACAATTCCGAAGTCATTTTTGTGTGTTGTTATCCTTAATCTGCTTCCATTAAGGGTATACGTTGATTGTGCATTCTTTACGCCGAAGTGCATAACTTTGCATTTTTCAACATTAAATTTTGTTTGCCATTTGAGTGCCAAGTCCCCCCAGTCTATCTAAATCCCTCTACAGCAAAGTAATATCTTGCTCACATTGTATTACTTTACAGAATTTTGTGTCATCTGCAAACACTGAAACATGACTTTCAATGCTTTTTTCAAGATAATTTATAAACAGGTCGGGGGGAAAGGGTCCCAGAACAGAACCCTGAGGGAAACCACTTGCCACCTCTCTCCAGCTTGAAAATTTACAATTAATGACCACTCTTTGTACTCTATTTTTAAGCCAATGTTCTACCCAAGAACAAGCATTTTCATCTATACCGATTTCTTTCAGTTTCAACACTAATCTATTGTGTGGAACTGTATCAAATGCCTTGACAAAATCCAAATAGATCACATCCATTGCAACACTCTGATCTATACTTCTACTTACTTCTTCGTAGAATGCAATCAAGTTAGTTTGACATGACCTGTGCTTCATAAAACCTTGCTGATAACCATGTTCTTCTCAAGGAATTTTTTAATATTATCCCTTAATAATATTTCAAATACTTTTCCAGCCACAGAAGTTAAGTTCACAGGTCTATAATTTTCAGGCAAAGATTTTGATCCCTTTTTGAATCTGCCTTCCTCCAATCCTCTGGAACACTTCCTGAAAGAAAAGGAAGTCTTGAGTTAACCAATTACAATTTTTCTGCAAGTTTTTAGCAGCACATCTGCACATCTGCATTTGCACATCTATTGCCGTGGGTTCTTCCTTAATATAAACGGAGGAGAAATAGTTATTTAAAATTTCTGCCTTTTCCTGGTCTTCATTAACTAACACCCCCATTCGAGTTTTTAGCGTACCTACACTTTCATTTTTTTTTTTTTAGAATTTATGTACTTAAAAAATGCTTTGGGGTTGGTTTTGCTCTCTTTGGCTATCATTTTTTTTTCATTTTGAAGTTTAGCGAATCTAATCGCCTTTTTGAATCCATTATTGGCTTCCTTATATCTTTTATAGGATGCATCTGATTTGTCAGATTTAAATTCTTTAAATGCCCTTTTCTTATTTTTAATCTCTTGTTTTACTTCTCTACTAAGCCACATTGGTTTCAATTTGTTTCTTTTATATTTATTACCCAGTGGTACATACTGAGAAATGTATCTTTATAATATTTGTTGGTAGATGTTGCATTTATCCTCAGTGTTCTTTTCACTAAGGAGTTTATGCCAGTCAATATATTGCAAAGCTGTCCTTAACTTATAGAAATTGGTCTTTTAAAATTATATGTTTTAGTATACTCCTTGTGCTTTAGTTTTTTTTTAGTTTATTTCAAAGGACACTATATTGTGATCACTATTTCCCAAGTGCTCACCTACTTGAATGTTGGTCAAAAGATCCATGTTTTTTGTTAGAACTAGGTCCAGACATGCGTCCTTTCTAGTTGGTGCTAGTACAAGTTGTGACATGAAGGTGTCATTTAACAAGTTCAAAAACCTAATTCCCTTTGCTGAGCTACTAGTCCCTATGTCCCAATTTATGTCCGGGTAATTAAAATCTCCAATAATTAAAGTGTTTCCCAGATTTTTAGCTTTCTCAATCAGCTGTTGTTCCTCATCAATATTAACATTAGGTGGTTTATAACATATCCCAACCAATAGTTGATTTCCCTTCTTTTCCCCCAAGCAGATATTTACCCGTAAAGCTTCCACATTTTCCTCATCACATTCCACTTGCTTAAGATTTGGCTTTAACTCATGGTTGACATACAAAACATACCCCACCACCCTTCTTGTTTTTCCTATCCTTTCTAAATAATGTGTACCTATTTAAGTTAACTGCCCAGTCATGTGTCTCATCCTATCATGTTTCAGTTATGCCTTTTATGTCATATTACAAAAAAACAAGTCCTGCGCTCAAACTCCCATTACTCCTGGGTGGCAGCAACGACCATAGTACACATCAGCCCAAATACATACAGTTAAAACCAAAGAAAAAAAATTACCTGCGCTCTTTCCCAAATCCCTACGTATATTTAAACAAATTGAGATATTTAGTTACCTCCAATGGCCATGAGAAGGTATGCCCACCTGCCATGTCAAGGCAGACCTCAGATGGGTCCTAACTGTAATAATTCACCTTGCTTCCTTAAGCTTCTGGCAAAGATATTGTCAGGATTACAGAATGATCCAGCACGTAGAATTGTATAACACAGAGGACTGATAGGTAACGTATACCGGACCTTAGAATGGCCGGACTAACGTACCAAAGAATAGTCAGGAATAGCCAAGGTCAAGGGAAACAGAAAGAGACACAACGATAAGGAAAAGCAAGGAGTCAGGGATGCCAGAAAACAGGGAAGTCAAAAACAATGCCAAAGTCAAATAACCAGAATTACCAGATTCAATAACGCGCTCTCGGACAACCACAAGGGAAACCACAACAGGGCACTGAGCAGGATGAGAACTGGGCCTAAATACCCCTCCTCTAGATCTGATAGGCTGTAACCGGCCTTTGACCCCAAAGCAGTTACCAGGTTCCCATTTGCATAATTGCTGCTCAGCATTAACCCTTCTGTGGATTTGGTTGCTGCTCGGCACAACTTTTCATGTGTGGACAGTAAATGTCATTAACCACATTTTATAAGCAGATGAATATGTGACATTACCCCACACCTGAAAAACGCACACCGGGCAGGCAGGACCAGACTTGAGAGGAAATTTGGCGTGAAAATAGCGAATTTGGCAACATTCAAACCTGAAATCAATTATGGAGGAGACCTCATACTCTTCCTGTCCAGAAACAACTAGGGGAGGAGGAGGGACACTTGAGACAGTATATTTATTGCAAACAAGAGGTTTGAGCAAGGAGACATGAAAGGTATTGGGAATTTTCAAGGAGGCTGGAAGGGCCAGAGAGTACGGAATAGGATTGATCCTACGAAGGACACAAAGGTCCAAGGAACCTAGGAGCAAATTTCATGCTAGGGACCTTGAGCCTGATGTTACGAGAAGATAACCAAACCCCCTCACCCACTTGATAAACAGGGTTGGCACCTCGACGTGTATCAGCAAAATGCTTGAAACGGTCAGCAGCAGTACCCAGAGCAGATTGAACTTTAACCCAGGTATCACGGATGGAAGCCAGACGGTCATCCAAAGCAAGAATAGCCGTATCAGAAAAAACTGCTGGTAGGACAGTAGAATGCAGGCCATTATTAACAAAAAATGGACGATGCCCAGAGGAGTCATGGTCAGCATTGTTCCTAGCAAACTCGGCCCATGGTAATAATTCGGACCAATTGTCTTGAGTGCTATTAACGAAACAACGCAAGTATAACTCCAAAGACTGGTTAGCCCTCTCAGTTGTACTATTAGTCTGGGGGTGGTAAGAGGAAGAAAAAGACTATTCAATCCCCAATTGCTTATTGAAAGCCCTCCAAAACCGGGATACAAACTGAGAACCTCTATCAGATACAATATTGTGAGGAATGCCATGCAGACGGACAATCTCACGTATAAAGATCAGTACCAGGTCTTGAGATGACAGTAATTTCTTGAGAGGGATGAAGTGAGCCATTTTATAAAAACGGTCAACAACCATGAGAATAGTGGTATAGAACTAGGAAGTTCTACAATGAAATCCATAGACAAGTGGGACCATGGGACCTCAGGAACGGGAAGAGGTTGTAACAAGCTACAAGGGAGTTTATGAGGTTCTTTGGAAACCGCACAAACAGAACAAGCCTGCACATACTCCTTAACATCCTTCCTGAGGGAATCCCACCAGAATGACCTCATGATAGCAGAAGTGGATTTATTAATACCTGGGTGACCAGCAGACACATTGTCGTGAAACACCTTCATGATATTAACCCTTTCCCCCAATGGAACAAACAATTTGTCCTGAGGTTTACCACAGGGTGCCTGAGACTGAGCCTCCATGATGGAGCCAAGCAGCGGAGAGGACAATGAAAGGATAGTGGAAGCAATGATACATTCCGGGGGAATGATATGGGACTTTTCTTGCTCTTGTATAGACTCAGTATCAAACTGTCTGGATAAGGCATCAGCCTTGACATTTTTAGAACCAGGTCTATAAGTAATAAGAGAATTAAAGCGAGAAAGGAACAGAGACCACCTAGCTTGTCTAGAAGACAATCGTTTAGCTTCTCCTATGTAAGCCAGGTTTTTGTGATCAGTAATGATCAAAAGGGGGTTCTTGGAACCCTCTAAAATATATTGCCACTCCTTGAGAGCTAGAATAATGGCCAACAATTCCCTATTGCCAATATCATAATTGCGCTCGGCAGGAGACAACTTTCTAGAGAAGTAATCACAAGGATGCAATGGAGTATCCTGGCTCTCCCTCTGGGAGAGAACTGCCCCTACCCCTGTCTCTGAAGCATCAACCTCCAGTATGAAAGGCTTACTGGTGTCAGGATGTATCAATATGTCGGCGGATGCAAACCGCTGTTTGAGAGTTTCAAAGGCTTCAATTGCCTCCTTAGACCATATTGTACTACTAGCCCCCTTGCGTGTCATATTGGTGATGGGGGCTATTACTGAAGAAAATCCCTTTATAAACCTTCTGTAATAATTGGCAAAACTAATAAACCTTTGAATGGCTTTCAACCCAGTGGGTAAAGGCCATTGTAGAACCGATTCCAGCTTTTTAGAATCCATCTGAAACCCCGATGCAGAGATATTATATCCCAAAAACTGTACTTCAGATTGGTCAAAGATGCATTTTTCTAATTTACAATAATGTTGATTCTTTAACAAGGTCTGCAGAACTTGTCTAACGTGATCGTGGTGAGTCTGAATGTCAGGAGAATAAATAAGGATATCATCCAGATAGACCAAGACAAACGAGTAAATGTAATCCCTGAGTACATCATTTATAAAATCTTGGAAAACCGCTGGAGCATTGCACAACCCGAATGGCATCACTAGATATTCAGAGTGTCCACTTCTGGTATTAAATGCAGTCTTCCACTCGTGGTTTTCGTTGATTCTCACTAAATTGTAAGCACTTATAAGATCAAGCTTAGTAAATACTTTAGCGCCTTGGAGTATATCAAATAATTCAGCAATAAGAGGAATGGGGTAGGCGTTCTTAATGGTGATTTTGTTCAATGCCCTGTAATCTATACATGGCCGCAACTCCCCGTCCTTTTTAGATACAAAAATTAATCCTGCCCCAGCAGGCGAAGATGATTTTCGTATGTGGCCTTTATTCAATGAATCCTTAATATATTCCTCCATTACTCTACTCTCCTGAGGTGACAGAGCATAGACTGCTCCCTTAGGTGGCATAGCGCTGGGTAGTAAATTAATGGAACAGTCATAAGGTCTGTGAGGAGGCAGAGTATTCGACTGAGTTTTGCTGAATACTTCTTTAATGTCTTGGTACTGTATAGGGATTTCCAGGTTTTGAGGTGTACTAGTGGGTAATCCAATAGTGCCCACTCTTTTGGCAACATTCAATATACACCTTTCATAACAATCCTTATCCCATTCTAATATTTCCCCATTAGCCCAGTCAATATGAGGGTTATGCTTGTTAAGCCATGGAAAGCCTAATATGATCGGACAGGAAGGAGATGCAATAACCTGAAATGTAAACTCTTCCTTATGTAAGGCACCAATGGACAAATTAATGGGTAAGGTATCGTGTGTAATCGATGGTTGTGAGAGTGGTCTCCCATTATTAGCTTCAACAGCTAGGGGTGATAGTCTCTCCTTAATAGGTATTACCTTTAACAAATTGAACGTCGAAGTTTCCAGCGGCACCTGAATCCATCAAGGCTTTGCATGAAAAGTCCTTCTTTTCAAAGGCAATAGAAATATTAAGGAGAAACCTATTTTTATCCATTCCAGAGGACGTTTCCATTACACCTAAGACCTGTCCCCTTAAGGTGCGGTAGTTTTCCGGATGTATGGAACAATTGTTTCTCATATGTCCTTTTCTTCTGCAGTATAGACATAGGCCTTCTTTTCTCCTATATTGTCTTTCTGCTTCCGACAGTCTAGTGACCCCCAACTGCATGGGTTCTGGTTCGGACTGTACAGGAAATTCAGAGACAAAAGGTTTGGAGAAGTTGGTTGCTAAAGGCATATTCATGTGTCTGGTCTTGTTTCTAGTAGCTTCTCTGGTTCTCAATCTATTATCAATTTGCATGACAAAAGTGATAAATTCATTAAGCTTTTTGGGTAAGTCTTTGGCGGCAATCTCATCTAGCATAGTTTCAGATAGTCCCTTTTTAAATGCAGAGATTAACCCACTATTAATCCAGTCTACCTCGGAAGCTAGGGTACGAAATTCTATGGCATACTCAGAGATAGACCGGTTCCCTTGTCTGATATGCATCAGGGCAGTAAAGGCGTCTTCCTCCCTGCCTAATGGTTCAAACGTAAGTTTAAATTCTGTAATAAACTCCGGGTTATTTTGTGACACACTCCTATTACTCTCCCATAATGGATTGGCCCAAGCTAAAGCTTTACCTTTTAATTGATTCATCAGGTAACCAATTTTAGCTCTGTCTGTGGGAAAAGATCCCGGTGAGGCCTAAAAATGATTCTCTATTTGGTTAAGGAATCCCGGCATTCTTGGAAATTACCATCAAAATGCAGAGGAGGAGATAGAGAGATAGTTGGTGCCTTGTATAGTATAGGTGGAGGTACACAAGGCAGAGGTGAGACAGTAGGAGCAGCCGCAGGTTGCAGATGCGCTGTACGAGGAAGAAGCGTACTGAAAGCCTGGTCAAATTGATCCAAGTGGTGATCATTCTCCTCTAGTTTCTTTTCACAAGCAGCTATGTGCTTACACAATTCTACAGGATCTATGGCCATGTCGTAATGTCAGGATTACAGAATGATCCAGCACAGAGGACTGATAGGTAACGTATACCGGACCTTAGAATGGCTGGACTAACGTACCAAAGAATAGTCAGGAATAGCCAAGGTCAAGGGAAACAGAAAGAGACACAACGATAAGGAAAAGCAAGGAGTCAGGGATGCCAGAAAACAGGGAAGTCAAAAACAATGCCAAAGTCAAATAACCAGAATTACCAGAATCAATAACGCACGACAGGGCACTGAGCAGGATGAAAACTGGGCCTAAATACCCCTCCTCTAGATCTGATAGGCTGTAACCGGCCTTTGACCCCAAAGCAGTTACCAGGTTTCCATTTGCATAATTGCTGCTCAGCATTAACCCTTCTATGGATTTGGTTGCTGCTCGGCACAACTTTTCCTGTGTGGACAGTAAATGTCATTAACCACATTTTTATAAGCAGATGAATATGTGACAGATATCTCTACTGAGACAGAAAGGGGTATTTGACATTTAGGGGAATATGTTGTATTCTGGGGTACTTGTGCTATTTTATAAAAATTTATGGTTTTTCTGCATAGATTTAATTAAGTTAAGGGGAGGGATTGTGTACTGTCGGTGGGAGTGTCGTTCCTTATCACATTGTTTTTATTGGCTTGCATGTTTTGTGTCCTGTGCCCAACAAGGTCCACCTGGGTGTCAACCTTGTTGGGAAACTTGTATAAAAGGCCAGTGTGCCTCCATTAAACCTTGAGTTACTGTTTTACCCTCAACATAGAGCCTCATCTTAAGTGTGGGGGAAAAGGCTGTATCTACCCAAGGCATTGCTATATCACTAAGGATTATATCCCCTGGGATTATAATCACTAAGCTCTTTTAAGAGCGGTTCCTGTTACGCTCTCTTGGAGGAGAGGTTCACTCACTGGAAGCTGGATCCTGGTCTTGGGTCCAGGGTGGGTGGAGGACGGCGAGATTCCAGCCAATCTATAACGCTGGACGTGGGGACTGTGGTGCTAATGGTGTCTGGTGGAGTGCTTGGGGGTCTTAATGAACATTAGGAGCATCCGTCGGCGGAGGTACCCAACCGGGGTACAGGAAGCTCTGTTACAATGTTAAAACACCAATACAATGCAGGGACAGGAAAAGGAGATTAGAACAGTGTAAATTTTTTGGGATATATAAACTGGATACTCTGTAGATTATTTCAAAGAAAAAAAAACATTTTCTCAGATTTATAAGTTCTAGTCTTCCCTTCTATATTGGTGTAAACCAGATCAGTCCATGTAATTTAGTTTCGGATATGATTTTTTTCAGTAGGATCCATCTCCACTGGTTTCCTTGTTTTTTTGTCACTGATGCTTTTATTTTAGAATTTTTTTCTCTTCACTTTTTGTTTTTATAAAGAGCTTTATTAAAGGCGATTGGTGATGTCGCAAACCCGAAATTTTCGGTTCGCGAACCGACGAACCGGGAGAACCGCCATAGACTTCAATGGGCAGGCGAATTTTAAAACACACAGGGACTCTTTCTGGCCACAATAGTGATGGAAAAGTTGTTTCAAGGGGACTAACACCTGGACTGTGGCATGCGGGAGGGGGATCCATGGCAAAACTCCCATGGAAAATTACACAGTTGATGCAGAGTCTGGTCTTAATCCATAAAGGGCAGAAATCACCTAACATTCCTAAATCACAATGGATATGGATTGACACCTGGCATATGACATATTGACACCTTGACATATGGATTGACACCTGTCCTCAGAGACCCTGATACACACTGACACAGAGCAGAATAGAGACTGTTCCTCCTACATAGGGTCACTAGGCAGATATGGATTGAAACCTGTCCTCAGAGCCCCTGATACACACTGACACAGAGCAGAATAGAGACTGTTCCCCCTACATAGGGTCACTTGGCAGATATGGATTGACACCCGTCCTCAGAGATCATGATACACACTGACACAGAGCAGAATAGAGACTGTTCCTCCTACATAGGGTCAATTGGCAGATATGGATTGACACCTGTCCTCAGAGCCCCTGATACACACTGACACAGAGCAGAATAGAGACTGTTCCCCCTACATAGGGTCACTTGGCAGATATGGATTGACACCTGTCCTCAAAGCCCCTGATACACACTGACACAGATCAGAATAGAGACTGTTCCCCCTACATAGGGTCACTTGGCAGATATGGATTGACACCTGTCCTCAGAGACCATGATACACACTGACACAGAGCAGAATAGAGACTGTTCCCCTACATAGGGTCACTTGGCAGATATGGATTGACACCTGTCCTCAAAGCCCCTGATACACACTGACACAGAGCAGAATATGGACTGTTCCCCCTAGATAGGGTCACTTGGCAGATATGGATTGACACCTATCCTCAGAGACCATGATACACACTGACACAGAGCAGAATAGAGACTGTTTCCCCTACATAGGGTCACTTGGCAGATATGGATTGACACCTGTCCTCAGAGACCATGATACACACTGACACAGAGCAGAATAGAGACTGTTCCCCCTACATAGGGTCACTTGGCAGATATGGATTGATACCTGTCCTCAGAGCCACTGATACACACTGACACAGAGCAGAATAGGGACTGTTCCCCCTACATTGGGTCACTTGGCAGATATGGATTGACACCTGTCCTCAGAGACCATGATACACACTGACACAGAGCAGAATAAAGACTGTTCTTCCTACATAGGGTCACTTGGCAGATATGGATTGACACCTGTCCTCAGAGCCCCTGATACACACTGACACAGAGCAGAATAGAGACTGTTCCTCCTACATAGGGTCACTTGGCAGATATGGATTGACACCTGTCCTCAGAGACCATAGTACACACTGACACAGAGCAGAATAGAGACTGTTTCCCCTACATAGGGTCACTTGGCAGATATGGATTGACACCTGTCCTCAGAGACCATGATACACACTGACACAGAGCAGAATAGAGACTGTTCTCCTACATAGGGGTCACTTGGCAGATATGGATTGACACCTGTCTTCAGAGACCATGATACACACTGACACAGAGCAGAATAGAGACTGTTCCCCCTACATAGGGTCACTTGGCAGATATGGATTGACACTGTCCACAAGGACAAGCTGCAGACTTCCTGGCAAGGCCCATGCAAGGTGGTAGAGCAGGTTTGTGATACCACCTTTGTGATCGGTGCGGTCACAGCCACGGGAGGCAAGCGCATGCTCCATGTGAACAACCTCAGACACCTATCCTATGCCCCGGATAGACGAGCTCCTAGACAAAATGGCCAGAGGCCAGTACCTCACCACAATAGATCTGTGCAAGGGGTACTGGCAAATTCCATTAGCCGAGGACGCCATCCACAAGTCGGCATTTGTCACCTTGTTTGGCCTGTATCAGTTTAAGGTCATGCAATTCGGGATGAAGAATGCCACGGCTAACTTTCAGAGGATGGTATATCGGCTACTGGATAGGTTTCAGGAGTATGCCTGCGCCTACTTGTATGATATAGCCATTTTTAGCTGCTCCTGGCCCGAACACCTGACCCACATAGGAGTCGTACTAGACCAGATTAGGGAGTCCGGACTGACCCTAAAGCCCAGTAAGTGCCATATAGGAACGCGTAAAAACCTCCCCAAGATAGTAGTATGGGCCCCAGAGAGTGAACAGGCCTTCCAACAGCTCAAGACGGCGCTCATTAAATCACCTGTACTTTCTGCTCCTGATCCAACTAAACGCTTTCTCGTCCATACAGACGC
>OW240916.1:159207486-159236672 GCA_933207985.1 Pelobates cultripes | reverse complement strand
GATGCCTCATATTAGACAGGCAACTGTATGCGAGAATTATGTCTACACACAATATTTATTTTTGAAGTCATCATGCAAATGTGTATTTCCAAATATGCACAAATATTCCTTACACATACCCATCATCACGGTATTGACCATTTCATTTTTTAGTTTTGAACCCACTGTGTATTCTTAACATCCCTAAACGGCAATCTACATGAAATTGCAGTTTTGTAGAAAATTCTTTGGCTAGCTATTTATTTCCTATGTTCAAAAAAGATCATGAAACTGTTTGTACTGAAAGGGTAAATTAAAAATGTTAATAGTAATTAAGGTGGACCTCTCTCTTTATAGTTGTATGTGCTTAAAGCGCCACTTTAAACACCATAGCAACCACAGCTCAATGTAGCAGTTATAAGGAAAATAGGCTTTTGCTTCAAATCACTGGACCAACCTCCCCTTGCTCTCAGTCAATCATTGTTGTCCAAATTTGGATGGTCTAATGTAGACATCCACTTCCACATTAGACAAGCTGCAGCAGAGGGACAGGATTTAGACAACTTACAAACACTCTTTGCCCAAGCAAGAGAAGGGAGGACCAGAGAGGAATAAGAGCCTAGAGTCTGGAATGACTCCCCTCAGACCCAGTCAGATGCCATTTGACTCTGGGACAGTACAGAAAGGTATGGAAGCAGAGGGTTGATAATTATCAGTAAATTGTCATCTTTGTGTGTGTGTATGTGTTATTTTTGTCTTTGTATATATGTGTGTGTATGTGTTATCTGTGCCTCTGTATATCTATGTGTGTGTCATGTATATGTGTGTGTATGTATGAGTCAGCATGTATCTGTGTGTGTATAAGTCGGTGTGTATCTGTATGTGCCAGTGTGTATAAATCAGCATGTCAGTATATATCTGTGGGTATATGTATCTGTTTGTGTTAATGTGTGCGTGTATGAGTGTGTATCTGTGTGTAAGAGTCCATGTGTATCTGTGTGTGTTTCAGTGAGTATGTGTGGGGCAGTGTATATGCATACATCTCAGCAATCAAACACCAACTCTGGATACATACACATTCAAACACTAAACACAAGTACAACTGCTTTCAAGTAGCAATAGTACATACAAACATACAACTGCATTCAAATGCCAACACTTCACACAAACTCATACATACATTCAAACACACAAAACATGCTTAACTTTCTCACCAGTTTTTTTTTTTTTTTGCAGTAAGACGTATTTAATCATAAAAATGTAATGTTCTTTATGAACAAATACTAAAAGGTATAAAATAAATATTACTTTGCCTGTGACCCTTGGTTAAATATATATTTTTTAATGCTGCCATCGGTTTACCTATGGTTGGACAACCCTGGCTTAGAGCATTATCTGACGTCCTCAGTCAGTCAGCGCCGCCCCTGGCCAATATTTCCTCTTCAAGATTCTGAGCAGCAGAAAGATGGGACGAGCGATCACTGGCGATACTGGATTATGGTGTTAAACTGTTTATGAACAGTCCTTCTGGCACATATAAAACTTAATTCCAGTGCTCAGAGTGTTCCTTTAACATATTTGGAAGACAATGTCCTCAAAGCTTCTAGTCCCAGAGTTGCACACAGCCATCCTACTCTTTCATTACCACTCACCTACCAAGGAAAGACTGTATGATAAGTTCAGAGGTTTGGGGCTAGCTTCATGAGACTATATGCCTTTTTGGTATAAGTTAAACTGATCTTTGCTGCACAGATCCCTGATCCTGTAACTCAACATAACAAGGGTTTATGACACTCTGCTTTAAACCGCTGGACATTAATAAAATGCATTCAGTATTCTTTGTTTGTGCACCTTCTCTGCCCCCTTTGATTCACTGTGCTGGAAGCAGGGCATGCCTTCTTACATATACATGTAAATATTCTGCTGATATTTTGAGACCAGTACACGGTGTCTGATCATTAACCCCCTTGGATCCTTGTCCAAGCTGAATGACTGATGCACAAAAAAGGCTCACACACTCAGGCAGGTGGACAATTCCCAGCGGACTCCCTTGCAGCCATAGTTATGGTTATCCCCAAAGAAGGCAAAGATCCAGCCAACTGCTCCAGCTTCCGATCGATCTCGTTGCCTTGTCTCAGAGGATCTCTCAGATCCTGCTGGGCCTCATACACCCTGACCAAGTTGGGTTTATCCCAGGCAGGGAAGCAAAGGACGATACCATACATAACATCATCCACGCCGCAAGGACCTCGGAGCGGGAAACTGCGCTCTTCTCGACGGACGCCGAAAAGGGCATTTGACCCAGTAGATTGGGCGTACGTGGGAGAAACGCTGCAGCATATGGGCTTCGGACCTCATTTGCGCTCCTGGGTCTCAGCATTATATACAATACCGACAGCACGGATCCACATCAAAGGGTCCCTGACAAAACCTTTTCCCGTATGCAATGGGACCTGGAAGGGATGTCCCCTGCCCCCTCTCCTGTTTGCCCTCTTGAGCCATTTCTGGAGGCAGTCAAACAGGATGGGGGTATAACGGTGGTACACATAGGCACTAAAGACCACCAGTTGGAGGCCTATGGGAACAATATGCTCTTCTTCCTGGAACAGCCACTGATCTCGGTGCCCAACCTGTTACAGGGGTTTAAGGAATACTGCCAAGTATCCAACTTAAAACTTAACCTAGACAAGTCTGAAACCATGCTGATAATGAAGAACTTGCCAACCGTCTCAGCACTCAATTCGCCTTTCCCTGGTGCTCCATGAAACTGCGATACCTAGGCACGTGGTTGCCAAACGACCTCACTCAACTCTACCAGATGAACTTCCTCCCCCTCCTAACAACCCTACAAAAAGACCTCCAGCGCTGGTCATCGCAATACATCACCTAGTTCTGCCGCATTAATGCGATCAAGATGAACGTACTGCCACGACTGCTGTATCTCTTCATGGCGCTACCTACAACAGTTCCGCAGGCATTCTTCCGGACCTTATCGACAGCCATTTGCCGGTTCGTGTGGAACCAATGACCGACCTGCATCCACAGAACGATATTGGAACGGCCAGAGGCAGCAGGGGGCACGGGGCTGCCATCAGTGATAACGTACTACCAAGCAATGCACCGGCTCAGAATAGTGGATTGGCATGCACGCCCGAGCCCTAAAAGATGGGTGACCATGGAAACTCAGCAATTCCAAAGCACAATTCCCTCCAGACTCTGGCTCGGTGGAACCACCTAGACAGAACTACGAATGGCAATCCATGATTGACTCCACCCCAGAGTCTGGATGGCCTGCGGTACGCCCGACAGCTCACCACTTCACTGAACCCGCTTACCCCAATTACGCACCACCCGGACATGGCTGGGGGCCTGCCCCCCGCCGCACTAAAAAACTTCCTGGCAACAGACTGGATATACATGGATCAATAGTGCTCCAGGGGAGCACTCAAACCGCTTGCAGACATACTCACAAACTGACAACCAACCCAACTAGATGTACCAAGTAAAGACGCAAAACTGTACCAAGTAAAGACGAAAAATTAAGAGGTAAAGACCATCTCCCTAGGAAACTAACAGACTTTGAACTGTGCACGACCAGATGGCACATGGCATATCATACCTGTACGCTGCTTTAAAAGCTCCATTTTATTTTTTTCTATCTAAAGAAGTCCTTGGAGGGCTGTCATGCAGAATATGTTTATATATTGTACCAGAGGATTGGAGAAAAGCAGATGTAGTGCCATTTAAAAAAAAAAAAGTTCCAAAGTCTCAATTTAAAGGCACATCACCGATTTTGGATGCTGGTGATGCGGACGTGCGTGCGTCATCACGTCATCAACGTGCTTGCATGTTTTGGCATCACCAGGTAAACAATTAGAGCCCTTGCTGGGCTATTTAAACTCTCTAATCCTTTTGTTTGATGCCCTGTCGTGGTTTCCATTGTATGGTTTATCTGAGAGCGCGTTTGTATTTCTTGTATTTCTGGCATTTTGACCTTGGCTTATCTTTGACTATTTCCTTCACTTTTGGCTTATCCTAACATTTATGCTGTCTTCTGTATCCCTGACCTTGGCTTGTCTATTCTAGTGGTATTTAATCCGGCCATTCTAAGGTCTGGTATTACGCTTTTTGTTCTTTAGTATTTGCTGTGTTTGTCTTTGCTTGTTGGAGCCTATCTGTCCGTGACATTACGACAGGGCAATTATGGATCCTGCAAATATTAGCCAGCAAATGACTACGTATAAGATCAAAGTAGAGGAATGAGATCACAGGATGGATCAGTTCGCTCAGGCACTTCAGACTGTTTTTTATATTATTTTTATACATCTATCTTATAATCCTTTTTATTATACCAATACATATTATAATAATTGGTTTTGAACATCACTATAATATTAATGTTTTGATGACGTCATTTTGGCGGGAATTTTAAATCTTCATAGCATTATTATATGTTATATAAACCTTTGAATGTCAGGTTTGCCCTTCTTTTACTATTATCTACTTGATGAAGCCTTTTGAGGCGAAACGCGTCTACATATTATTTTAATTACTTTATAATAAAGAATTTAATTTGGCATAGAACACTTTATTGCCATTTCTTTTTATATTCTTTTTATATTTTCTATTTATAATTTTATTTTTATTTGTGCACCTGATCTACACCCATAAGGAACCCAAAGAATCCATAGGTGGGGATTATACCACCCAGGCGTTTATACCGAGCAGTATAGACCTGCTCTATAGAATGTAAGTAATCTACTTTACATCCTTTTGCTTTACTGTATACAGAGAGCACTATATTCTTATTCTCTCATTTTGGGTTGAATAATATTTACTCGAACACGGAATTTGGGCAAGAAACTCTCCAATCAAACACTACTTTACATATCCTTGAGTGGGGATTGTTCCACTTCACGCGCTTAATATCAGAGCTAGGATCTAGCTCTGAAGAGTGTGAGTACGGCTATTTTATTATTTTAGAATTTTATTCCCGCTGATATACTGTACCATTGGAGTTCTGTTTCCCTTTCATATATTCTTCATTGGATTCGAGTACATCACTGTGAAGATTCCACTCCATTTGACGTCTCAGGATTTCCTGTTTCCTCAAAAGATCTCACCATTACGGACTCTTGATAAGTGTTTTGGACTATTGTTTTATTACCATTTTATATTTATCATTACCATTTTATATTTACTTTTATTATTTTATCTTATACTGTGTATATGTTTTATTATACATTTTAGGTGCACTCTTATCCTTTTTTTTATTTATTTTTACCTTTTATATTTAGGGGATTATAGGGGACTCCCCTCTGAGAGGTGCTGCCTTCTTTATTTATTTGTGTGGCAGTAGTGCGCTGATTTTTTTTTTTTTCTCTTTTCGTATCATTTTAGTTTTGCCTCCAAAACCCCCTATTAATTTGCTGCTATACGCTAAAGACCACACTTCTACTCACCAATTATGTCTATTTTCGATTTTAGAAACAATTTTGTTATTGATATTAATCATGCTTTTAATACCGAACAAAACCTCCCTACATATTCAAGGATCGATCATTTTAACCAAAGGGAGTTATTTACAAAATTAGAGAAAGCACTTACAATGGAAATTAAACTTAAATGGGAATTAGCCACTTTAAAGAAATACCTAGAAGAAAGAATAACCCCTAGAGGATTAAGACTTTTTAAAGAGCCTACTTCAGATAGAGATGACGAAGAATTTATGAGAGACTGGTATAATAAGCTAGAAGTATGCACTTTTGGTCTCATGGATACACTTATTATTAAAAAAAAAAAAAAACTTTTAGCCCTTGATATGGAAATAAACGATTTAAAAGATAAGATGTTAACATTTACAGAAACACAAGTTTTTAAACAAAATTCTATTCTTATACAGAATAAAATTGAAAAAGTGGAATTGGACACAAAACATATTAAGGTAAAAAAATATATCCGTGATAAACAAGATTACTCTAACAACCAGGTCCGTTCCTACCACAAAAGAAATATTCCAGATAATAGAATCTACCCATCCTCCAATACCTACCAAAATGATCAGACACTCAAAACACACCACCATCGTTTACCCAGAAGAGAAACCCAATATCCCCCTCACCCCCCTGCAAGAAAGCCTTCCTTCACATCATCACGTAATTATCACTCTAATCGATCACACGCTACTAATAAATATTCCAATTATCAAATTCAATACAGACACTCACTGCACCACTTACACGATTCACTCCCTTCGACACATAATACCACCAATCACATCAATAACACCCGTCACTCTCCTGGTTTGTATCAAAATGAAAGAAACATTCCACAGAAAACTCAAAGACCAAGGTACGCACAAAGACACCTTGAAGCCCAAAGATCCCCTCCTAGTTATGTTCACAACAACAGATATCAACTGTTATCTGTGGATTCAGAAACTGACAATGAGGATTATTTTTTAGAGTTGAGCACTCAAAACAACGCATATGCACTAACGCCACACCCTACAAAAAACAAAAAACGAAGTCTGAATTTAGAGGAAGGAGAAGTGGTAGAAGACTCCAAAAGAGAAAGGCTACACAGACAAAAATTAAACCTAATGAAAATGACCTCGGTATTTTTAAGTTATCCCAAAAGGCACTAACATCTACTCAAATATTAGTCTTAACTAAAGGTCTTAAATTTGCCCCTACAAACCCTTTTAAAGCTTTTATAGACATCAATAAGTTTGTCAGAAAGGCAACTCTTAAAAGATTTTTTGCACATAAAGATGAAGAACCCCATAATGTACAACCTACAGCTACCTCATTATCAGAATCACATAAAATTATTTCTACTCCTCTAAAGAAAACTTCGATTTTCTTTCCCTCCAACTTTAAATCAGGTCCTTTAGAAGTTTTTGAAAAACTAGTTACCAAAGACCTAGAAAAAATTCATAGAAACAAATATGATCGAGATAATCTAACACAATCGGAGCGTGTAGCATTACAACAATTACAAAAAGACGAAAATATTGTTATAAAACCTGCAGACAAAGGGGGAGGTATTGTCATTTTAAAAGATATGTATATCAAAGAAGCCATGAGACAACTAAACGATTGTACAGTCTATGAAAAACTTATGCGCGACCCAACATCCAAAATACAACAGGTTTTAACTTCATTTTTAATTAAGGGCCGTGACCAAAATATTTTAACTAAACAGGAATTTGAATATCTAAATATCTCTCATCCTATCATTCCGGTCATATATTTTTTACCAAAAATTCATAAAAGTATTACCAATCCTCCCGGTAGGCCTGTCGTCTCAGGGATTAAGTCTAATTTACCCGAATACCTGGACATTCTGTTGCAGCCTTCAGTGAAACGTATGAAGTCATATCTAAAAGATTCTATGACTTTACTTTGTTTTTTAAACAATTTTAAATGGAAAAACACATACATTTTAGTGACCTGTGATGTACAATCTTTATACACCATTATCCGTCATGATCAAGGCTGTCGTGCAGTAGAAAATATTTTAAAAGCAGAAAACAATATCTCAGAACAACAGATAGATTTTATTACTCAGGGCATAAACATTATTTTAAATAATAACTACTTTTGGTTTTTAGATTCCTTTTATTTACAAAAACAGGGCACTGCTATGGGGACCAGGTTTGCACCCAGCTATGCCAACCTATTTATGGCAGAGTGGGAATCCACCACCATTCTAGGCGGGCATGGCTGGCAGACAAACCTGGTCACCTATTTTAGGTACATAGACGATCTGCTTTTTATCTGGGATGGCCCAGAAAATCTACTTAATCAGTTTTTGCAGCACCTTAATAAAAATGATAAGGGTATTATTTTAACTTGGGATTATAGTAAATCCTCTATCCATTTCTTAGATTTAGAAATCTTTATTAATGACGAACGTATTCATACGAAAACTTTTTTTAAAGAAGTATGTACTAACAATGGTATTGACGTATCGAGTTGTCATCATAAGCCCTGGCTTCAAGGAATTCCTAAAAGTCAACTCCTCCGCTTACGTAGAAATTGTTCCCTTACACAAGATTTTGAGGAACAATCTCAATTGTTGTCCAATAAATTTCTCCAAAAAAAACTACCCTAGGAGTGACTTAGATAAAACATTAAAGAATATCAGTGAAACCAACAGATCACAATTATTAGAATATAAGACTTATAAAGAAACCAAAACTGCCCCAATATTGCCAATTATTTTCGACTTCAATAACAAAAGCAATGTTTTGAAGAAGATTATAAAAAAAAAGGGATTTAAAAACGAGACTAGCTGAGCATTGCAGAAATATTCTAAAAGGTTACGAAAACCATTCAGTCTCGAAACACTTCTTACAACATGGAAAGAATCCAAAATTTCTAAAATGTATCGGTATTGACACATGTAATATTCCTTGGAGAGGGGGTGACATTAAAAAAGTTTTAGGTAAGAAAGAAATGGAATGGGCATATAATTTAAAAACTCTTGCCCCTACAGGGTTAAATATTGATTTTGATCTTTTTAACTTTCTGTAATAACCTAGATTGTGCTTTTATTATTATTAATTTTTTTGTATTCTTTTTTACTATTCAATTCTGTGCTTATACATGTCAATTTTATTTTATAACTATTGTTATTATTTCTCTTATTTTTTACATTGAGTATATTTCATATTTTATATTTGTACTCATTACATGTATTTTTTATATAGATTATATTTTATTATGCCCCAGTTATTTATTTATATACTGTGGTGTGTTTTGTATATTTGTATTATACTGAGGGTGCTGCCGGAGCTGGCTTGGAGGCTCTTGGGGGATTGAGATCTCCCTCCTCCTATTCGAATTTTTATTGAGCAGCCCTCCCATCTTCTGACGTATGCGTTCCGTTCGCTTTGGAACGCATGCGTCCTATCCCAGCACCACGTGACGCGGAAGTAACTAGAGTCGCTCGTCACGTGATTATGACGCATGCGTTCCATGTAGACGGAGCGCATGCGTTCCACTTGAGCATCACGTGACGCGGGAGTAATTTGAGCCGCACGTCACGTGATTGCTTTCTTTTATGTAATTTTAGCTTTATTAACTCTCGTTTTTATATTATTTTTATACATCTATCTTATAATCCTTTTTATTATATCAATACATATTATAATAATTGGTTTTGAACATCACTATAATATTAACGTTTTGATGACGTCATTTTGGCGGAAATTTTAAATCTTCATAACATTATTGTATGTTATATAAACCTTTGAATGTCAGGTGTGCCCTTCTTTTACTATTATCTACTTGATGAAGCCTTTTGAGGCGAAACGCGTCTACATATTATTTTAATTACTTTATAATAAAGAATTTAATTTGGCATAGAACACTTTATTGCCATTTCTTTTTATATTCTTTTTATATTTTCTATTTATAATTTTATTTTTATTTGTGCACCTGATCTACACCCATAAGGAACCCAAAGAATCCATAGGTGGGGATTATACCACCCAGGCGTTTATACCGAGCAGTATAGACCTGCTCTATAGAATGTAAGTAATCTACTTTACATCCTTTTGCTTTACTGTATACAGAGAGCACTATATTCTTATTCTCTCATTTTGGGTTGAATAATATTTACTCGAACATGGAATTTGGGCCAGAAACTCTCCAATCAAACACTATTTTACATATCCTTGAGTGGGGATTGTTCCACTTCACGCGCTTAATATCAGAGCTAGGATCTAGCTCTGAAGAGTGTGAGTACGGCTATTTTATTATTTTAGATTTTTATTCTTGCTGATATACTGTACCATTGGAGTTCCTGTTTCTGTTTCCCTTTCATATATTCTTCATTGGATTCGAGTACATCACTGTGAAGATTCCACTCCATTTGACGTCTCAGGATTTCCTGTTTCCTCAAAAGATCTCACCATTACGGACTCTTGATAAGTGTTTTGGACTATTGTTTTATTACCATTTTATATTTATCATTACCATTTTATATTTACTTTTATTATTTTATCTTATACTGTGTATATGTTTTATTATACATTTTAGGCGCACTCTTATCCTTTTTTTATTTATTTTTACCTGTTATAACTCAACAACCTGCAGTGCCTTAGGCCTCCCACTACAAAAGCCCTTCTATAAACCTGACACCTCCTCCTAGATTCAGTGGTGACCCCCCAAGGAAGTTGTGAATTCTTGAACCAAATAGACTACCACTTTGATGCTTCGCCTAGATCTTTTCCTTCAGACCGGGCCAAAATAGGTTATTTCATGAACCAGTTGACTGGCAAGACTTTGGCATTGGCAAACCCTTTATGGGAATACAAGCGTTCTATAGCTTATAACTACAAGGAGTTTAAGCTATCATTTGAACCACCAGGGAAGGAGAAATCAGCTGCTAAAGCCTTGATTCTTATCAAACAGGGTAATCATTTGGTATCAGATTATGCCATAGAATTTTGTATGTTGGCTCATAAAGTCGACTGGACCAATAGTGGCTTTGTAACAGCATTTGCTGAGGGCCTGTCTGAGACCTTATTGCGTGAAACTGCCGCTATTGTGGGGATATTTATGGGATGATAATATTAAGCAGTCGAGAATTGCCCACTTTTTCAATTCTCTTAGATCTTAGAGATCATTTATCATGTAAGTGAAAAGTATTCCATAAATAATTCACAATCTGTTATAAAAATAGATTTTATTATTATTGTAACAAATTAATTAACAATAATATTAGGCAAGTCTACAGAAGTGATAAAATTGCTCTCAACACCAGTGAGGTATCCCCTACACCTTCACATAAAATGACATATAATACACAAAAAGTAGGTGGAGCAAGTGACAATAATAATAAAATGTACTTCCCTCTCTTCTACCTTTCTTGCTGTAAAAGATAGAGAGGTACAAGATAGTGCAGATATTTCTTATACACAATATATATAGAAAAAACCAAATATAATGCACTCACAATGGAAGAGCCATAGATTAGAACCTGGCTCTGGTGTGAATCTCCTCTGGGATCTTAATAGGGTGATCCCCAAACCTCTTTGATGATACTTGTTAGAGTATAGCTTCTTTTTCCTTTTTCTTTCAATACCAGGCAATGGAGATAGAGTATATTCCAGGGAAAAAATATTTATTAACAAAAAAATTATAAAATCAATATAAATGATATAAATATAAAGGGTAAGACCTCCCAGTGTCCAGTAGACTTGCCAAAACGCGTTTCGCCGGTATGTGGCTTCCTCAGTTGGCATCTGAGGAAGCCACATACCGGCGAAACGCGTTTTGGCAAGTCTACTGGACACTGGGAGGTCTTACCCTTTATATTTATATCATTTATATTGATTTTATAATTTTTTTGTTAATAAATATTTTTTCCCTGGAATATACTCTATCTCCATTGCCTGGTATTGAAAGAAAAAGGAAAAAGAAGCTATACTCTAACAAGTATCATCAAAGAGGTTTGGGGATCACCCTATTAAGATCCCAGAGGAGATTCACACCAGAGCCAGGTTCTAATCTATGGCTCTTCCATTGTGAGTGCATTATATTTGGTTTTTTCTATATATATTGTGTATAAGAAATATCTGCACTATCTTGTACCTCTCTATCTTTTACAGCAAGAAAGGTAGAAGAGAGGGAAGTACATTTTATTATTATTGTCACTTGCTCCACCTACTTTTTGTGTATTATAAATAATATTAGGCAGCATGCATAATAATTATCGGTGAATAGTTAGTATAACATAGTATACAATACAATGGAATGGGTATACACGTTTCAATGGCTAAACAGCATTTTCTGTCAAGACTTACACGATTTATGAGGTTATCCTTACAGACAAAAAGTGAAGCTTTTCACAGCGAAGGGGCATAAAACCCTGGCTAACAGATCAACTGAATAACCCCTTCAATGCTGGCTAGATCCTCCTAGGCAGCTAGTATCCTATTCTCCTGTGATTTTCAATTAAAATAACATTTAAACCAGTTCATGAGTCATTTCCTGGAACCATCCAATAAGAATAATCTACCAGATTTTTACAAAAACAAAACCGAATTTAAATTTGTCTAAAAAGATATCTAATCTTATATTAGAGCAAATCAATACACCTGGATAAAAACAGCGGTATGCTAACACGTGATACTATCACATTAATATATAATTATTCTTAATTCCACCTGCAGAATGGAATGTTTATAACTATATATTCTTTAGTTAACTAAGATTTCTAAATATTGAAATCTGACCGTGGTTTATCGAGTCATATATCATGCTATTAGTAAATTTTAATTAATTTAAATTAATTAAATAAAACCAGCATAATTACCAGTTATGTAGATATTCTCATCAGATGAGTAGGTAGTCCCCCAGACTTGATTGGTTGTATGTAGGTGCATGAGTTATAGTGAAAGGTGGTGTTGGTTAGAAAGTCAGTAAAATTCTAAGTGTTAGAGTTTTAAGAGTAGAGTGTTAGTCCCAGAGATTGTTTCTTGAGCCTCTCTCTCTGCATGTCCGACTTGGAATCCCCAAACTTCCAATTCCTCTCTCTCTGTCTCCAACTCCAACTACCCTCTGTATCCCTTCGTCCTTACTTTTAAAGGGCCAGACTCTTTGTACGTCATTAGTTGATAACCCAATAGGAAGCTGTAGGTGTGTCCAATCTATGGGTCGCAATTTAGGTATTTGATCCATAGATGGCAGTCTCGTCTAACGAAACCTTCCTATCCAGGAAAGAGTTAACTTTTCCTGATGACGATTTTGACGTCATTTGGCTTATCCAAAATGACTACCATAACTTAGATTTGCTGTCAGTTCAAAGCGTTTATCTCAGTCTTTGTGGCAACTACTTTGGTCGTAACTTGTAAAATTGAAAGTTCTAAACTCAATTTCACCCCTTTCTTACAATGGTACCTTGTAAAATTTAGAAAGTAAAATTAATTACTTAGTCTTCTCTGTGTTTAGATAATACATTCCTTTAACATTTAGACAGAGCATTCCATCCCCCTTGCTTAATTGCTTATCTTGGTTAGTGAAAGTAAGAAGAAACTATGTCTCTGTTATCCTGAAGATAGCAAAATGGAGTCTGTTTTGTTCTGAGTGGCTGTGGCAATATACACTTTTAATTTCTTTTTAGCACAAAATGTCTGTTGATATAAATATTCTGACACTATAGTCTAACCTGAAAGGTAGAATGACTTTATCATGTACATGACGCATATAGATAATAGACTCAGTAAAAGGGAGAGGTTGAAAGGCAGACTAAAGCGCTTGTCTGTTCCTTTGGCTCTTCATTTTTCTCCTTCCCCTGCTTCTTCCCAACCTGATCCTGAAACCATGCAGTTAGGGATAACTAAAGTATTGGAGGCTGAGAAGCAATACAGGATAGGTAAGGGATTATGTTTGTATTGTGGCAAACAAGGTCATTTACATTTAGCATGTCCCATCCATCCTGAAAACTTACGCACCTAAGGACCATTAGGGGCCAGCCTTAGTTGTACATGTCCCCTAATATGCCTCTAAGTAGATTTCTGCCTCATTAGAGATATTTGCCAGAAGCTCAAGGAAGCAAATTGAAGGGTCAGAGTAAGACCCGTCTAGGGGTTCTGCCTTGATGTTGGCAGGCGGGCATTCCCTCCAGTGGCCATTGGAGTAACTAAATGACCTCCATTTGTTTAAAGGAACACTATAGTCACCTAAATTACTTTAGCTAAATAAAGCAGTTTTAGTGTATAGATCATTCCCCTGCAATTTTACTGCACTATTCACTGTCATTTAGGAGTTAAATCACGTTGTTTCTGTTTATGCAGCCCTAGCCACACCTCCCCTGGCTATGATTGACAGAGCCTGCATGAAAGTAAAACTGGTTTCACTTTCAAACAGATGTAATTTACCGTAAATAATTGTATCTCAATCTCTAAATTGAACTTTAATCACATACAGGAGGCTCTTGCAGGGTCTAGCAAGCTATTAACATAGCAGGGGATTAGAAAATCGTAATTAAACAGAACTTGCAATAAAGAAAGCCTAAATAGGGCTCTCTTTACAGGAAGTGTTTATGAAAGGCTGTGCAAGTCACATGCAGGGAGGTGTGACTAGGGTTCATAAACAAAGGGATTTAACTCCTAAATGGCAGAGGATTGAGCAGTGAGGCTGCAGGGGCATGTTCTATAAACCAAAACTGCTTCATTAAGCTAAAGTTGTTCAGGTGACTATAGTGTCCCTTTAAATATACATAGGGATTAAGGAGAGAGTGCAGGTAACTTTTTTCTTTGGTTTTTACTCTAAGTAGATTTCTGCTTCCCATCTCTCTATTTTGGAGTGGTACTGTTGCTGCTGCTGAAAATGTTATCGATGCAGAATATACTCACTTGCATGAAGTACCACTAAGAAGCAGGAAGCAGAACAACACCTTTGGCGTTCAGGCCAGAGATGGTAGACCCCCTCAAGAATCTTTGATTGCTCAGAAAACCTGTTCTGATACTCTATCCATAGGTGGTTTACATAAGGAGTCTATTGTTTTCCAGGGTATAGCCTCTCCTACCTATCCTGTTGTCTTAGGTTTCCCATGACTTTGTTTACACAACCCCACATAGACTGGGTTCAGGGGGAAGTATAGTGATGGGGTGATTCATGCAGGGAAAGATGCATACAACCTGTCAAACCTATTGATACTATTAATGTACCTACAGCCACGCCTTTATCTATGGAAATCCCTTCTCAATATATGTCTGTTAAAGAGGTGTTTAACAAGAGCCATGCTGAATCCTTGCCACCACGTAGACCTTACAACTGTGCCATCAATTTGTTGCCTGTTAATATGCCTCCAAGATGTTGTGTGTATCCATAGTCTCCGCAAGAAAGCGTGACAATGGAGGAATACATACAAGAATCTCTCTCTAAGGGTTTCATACGCCGCTCCTCTTCTCCTGCTGGTGCAGGTTTTTTGAGACCCTGTATAGACTATAGAGGCCTAAATAAAATAACCACAAATAATGCCTATTCCATTCCTCTTATATTGGAATTGTTCAATAGACTCAAATGGGCTACCATTTTTTACTAAATTAGATCTCCGCAGTGCTTACAATTTAGTAAGGATAAAGGAGAGGCATGAATGGAAGACTGCATTTAACACCAGGAGTGGGCATTATGAGTATTTGATCATGCCCTTTGGTCTGTGCAACACACCCGCTGTCTTTCAGGACTTAATTGATGATGTCTTGAGAGATTATATACACTCATATGTCCTAGTATATCTTGACGATATACTCATCTTCTCTCCTGATTTCTGCTCACATCACATGCATGTGAGGACAGAGCTACAGACATCACTTAAGAATGGTCTTTATTGCAAATTGGAGAAATGTCTATTTGATCAGACTGAACTTCAATTAATAAAACTAAAATCAGTTGGTTTATGTGAACAATCGTGTTCTTTGATTGAACACTAGCTTAAATATAGAGTGCAGAGAGTAATTGTAAATGGAAATTTTTATATTGGGCAAAAGTAGTAAGTGGAGTACCTCAGGATTCTTTCCAGGGAGAGTACTGGGCAGACAAGTGCCATATGAGATTCAATACAGATAAATGTGGTAATGCATTTTGGAAAAAAGGAATCCACAAGCCACTTCTACATTGTGGGGTAGAGTTAGGGATAACATTAAATGAAAAAGACTTGAGAACTAGTTTAGATCACAAACTAGGCAACAGTATGCAATGCCAGTCTGCTAGTACAGTGCTTTTATGTATAAAACGGGGATTTGATTCACTTGATCCAAATATAATTTTGCCTCTTTACAAATCAATGGTAGGACATCACCTTGAATATGTGATGCAACTTTGTGCACCAGTTTTAAAGAAGGATATTGCAGAGGTGGGCTACAAAGCTAGCAAGGGGGAAGGGAAATATTAATTATGAGGAAAGGCTAGAAAAACTGGGATTGTATTCAACAGAGGATATGTGATAACACTAAACAAATATATACAGAGCCAGTGCAAACTGCTATGTGCTAACCTATGAATTAGTAGAAGTATATAACAAGAGGTCACCCATTTAGACTGAAAGAAAGGTTTTTTTACAGTAAGAACAATAAAGATGTAGAATACTCTGCCTAGAAATGCTGTATTATCAAATTCTATAGAAAAAAAACATAAATGCTTTTTTTGCATAAACAGAATATTCAAGGATATAATTGGATGTAAAAATATATATGTATATAAACAGGTTTCCGTCAGGAGAGAGATATGGATTCAAGAATTATTATTTTTCCCACTTTTTGTGAATATATTTAAACTGCATGGCATGGTTTTTTTGCAAGCCTTCTATTATTCCTTGCACATCATTGCAGGCTTGTCCACTGCCTTCCACCCTCGGTCAAATGGACAGACCAAAATAACTAATCAACCCTCAAAACTTTTCTCCATTGTTACACTACCCACCTACAGTCCGACTGGAAGAATTTATCAACTGCCGAACTGTCATACAATATTAACCTAATTCTCCTGGTCTTCCTACTCTCACTCCCATTCCGCATGCAAACAGCCATGTCCTACAACTGTGCCAAGGATTCACATGTGCACAAAGAATGTTGTAGGACAGGCTACTTTCCTATAAGATATACAGTTCATAACCGGGGAACCTCTCCTACACATACCGAGGGTCAATTCGTTTGGATATCAACAAGATATTTAAAAGTATCCTGTGCTTTCCAGAAATTGGGACCAAAGTACAAACTAAATTTTACCTGTGATGGCACAACTTGACTTCCCCAAACAATATCACATCCAACAATTTGTTTGTGGAGAATTCTATATTCCATGTTTTTTTGCTGAAACTCATGAAGGACAACCTCTTCCCTACTCGAACTCCACCGCCTCAGAACCTCATCGAACCTCATCGACTTTCTAGCTAACTATTCTGAGCATGAAGTCCAGAACATAATTAACTCCTGTATCAGAGGGGGAAGCCTTGAATATTTTATCCGCTGTAAAGGATATGGCCCTAAAGAAATATTCTGGGAACCTGCTAACAATGTACATGCTCCACATCTTAGTCGTCTGTTTCATCATCGGAATCCTGATCACATTCTCCTCACTTTCTCAAGCTGGGGACTCCAGCGGAGGTTGTCTTGGCCAATCCTCCTCAGCAGCTGTGTGTGGTGCTTTTCCGAGCACCAGGAGCAATCACAGACTATACAGACTCTGTTGTTCATGAATCGGCTTGAATGCTGCTCACCTTGGTTGTCTGAGGTGGTTGCCTATTCTCACTAGCGGTCCACCTCCCAAGATGACTTCACCATTAAAGGGAAAGGAAGTGTGACATGTAGAAGGAGTGCCTGTGACATGCGAGTGGCATGCCTCCTTTCCCCTATACATATGCCAGTCGGACAGTCCTTGTTTACAGTTGTATTGTGTTACCTACCCATGCTCTTTGCTAGTTATCACCTATTACCTGAATTTTTTGTCTATCTCTTTATGAACCTGTGCTGCTTTGACTGACATTTTGCAATACTGGCTACGTCTCTGCCTTGCCCCTACTGGTACTTCGCTTTGGTTTTGTATTTGCTACCTATTTCCGCATTCTGAGCTCTAATTACAATATCCTGATACCTAGGTATTCTTCTGTTCTAGAACAGAAGAAAGGGATCAGCGCTCTCTATCTATACAAAATACAACAGAAACAATAATAAATAAGTAAAAAGTGGCAGCACACCTAAAAAGTAGGGCTCCCTCACAGGCCTTACAACAGAAATGGTACAGAAAAAAGAAAGGAAAGCAGCGCCACTATAAACCACATAAATTAAAAGAGCACAGAATAGGCAGACTAGAATGCAATATATAGAATGCAATATATATGATAGATAATAAGCAAATAGAAGTCCAGAATAAATAGTCTGACTGGTAGATGAATCAAACAACGAGGTATATCTTTGTAGTGGTGAATACAGTCTTTTGTGGTGGGGGATTCTTCAGAGTGGTGTAGATGCGTCTTTGTACATCATATGAAATGAGAAAATAACAACTGATGGTATAGTATGTCCCGAAAGGGGTAGAAGCAATAAAAGAGTATATGGTCCTACTCACGTTTTCAAGAGCTATGGACTTAGCTCTAGTGTTGATAATGTACAGTGGTATAATCCCCACTTATGGGATACGTGAGGTCTTAGTATTCTTTCTTGATTAGGGAACCATATGTGGAAATAAAAGCGGGAACAACAATGGTGCTCAAAGTATAAAATGCCAGAGGTGAGAAGATAAAAAACCAAGTGGTTACTCACATTTAGTTGAACAGACTAACTGTTCAATGAATACAGCTTGAGTGGTATAATCCCCACCTAGGATTCTTGGGAGTAATATCCTCACTGGAAAGTAAAAACACTTCTGTGCCGGATAAAAGGATGGTAGTAGTAAAAAAGTAAAATAATAATAGTAATAAAAAGTAAGATGGCTAACTCACAGTAAGAAAGTGGCCAAAATACCTTTATTTAATACAATATAGTTTAAAAAAAACACAACGCGTTTTACCCTTAGGCTTTATCAAGTGGAGATCAGAAAGTACATCCTGTTACATACAGGTTTATATAGGCAGTGAACATATTAGAAAATGGCGCCAAAATGATGTCATAATTTTTTTATTTTTTTTTCAAAAGTGCTAAATTTTATATGTGTAAGTGAGTACATACCTATATGTGAAACATGTGATAGTTTAAAATTAAAAACGAGGTTTTAAACTCACAATACCTTACATATTCTATTTAGATACAACAGTCACATGATCGGTGGCCTTTTTTTTTTCAAAAGTGCTAAACTTTATATGTATCAGTGAATACAAACCTATATTGGAGACATGTGATAGTCTAAAATTTTAATTAAAAACAAGGTTTTATACTCACAATACCTTGCATATTATTTAAATAGAACAGTCACGTATATAAATATGTACTTCATACACAAAATAATTATAGAAGATTATAAAATATAAGAAATATATTATAAAAAATTAATTATAAAAAATTGTTTTTGGTCAGTGGATCTGCAGACAATGCATCTGTTGCATTTGAAAAAACCTTTAGAATTTGATAAAAATGATGGATTGCTTGTATTGGCTTTTTTTGTATAATTTTTAGTAAGCATTGTCTTTAGGTTTGTGGCCCCTCTAAAAATGATATGGGGTTTATCTGGGATGAGTGTCTTTAAAATTTCGTCTTGTTTTAAAATGTGCCAGTGTTTTTGAATAGTTTTTTTCACAATTTTATTCTTATTGTCAAAGTTAAAGATGATCGGCATGGATGGTGGGTCTTTATTTTTATTCGTATTATATTCTAAAAGCTCGAGTCTTTCTTTTTGTTTCACTGCTTTGAGGGATTATTCTAGCTTTTCTTTTGGGTAATTTTTACTGATAAATTGAGCTTCTAGTGTTCTAGCTTGTTCGTTGAAATCTGTATTAAGGGAACAGTTCTTGCGAAGACATAGGAACTGACCTTTAGGGACCCCATCTAACCATGGTTGGTAGTGGCAGCTTGATCTGTCAATGACTGTGTTGGTGCACACTTTAAAAAAAAAAAAAGTTCTAGTGTTAATATTCCCATCCTGGATAAAAATTTGGATGTCTAAAAAATTTATTAAATCTTTGCTGTGTTCTGATGTTAAAATGATGCCACTATTGTTGTTGTTTAGATGGTTTAAAAAAAGTTTAAGTGAGGTTTCAGGACCTTTCCAGATAAAAAAACAAGTCGTCTATGTATCTAAAATAGGATACTAGGTTTGCTTTCCAGGGGTGATCTCCCCAGATTGCTTTAGACTCCCAATTGTCCATAAAAAGATTGGCATAACTTGGTGCAAACCTAGTACCCATAGCTGTGCCTTGTCTTTGAATGTAAAAAGTGTCTAAAAACCAAAATAGTTATTTGTTAAAATAATTTTTATCCCTTCTAAGATAAAATTAATTTGTTTTTCTGCAATTTTATTATCCGTTTTTAATCTTCCACTCAAGCTGTATTCATTGAACAGTTAGTCTGTTCAACTAAATGTGAGTAACCACTTGGTTTTTTATCTTCTCACCTCTGGCATTTTATACTTCCTCTATTAAATCTAATATATTCAAATTCATTTAAATTTATTGCAATCAAATTTATTCTAATTATTCCAATTGATATTCATATGTTTAAAATATCTTTAAAATATCTGTAGAAGGTATATTATACCATATATAATTGATAGATACACATAGAGATTCATATCAATATGAATATGCTCAATGTCTGGTAATTCATGTGCACTTTTATAAATCTATGTTTTTTGTGAATAAGTATTATGAATTTCATTGTGTTCATCTGTAATACTATGCTGAGAATGCTGTTTGAGCTGCTATCATTGATACACACTGTGTTTTCACTCGATCCGCGAAACCGGAAGTGACGTCATGCGGAAGTAATATGCGTTCCACGGTGGAACGCACGCCAACACCTGTGAACATTTGAGTGATTAAAGGACGGATATTTAAGAAGATCCCCATTCCTATCACAGCTACACATCCCTGAGGAAGTCCAGAGAAGGACGAAACGCATTGGAATTGTTTTTATTTTGTCCCTGCATTGAACTTTTATTTCTTATTGTCTTTGGTGCTGCTATCACTGTTCCAGATTCTGTATCCTGATTGGTTCAGCTGCTGCATATCAATACCACCCAGTGTGGAGACAAGCTGCTTTTACTCTGATACATTGTAAGTGCAATACATGTAATAAAATTGTTACTTTTTATACAATCTGCACTATCTTTTTTCCTTTTTCTATTTGGAGTGAATTAGAAGATTTGCTGTTCATATATATTTGGATTCATCGCTGGAGGTCCTTCATACTTTCCAGTCCCTTAATAAGAGGGAGATATGCCTGATTTCATCTTACCCTTGTGAGTTTTCTACCACCCATATTCTCAGGTGGTCTTTAACAATATTACACTATATATTGTTTGTATATCTCTCTACAGATACATCTTGCATTTAAATATCTCAACATATATTCAGTTTGTATTCATTTACATATTATCACTTTTTGGTGATTCACATTATTTTGTACTTCTGGGTTTTTTCCTTTTTCTTGTCATTCTTCTGTTCTAGACTGCTGTGATCTGCTGATTACTGAGCTGCTCTCAAACAGATCTAAACTATATACTGACATATAACTAAACTATATACTGATACACAATTTTTGTGCTCTTTTTAATTAACATTAGAATTGCATATGCAAGTACTAATGGGTAGCATATAAAACAGTTTTCTTATTAGGATATTACATCAAAAACTAAAATCTATACAATAATGTCTTTAACTAGATTGTGTGTTTCCTCTTATTATGGCCATATGCTCCCTTTATTACTTTTCTCTATCATGATATGTCTGATCCCTCTGCAAATAACATTAGCCTAACCAAACACAAGCATGTAAAGTGATTTCTGTTATTTTCCATCTGGTTCCCATTTAAATTACTATTTCACTTTGCGTAAGTTTAGTTGCAGCATGTACAATAAATATATTTAACTAGGATTGCTGTGACCAATAATATTCTATCACTTCTGTCAGAGTAATTGGTTTTTGGTAAAGCTATATTTTGACATAGCACCAGTTCTGGGAATCTGGTCTGCATTCTTCCAAGGCACGTGCAAAATTAATCAAAACGCAGTTGTTGCAGGAGTGAATATCTTATTACGTTTGATATACATGGGTTAATGTTTTTCTTTATGTAGAGAAGAGTTCACATATAGACCAGATCATTCCATTAATCAAATTATTCAGAATGTTGGTTGGTAATAAGCCAACTTATAAAACCTTGAAACAATAGTTGTAAGCCTGAGCAGGTGTGCCTTAAAGCACTCTAATCCACAATCGAGACTCTGTGTTCACTTGCTAATCTTCTGCATTATACATTCAGTGGGTGAAGACTGGCAAAGGTGATGTTTATCTTGTATAATTTTCTCTTCTAATATGATGCTTATGCATCGCTTCCCTCCTCCGTTAGATGCTCACGCAGTCTCCACTCCTTCAAAAAATCATTAAAAACCCACTTCTTCATAAAAGCGTATCACTTAAACTGTTAATAGCTCCCGACTGATTCCTCTTCTGCAACTGTCACTAGTCTAATACTATCCTTACCTTTTTGTGTCACTTTACCCCACTCCCTCTAGCATGTAAGCTCATTGAGCAGGGCCCTCAACCCCTCTGTTCCTGTGTGTCCAACTTGTCTGGTTACAACTACATGTCTGTTCGTCCACCCATTGTAAAGCGCTGCGGAATTTGATGGCGCTATATAAATAACATAATAATAATCATCAGAAGACTGGTGAAGGTGATCGGTAAATAGTCAAGACACACTTGGGTTAATTTAAAAGAAACATAATAACACCAGAAGAAAATAGCCAGAAATGGGAGCACTGCATTGCTTCTTGTTATTATATTATCCCCATACTATTGAACAGAAGTATCAGAAAGCATTAGCCCTTCCTTGGTTACTTGGGAGTCCCCCCTTCCAGAATTTGTTTATGGAGAAGTCTTCAGATACCAAGGGATTATGGGGACCAACTGGATATCTCAAATCAAATATGGGAATCCTGATGACCACCATTATTAGTATATTTATTCATATACATAATATATGTATGAGAATGTGGTACTTGTACATTTACAATTTACTAGTGTCAGGAAGCTCATTTCAGTTTATAAAGGTTATTGTGCCAGTTCATTTTTTTGGTGTAATTTCCTCCTTATAATATTGTTATTCTGCATGTTGTGTTGAATAACTCAAGGGATTGTATGTAAATCAGATCACACAGTGACTGTTTCAGCTCTATTTGACTGAATTTCCTTGCCTACAGGGTCATTCACAACAAGTTATTTCAGACTTGAGATACAGCATGGCTTAAAATCGCAACGCATCTTCCTGTTTAGTTAAACATTAAGGCCCTAAGGAAACAGAGGGCCATCTTCAAATAGGGAGGTCTTGCATAGGTTTGGTTCTGATCCTTGGAAGTGGATTTGCACTGAACATATGTGATTTCTAGAGGTACTTTTAAGGTAACCCGGGCAAGTAACTGAAAATTAGCATTGTTGGAATCCTCTCACTAAAACAAGTTCCACAGTGCCATATTGATTTGGTATTCAGCTGTTGAAGGAGAGAAACAGTGAGTTAAGTCTTCTCATAGTCAGCTTTAGTCCAATGGCTCCTGGGTTTCCTAGCTTTCCTTTAGCTTAGGGGTCTTGATTTGTGACACTGCTACTCTCTGCCATAATATTTTCCTTGATTTTTATCCAATTCATGTAGGGTGAAGGCTGTCATATATGGCTAGGTGAGTGTCTTTAAGCATGTGGGCAGGTATAAAGCATTATGAATGGTCATAAGAGCTTGGATGTGTAAACATATTTATAAATATACACGGTATGTATATGGTATACAGATAGGTGTGATAATTCATTATTTTTCTTGCTTTGTTATAAAAATACCTTTTGCAGCAACCTCTAATTTTATTCTCATCAGCATTAAAGGGACACTATAGTCACCTGAACAACTTCAGCTTAACCCCTTAAGGACGGAGCCAAATGTACACGTTGTGAACGAAACAAAATGTAAACAAAACCTGGAATTTGCGCTACATCTGTCCAACCGTAATTCACCTCTTTCATATTAAATGCACCCACCCTTATTATATATCATTTTATTCAGGGAAAACAGGGCTTTCATTTAATATCAACTATTTAGCTATGAAACATAATTTAATATGAAATAAATTGGAGAAGAGATTTTTTTAAATTTTTTTAGTTCTACATGACATTTTAACTGTCAATGTCATAATACGGTTTGCTTTTACTGCAATAAAATACACATATTTGTATTCAGCAAAGTCTCACATGTAAAAAAGTACCCCCTATGTACAGGTTTTATGGCGTTTTGGGAAGTTACAGGGACAAATATAGCATGTTACATTTGAAATTGAAATTCGCCAGATTGGTTACGTTGCCTTTGGGACTTTATAGTAGCCCAGGAAAGAAATTTACACCCATAATGGCATATCATTTGCAATAGTAGACAACCCAAGGTATTGCAAATGGGGTATGTCCAGTCTTTTTTAGTAGCCATTTGGTCACAAACACTGGCCAAAGTTAGCGTTAGTATTTGTTTGTGTGTGAAAAATGCAAAAATGCCAATTTTGGCCAGTGTTTGTGACTAAGTGGCTACTAAAAAAGACTGGACATACCCCGTTTGCAATACCTTGGGTTGTCTACTATTGCAAATGGTATGCCATCATAGGAGTAATTTTCATTCTTGGGCTACCATAGGGTCTCAAAGGCACCGTAACCAATCTGGCGAATTTTAATGTGAAAAAAATGAAACGCAAGCCTTATATTTGACGCTGTAACTTTTGAAAAAACCATAAAACCTGTACATGAGGGGTACTGTTGTACTCGGGAGACTTCGCTGAACACAAATATTTGTGTTTCAAAACCGTAAAAAGTATCACAGGAATAATATCGTCCGTGTAACTGCTGTTTGTGCATGAAAAAGGCAAAAAACATCACTTTTACCGGCGATATCATCGTTGTAATACACTTTACTATTTTGAAACACTAATATTTGTGTTCAGCGAAGTCTCCCAAGTAGAACAGTACCCCCCATGTACAGGTTTTATGGTGTCTTGGAAAGTTATAGGGTTAAATATAGTGCTAGTAAATTAAATTCCCTTTACTTTCGGCATGGGTTGTCAGGCAGGTCCCGCTAATTGTAATTAATTAAGATACCTAATTATGTAAAAATATTACATAAATATATATGTAGAATTAATATATGTATATATATTAATATGTGAATCTATATGTGTATATATATATATATATATATATAATTTTTTTCAAATATTTTTATTTATATATAGGTATATATATAGTGATATATACGTATATATTTATGTATGTAGATATATATACAGGGAGTGCAGAATTATTAGGCAAGTTGTATTTTTGAGGATTCATTTTATTATTGAACAACAACCATGTTCTCAATGAACCCAAAAAACTCATTAATATCAAAGCTGAATATTTTTGGAAGTAGTTTTTAGTTTGTTTTTAGTTATAGCTATGTTAGGGGATATCTGTGTGTGCAGGTGACTATTACTGTGCATAATTATTAGGCAACTTAACAAAAAACAAATATATACCCATTTCAATTATTTATTATTACCAGTGAAACCAATATAACATCTCAACATTCACAAATATACATTTCTGACATTCAAAAACAAAACAAAACAAATCAGTGACCAATATAGCCACCTTTCTTTGCAAGGACACTCAAAAGCCTGCCATCCATGGATTCTGTCAGTGTTTTGATCTGTTCACCATCAACATTGCGTGCAGCAGCAACCACAGCCTCCCAGACACTGTTCAGAGAGGTGTACTGTTTTCCCTCCTTGTAAATCTCACATTGATGATGGACCACAGGTTCTCAATGGGGTTCAGATCAGGTGAACAAGGAGGCCATGTCATTAGATTTTCTTCTTTTATACCCTTTCTTGCCAGCCACGCTGTGGAGTACTTGGACGCGTGTGATGGAGCATTGTCCTGCATGAAAATCATGTTTTTCTTGAAGGATGCAGACTTCTTCCTGTACCACTGCTTGAAGAAGGTGTCTTCCAGGAACTGGCAGTAGGACTGGGAGTTGAGCTTGACTCCATCCTCAACCCGAAAAGGCCCCACAAGCTCATCTTTGATGATACCAGCCCAAACCAGTACTCCACCTCCACCTTGCTGGCGTCTGAGTCGGACTGGAGCTCTCTGCCCTTTACCAATCCAGCCACGGGCCCATCCATCTGGCCCATCAAGACTCACTCTCATTTCATCAGTCCATAAAACCTTAGAAAAATCAGTCTTGAGATATTTCTTGGCCCAGTCTTGACGTTTCAGCTTGTGTGTCTTGTTCAGTGGTGGTCGTCTTTCAGCCTTTCTTACCTTGGCCATGTCTCTGAGTATTGCACACCTTGTGCTTTTGGGCACTCCAGTGATGTTGCAGCTCTGAAATATGGCCAAACTGGTGGCAAGTGGCATCGTGGCAGCTGCACGCTTGACTTTTCTCAGTTCATGGCAGTTATTTTGCGCCTTGGTTTTTCCACACGCTTCTTGCGACCCTGTTGACTATTTTGAATGAAACGCTTGATTGTTCGATGATCACGCTTCAGAAGCTTTGCAATTTTAAGAGTGCTGCATCCCTCTGCAAGATATCTCACTATTTTTGACTTTTCTGAGCCTGTCAAGTCCTTCTTTTGACCCATTTTGCCAAAGGAAAGGAAGTTGCCTAATAATTATGCACACCTGATATAGGGTGTTGATGTCATTAGACCACACCCCTTCTCATTACAGAGATGCACATCACCTAATATGCTTAATTGGTAGTAGGCTTTCGAGCCTATACAGCTTGGAGTAAGACAACATGCATAAAGAGGATGATGTGGTCAAAATACTCATTTGCCTAATAATTCTACTCCCTGTATTATTTAGTTTCCTACATAGATTTTGATATAAATATATATATATATATATTAATATCACAATACAGTTAGAACGAAATAACACACATCTATATATTTTTAAATTATTTTTTTAATTATTTTTTTAATTTTATTTTTTAACGTATTTACATATTTAATTTTTTTATATTATATATAAATATAACAATAATTATATATATATATATATATATATAATGAGTATCAGTCTACGTGTAATTTGATATTAATATATATATATATATATATATATAATTATATATATATTAATAGTAAAATACACCTAGACAGTGTACGTGTGTGTATGTATATGTGTATATATATACTTAGATCATATATATAGTATATATATATGATCTAAGTATACATTTATTTTGTTTTACACTTTTTAATTTATTTTATTTTTATTTTCAGCCAGCAGGGGGATCACCTGTCATTACAGGCAGCCCCCCTGCTGGCAATGCAGGAGGCAGCTATCCCGGCCATGTGATTGTGAGGTCCTCGCAAGGACCTCACTCTCACATGGCCGGGGGGCACCGGAGGAGGAGGATCTGCCGCGGGGGGGCTCCCTGGGTAAGTAATGAAAGACCGGAGGGCGTACAATTACGCCCGGCGGCGTTTAGAGCCGCCTAAAATAGGGCGTAATTGTACGCCCTCCGGTCTTAAGGGGTTAATGAGGTTGTTCAGGTGAGTGTTACAGCTCCCTGCAGCCTTTTTCTTGTAAGCATTGTATTTTCATAGAAAATACAGTGTTTACATTGGAAGCTTGGAACACCTCCAGTTGCAGTCAATCAGACGGCCACCAGAGGGACTTCCGAGTTTAGAAGCCCTAAAAAGGCTTTATTCATGTCTGACGTATTTACGCATGGGTGAATACTTCAGACGTGCTATCAGCACACAAAGCACTGTGAACACGCTTTGTGTGCTGAGGCTGTCAGCACTGCGTGGGAGTGGCTTGAACTGACAGGCTGAAGACCGAAGAGGAGGAGGGGAGGATTCAAACTGTAAGTAAACTTATTTAGTGAGTGTGGGTGGGTGACTGAGGGTGAGTGGGTGAGGATGGATGGATAGATATGGATGATGGGAGTGGATGGATAGATATGGATGATGTGAAGGGATGGATATGGATGATGGGGATGGATATGGATGATGGGGATGGATATGGATGATGGGAGTGGATGGATATGGATTATGGGAGTGGATGGATATGGATGATGGGAATGGATGGATTTGGGGATGATATGGATGATGGGAATGGATGGATTTGGGGATGGATATGGATGATGGGAGTGGATGATGGAAATGGATGGATATGTATTATGGGGATGGATATGGTTGATGGATATGGATAGATGATGGGGATGGATATGGATGATGGGAATGGATGGATATGGATGGAGAAAGAGTGTATCTGTATGTCTAATTTTTTACTACTTGTGTGTTTGCATAGAAACACTATATAGAGAGAAATCCCTCTATATAGTGTTTCTATGCAAACACACAGTTTGGCTGAGGAGGGAGGCGGGTATAGAAAGCGAGCTGAGCTGTCAGTCAGACAGCTCAGCTCGTGAACGCGCATTCCGCGCACATGCCGCTCTATGCCGCTGCCATTCAATGCCGCTCTATGAAGAATACAATTGGTGCAGCGCGAAACCACGCATGCGCAATACATCGCGATGACGCTTCTCAAGGAAAAGCGTCCTATTGGCGATTTTGTCATTTTGATGAAAAAGGGGGCGTGGCCTAGCAGGGAGCTCGGCACTGGAACGGAGGTAAGTTTTATTATTAAAACTTACTCGGATGTATTTATTTTTTTATGGTAAGTTCATATAAAAGCAAGAAAGAAGGCTGGGGGACCTGTCTTTCTTGCTTTTATATGTTGACTATAGTGTCCCTTTAATACAGTCATTTGTGCTTCAAATGTTGATCAAATGGGTTCCATATATTTGAATAAAAATACCATTTGTATTACAACGTGCCTATATACTACCAAAGTGTAAATAAATCTTTCCAAGTTAAATTAAAATGCAAACAATTTATACTTGTTTTCAAGTGCATCAACCACCAATTAAAATGACATAATATATAATAATAGTGCAAACATTTTTGTTAGTAGGATACAGCGGCGGACTTAAATATGTTGGTCGTAATATAAATTGAGATCTGAGTGTCCCGGGTGGAAAATCAGTGACATCCAAATAAGTGCAGAAGCAGCAAACCAAGTAGATAAAGTGCAGCAGAATAAGATCAACTTAAGAAGCTCAAGTTTTTTAAAAATGAGTATAGGTCTTCCTCAGCAAAAACTGTCGGTCTGTTATTGTCATTTTATATTTTACATAAATGGATGTTCTGGATATCTGGACGTGTCTGTAATAAATTAGTTTGCTGTGCTTTATTTGTGATTCAATCCCCACCTGCTGTATTCTGCATGCAGGCCTACCATCCTTTCTTTGTATGTCTTTTTTTAGCCAGCAGACCCTTGATTGACTTTCTGTGTCATTTGAACTAGATCTAAGGACCATTGGAGGTTAAAGATCAGGGAAACAAACTTTTGGGAGAGCTTATTCAGAGGATTCATTGTTATGATTTACCCTTCCTAGTTCTTGCTATATTGCCATCCATACCATTGTTTCCACCATAGGCGTGCGCACGGGGTGTGCCGGG
>OW240916.1:159172672-159200924 GCA_933207985.1 Pelobates cultripes | reverse complement strand
TTGATTGTATTCAATGCATTTGCCCAGTTGAAGCTGAAAACTCCATGTAGTGAATGGGCATATTGTATGATTATTAGAGTGCATACAGGAACAATGATTTATACTAAGAAAAGTGACATAATTGTCTATACAAATAGCAGTAATCATACAATGATATGTATAAAAGAGAAAATTAATTGGTAAACAACATTATAAACACATAATACCTTATGTCAGTTTCAAATAGATTTGTTAGTACATTTGCCCAAATGAAGCAAAAAGCTCCATATTAAAGATGGGCACCTTTCATATATTATAAAGTGTGTACATATAGGTAGTCATTTATAACATGAAAAGAGACATAACTATTTGTGCAAATAGCAACAATAGTGCAATGCTGCATACCAAAAGGAAAAAAAAAAGGAATATATATGTATTAATAAAAAACAACAACATATGGGCACATAGTATGTGGTATCTTAAAGGTATACATCACATCTAGGTTATGTAAATGTAGCCCATATAGAATAGGATTGGTGAGTGAAAGAAAAAAGAAAATTTAATTATAAAAAATGAGCCAATTCAAAATCTAAATTCAAGCCCTTAGGGATTAAAGTGTTTAATTCGAATATCCACCTACTTTCAATTTTGCAGAGTTCTTTGAAATTATCTTCACCCCTCCAATCCTTTTTCTTTTGAGCAATGGCAATAAAATTAACATGCGAAGGATCACTGTTGTGACATTGTAAGAAATGTGCGGAGACACTATGTTTGGCATAACCCCTCTGTATATTGCCCAAGTGTTCCAGCATGCGGGTTTTTAATGTTCTCGTGGTCATTCCCACATACTGGAGTCCACAAGGGCACCAGAGGAGGTATATCACATTACTAGAGTGGCAGGTGAGGATAGAATTGATCTTATATTCCTTTTTGGATATGTTAGAAGTAAATTTAGTGTGTGTGTCTTTCTTAGATTTTGTTCTTTTGCAAACTGTGCACATTTTACATGGATAGAAGCCATATTTTTGTTTAAAAATATTAGTATTAGCAGTCTGAGTTTTTATATGGTTTTTAACCAATAGACTTTGGAGATTTTTTGTGCCTCTATATACAATTTTTGGTTTTTCACTAATGATGTTATTAAGACCTTCATCGGTTTTTAGGATGTGCCAGTTTTTCTGAACAATAGATTTTATATGTTTAGCATCACCACTATAGTCCAAAATTAAAAGGGGTTCCTCTGTTTGTTTAGTTGCTTGTCTATCTTTATATTCTAACTGGGACTCTCTATTTAGTTGTTTAATTTCCTGGATTTGGTGATCTAAAGTGGTTGGATCATACTTCTTTTCAACAAAAAAGTTTTTTAATCGTCCCGCCTGTTCCTCATATTCCTTAATGTCACTGCAATTTTTGAAAATGCGGTTGAATTGACTTTTGGGTACATTGCGCAACCACGGATCATAATGACAACTCGTGGTGTCAATGTACCCATTGACATCCACCGGTTTAAAATAGGTTCTGGTGAGGATATGGTTGTTGGAGACATAAATCTCTAGATCTAAAAACTGAACTGACGTTTGGCTAATTTGACTAGTCAAAACAATATTTCTGCAATTGTCGTTAAGACCCTCCAAGAAGAGATCCAAAGAAGTTCTGGACCCCTTCCATATAAAAAAAATATCGTCGATATATCTGCGATAGAGGACCAGACCCGCCCCCATATCGTCCCGAACTGGGAGGAAGGTACCCTCCCAGTGAGACATAAACAGATTAGCATAGCTGGGAGCGAATCTGGTCCCCATCACAGTTCCGACTAACTGTAGAAAAAAGGAACCATCAAACCAAAAGAAATTGTTGGTAAGGATTAAATAGATACTGTCTATAATGAAGTTAATCTGGTTCTCAACAAACTTGTTACTGTGTGACAAAAAATATTTAATAGCTTCACAGCCCAGCTTATGTGAAATGATAGTGTACAAACTGGTCACATCACATGTGACCAGATAAAAATCTTCTTCCCATTGAATGTTCTGTAGGGTCTTTAATAACTGTGTGGAGTCCCTAAGGTAGGTTGGTTGAGATGTCACCAAAGGTTGGAGTTGTCTATCTATGTATTCAGATAGCCTACTCAAAAGGGATCCTACCCCGGATACTATGGGCCTTCCAGGAGGCTTCTTTGTATCCTTATGAATTTTTGGGAGAATATAAAGAACTGGTATGCGACATACCGATATATTTAAATATTTATATTCATGTTTATTGAGAATCCCATCTTCCATACCTTTACTTAGTAGTGAGGTGTATTTCTTTCTTATTTCTGGGGTAGGGTCAGCTTTAAGTTTAACATAGGTGGAGGCATCCTTGAGCTGTCTGTATACCTCTTCCATATAGTCCGCAACATTCAGCACAACGATGCCTCCACCCTTGTCTGCTGGCTTAATAATAATATTGTGATCTTGTTGAAGATCTCTCAGGGCTTTAATTTGAGAATGGTTTAGATTCCTTTTTTCTTCTTAGATATCTGTCTCACATCATTAGTTACTAGTTTCTCAAAAACTTTCATTTCACCACTAATATGATTTTTTGGAAAAAAATGAGATTTGTCTTTTAAGTTTGTATGTATGAAGTTGTCATTATTAGTTTCCCTTAATACATTGGTAGGGAATTTCTTAAAATGTTTCTTTAGACAAAGTTTTCGAATAAATTTATGAATGTCTATAAAGGTGTTGAAAGGTTTATTAGTACTAGTCGGTGCGAATTTTAAGCCCTTATTAAGGACTTCTAATTCTTTATTTGTTAGTATTTTGTTTGAAAGGTTAAAAATACCTAATGATGGTTTTTCCCTCTTTTTTTCAAAGTCCAAAATTCTTCCTGCTCTACATCCCCTTCTCCCTGACCCCACGGTCTTTTGGACCTTTGTGGGCGGGGGGGTTGGTCCTGTACTAAAAAAGGATGAGATGACTGTTGGGAAGTTCCGGCATAGGATTTGGCTTTACTTTTAGCGGTATAATTTGTATTCTAAGGGTCTATATCTACTTCCATAATTAGGAGTGTATTGCTGATTTCGCTTAAAGAGATGTGTTCTATTTGCACCACTAGTTATAGGTGAATCCCTAACAGCTGGTTTATTAAACTCCTTACGGTAAGATTTTTTGTATGAGTTTTGATTATCTCCATTATGGTTCCTAATATATCCACTAGGTCCACAGCTCTTTAAGCGAAATCAGCAATACACTCCTAATTATGGAAGTAGATATAGACCCTTAACGAATGATACAATAAGTGAGAATACAAATTATACCGCTAAAAGTAAAGCCAAATCCTATGCCGGAACTTCCCAACAGTCATCTCATCCTTTTTTAGTACAGGACCAACCCCCCCGCCCACAAAGGTCCAAAAGACCGTGGGGTCAGGGAGAAGGGGACGTAGAGCAGGAAGAATTTTGGACTTTGAAAAAAAGAGGGAAAAACCATCATTAGGTATTTTTAACCTTTCAAACAAAATACTAACAAATAAAGAATTAGAAGTCCTTAATAAGGGCTTAAAATTCGCACCGACTAGTACTAATAAACCTTTCAACACCTTTATAGACATTCATAAATTTATTCGAAAACTTTGTCTAAAGAAACATTTTAAGAAATTCCCTACCAATGTATTAAGGGAAACTAATAATGACAACTTCATACATACAAACTTAAAAGACAAATCTAATTTTTTTCCAAAAAATCATATTAGTGGTGAAATGAAAGTTTTTGAAAAACTAGTAACTAATGATGTGAGACAGATATCTAAGAAAAAAAAGTAATCTAAACCATTCTCAAATTAAAGCCCTGAGAGATCTTCAACAAGATCACAATATTATTATTAAGCCAGCAGACAAGGGTGGAGGCATCGTTGTGCTGAATGTTGCGGACTATATGGAAGAGGTATACAGACAGCTCAAGGATGCCTCCACCTATGTTAAACTTAAAGCTGACCCTACCCCGGAAATAAGAAAGAAATACACCTCACAACTAAGTAAAGGTATGGAAGATGGGATTCTCAATAAACATGAATATAAATATTTAAATATATCGGTATGTCGCATACCAGTTCTTTATATTCTCCCAAAAATTCATAAGGATACAAAGAAGCCTCCTGGAAGGCCCATAGTATCCGGGGTAGGATCCCTTTTGAGTAGGCTATCTGAATACATAGATAGACAACTCCAACCTTTGGTGACATCTCAACCAACCTACCTTAGGGACTCCACACAGTTATTAAATACCCTACAGAACATTCAATGGGAAGAAGATTTTTATCTGGTCACATGTGATGTGACCAGTTTGTACACTATCATTTCACATAAGCTGGGCTGTGAAGCTATTAAATATTTTTTGTCACACAGTAACAAGTTTGTTGAGAACCAGATTAACTTCATTATAGACAGTATCTATTTAATCCTTACCAACAATTTCTTTTGGTTTGATGGTTCCTTTTTTCTACAGTTAGTCGGAACTGTGATGGGGACCAGATTCGCTCCCAGCTATGCTAATCTGTTTATGTCTCACTGGGAGGGTACCTTCCTCCCAGTTCGGGACGATATGGGGGCGGGTCTGGTCCTCTATCGCAGATATATCGACGATATTTTTTTTATATGGAAGGGGTCCAGAACTTCTTTGGATCTCTTCTTGGAGGGTCTTAACGACAATTGCAGAAATATTGTTTTGACTAGTCAAATTAGCCAAACGTCAGTTCAGTTTTTAGATCTAGAGATTTATGTCTCCAACAACCATATCCTCACCAGAACCTATTTTAAACCGGTGGATGTCAATGGGTACATTGACACCACGAGTTGTCATTATGATCCGTGGTTGCGCAATGTACCCAAAAGTCAATTCAACCGCATTTTCAAAAATTGCAGTGACATTAAGGAATATGAGGAACAGACGGGACGATTAAAAAACTTTTTTGTTGAAAAGAAGTATGATCCAACCACTTTAGATCACCAAATCCAGGAAATTAAACAACTAAATAGAGAGTCCCAGTTAGAATATAAAGATAGACAAGCAACTAAACAAACAGAGGAACCCCTTTTAATTTTGGACTATAGTGGTGATGCTAAACATATAAAATCTATTGTTCAGAAACACTGGCACATCCTAAAAACCGATGAAGGTCTTAATAACATCATTAGGGAAAAACCAAAAATTGTATATAGAGGCACAAAAAATCTCCAAAGTCTATTGGTTAAAAACCATATAAAAACTCAGACTGCTAATACTAATATTTTTAACCAAAAATATGGCTTCTATCCATGTAAAATGTGCACAGTTTGCAAAAGAACAAAATCTAAGAAAGACACACACACTAAATTTACTTCTAACATATCCAAAAAGGAATATAAGATCAATTCTATCCTCACCTGCCACTCTAGTAATGTGATATACCTCCTCTGGTGCCCTTGTGGACTCCAGTATGTGGGAATGACCACGAGAACATTAAAAACCCGCATGCTGGAACACTTGGGCAATATACAGAGGGGTTATGCCAAACATAGTGTCTCCGCACATTTCTTACAATGTCACAACAGTGATCCTTCGCATGTTAATTTTATTGCCATTGCTCAAAAGAAAAAGGATTGGAGGGGTGAAGATAATTTCAAAGAACTCTGCAAAATTGAAAGTAGGTGGATATTCGAATTAAACACTTTAATCCCTAAGGGCTTGAATTTAGATTTTGAATTGGCTCATTTTTTATAATTAAATTTTCTTTTTTCTTTCACTCACCAATCCTATTCTATATGGGCTACATTTACATAACCTAGATGTGATGTATACCTTTAAGATACCACATACTATGTGCCCATATGTTGTTGTTTTTTATTAATACATATATATTCCTTTTTTTTTCCTTTTGGTATGCAGCATTGCACTATTGTTGCTCTTTGCACAAATAGTTATGTCTCTTTTCATGTTATAAATGACTACCTATATGTACACACTTTATAATATATGAAAGGTGCCCATCTTTAATATGGAGCTTTTTGCTTCATTTGGGCAAATGTACTAACAAATCTATTTGAAACTGACATAAGGTATTATGTGTTTATAATGTTGTTTACCAATTAATTTTCTCTTTTATACATATCATTGTATGATTACTGCTATTTGTATAGACAATTATGTCACTTTTCTTAGTATAAATCATTGTTCCTGTATGCATTCTAATAATCATACAATATGCCCATTCTCTACATGGAGTTTTCAGCTTCAACTGGGCAAATGCATTGAATACAATCAAGCAGGAAAATGAATGCTGAAATACCGGAAGTGACGTCAGACGCCGGCCACTCGAACTTCCGCCCATGTGACCGGCAATTAGAATAAGCAGTGATTTTAAAATGGAACAGCAGCTGGATGTTTTATGCACTGATGAAAACTCGGACTGAGTTGAAATGCGTCTGCATGACTGTGATTCTGTGTGTCACCATATGGGACCTGCACAGTTACTATTTTAATTTTTAATTTTTACTTACAATAAATTTATTATTTTTTATTCATCCTTCTGCTGCTGTTTTTTCCTACTTCTGGGGGATATTATTCAAGATTCTCCACAGAGCTTTCTGAGGCACCCTTGGGCACCATATACAGAGCCTGGCACGGCTCTGAAATCCGTGAGTGTATTCAATCACTTCCATATTTCCTTCTTCTGTATATACAGGCTATACTATGTACTATTTTTTATCTTTATAGGTTTTTATATGGACCATCTCCTATATGTACCTGTACATGTATAAGTATTATTATTGCCTGTTTTGATACACAGGGAGTGGTGTGTGTATTTGGCACTTGTTGCTTTTAGTACCTTTTTCTATTACTAAGTCGGACATTGAGTCCGCTTTCCGGCTGCTCCCGGTTCACCCAAACTGTTTTCACCTGTTGGGTTGCCAGTTTCAGGGCTCCTTTTTCTTTGATATGTGTCTGCCAATGGGCTGCGCTATCTCCTGTTCATATTTTGAAATGTTCGCGTCCTTTTTAGAATGGGTGGTGGCGCGGGTTTCCGGGTTGACGTCGCTAACTCATTATTTAGATGATTTCTTGTTTGTGGGCCCGCGGGGGTTGGATGATTGCCTGGGGCTCTTTGATTCCTTTAGAGCCGTCGCATCGGAGTTTGGCGTGCCTATAGCGGAGGAAAAGACGGTATGCCCGGTAGGGGTCTTGTCCTACCTGGGTATTGAAGTGGACTCGCGGAATATGGTATTCCGGTTGCCGGATGAGAAATTGTCTCACCTGTTGAGGTTGGTAGATTCGGTAAAAGGTGTGAAAAAGGTGCAGCTCCGGCAACTACAGGCCTTGCTAGGGCATCTGAACTTTGCCTGTCAGGTGCTACCGATGGGGACGGCTTTTTGTCGGCGCCTGTCCTTGGCGACGGTCGGAGTCAAGCAGCCGTACCACTTCATTCGGATCACCCGCAGGCATCGAGAGGATCTGCAAGTCTGGAGCTCGTTTTTGGGTAGGTACAATGGACAATCTCGCTGGCTGCGCCTGGCGGTGTCCAACTCGGATCTGGAGTTGTACACTGATGCGTCCAGAACGGTGGGATTTGGAGCCTATTTTCAAGACCGTTGGTGTGCGGAAGCCTGGCCCCGCCACTGGCTGGTGACCGAATTGGGGGGTAACCTCACGTTCCTGGAGCTATTCCCCATAGTAGTGGCGGTGGAACTTTGGGGTTTGGAGTTCACTGACCGGAAGGTGGTGGTGCACACGGACAACATGAGTGTGGTCCATGTGATCAACCGGTCCACGTCCTCCCCCTCCCCCCCCCCCGGTTTGTCGCTGCTACGGCAGTTAGTCTTGCTTAGTTTGGAGAGGAATTTGTGGCTGTTTGCGCGGCATGTGCCTGGGGTACGGAATGTGATAGCCGACTCTCTTTCTCGGTTTCAGTGGGATCAGTTTCGAAAGGCGGCTCCAGAGGCAGATCGGATTGGAATCTCGTGCCCGGTCGGGTATTTGGGACCTGGTTTCCACAATTTGATCCGGTTGGTGAGGGGGTCCTTGGCGGAGTCCACATGGAGGTCGTACGCTGCGGTGTGGCGGAGCTGGACGGGGGTCTGCAATGCTAGGGACGTGTGTTCAGAGGAAGGTAGGTTGTCGGCCATGCTTGCATTGTTGGAGTCAGCAGCGGCAGCTGACAGAGCGTTAGCAGCCTGGTCTTTTCTGTTTCAATGGTGTGGGTGGCAGGATGCTACCAAGGCGTTCTGTGTCACACGGGTCATGAAGGGGTGGAAGCGGGACCGCAGGCCGGACGCCCAGCATACGATTTCCTATGAGATACTGTGTAACCTCTTGGAGCGGCTTCCGCAAATATGTGCGTCACACTATGAAGTGTTACTGTTTAGGGCCACTTTTGCACTGTGTTTCTTTGCGGCCTTATGCGTAGGCGAGTTGGTGGCCCCGAGTACGCGGGTGCCAGCTGCCCTACTGCTGGTAGATATCCATGTTTCGCAGAGGGACGCTACGTTGGTCATGCGGAGGTCAAAGGTGGACCAATCAGGGGTGGGTGCTTCAGTTCGGATTAAGGCTATTGATCGAGAGGTCTGTCCGATTCGGTTGTTGCGGGAGTTTTTGGAGGTACGCGGGTTAAGAGCAGGGTCCCTGTTCAGGCATAGCGATGGGTCATCCCTCAGCTGCTTTGAATTCGCCAGGGTTCTTCGGTCTTGGGTGGTAAGTATGTGTCTGTCCCCCGGACGGTATACTACGCATTCCTTCAGGATTGCAGCGGCGACTCAGGCGAGTATGCTGGGTCTTCCATCGGAGGCCCTCAAGCGGTTGGGGCGATGGCGGTCGGGGCGGTTTCAGCTCTATGTGCGCCATCACTTGCTTTAGGACATCAGCGCAGCGTTGTTATGGTTTTGTTATTTCGTTGTAGGTTCTTCCCCGCATTTTATTTGGATCAACGGGCACTCCTTCGTGTATTGGGCAGCTAGGCGGGCTGAGTGTAGACCCTATGGCCGGAACCTCGGTTTCCCGTATGACATAGCCAGGGTACGTTGGAGAGGTATCAGGGGGCTGACCTGGGACGGGCTATGTGCGGAGCTGATTCAGCTCCGGCGTTACGTGTCGGGGTCGGTGACCCTGGTGATTCACGTGGGCGGGAACAATGTCGGCTGACGACGGTCAGTGGACCTGGTGCACGCGATGCGGCATGATGTGGCCCGCTGTGTTGCATTGTTTGGGGACCTGACCCTTGTCTGGTCCGAGATCGTGCCTCACCCGGTTTGGCGTACTGAGGGCAAGGGTAAGGCCCTAGAGCGTTATAGGCGGAAGGTCAATATGACCATGTCCCGGTTCGTGCACCGCCTGGGTGGTGTAGTAGTCAGACATGTGGAGTTGGAAGGGGACAATGACGCTCTGATGAGATGGGATGGGGTGCACCTGTCCCCCATTGGTTTGGACATCTTTAACATGGGCCTGCAAGCTGGGATTGAGGACGTGTTGTCGGCGGGGGGGGGGCACAATGCCCAGTGTAGTGCGCAAGGAGGGGCATTGCGGTGACGGTTTCCCTGGACAGCGCAGAGGAAGAAAGGAACATTGGGGAGACAACAGCCGGCACGGAGCTGATGGCAAGGAGCTGGCTGTCGAGGCTCATGGTGCAAAATGCGCGTGAGAACTGCCTGTTGGGCAAACACCCAACAGCTGGCAGATTTGGACTGATTTAAACTGTTAATTTAAATCAAGCTGTGGCTGTTGCCCTTATTCACTAGAACGAGGTGTCCTGAGTATTATTGGGGGGCAACGGGTGGTTGGTGGTGGATTGGTTGGGTCAGCAGTCAAGTATTTACAAAGCTTGTTTCAAGTAAATGTTGGTAAATTATTAAAAAACTATTTGCTTTGTTGTAGGCCAGATACATGAAAGATCTAAAGAGCGAAACCAGAACCTGTGATTTAGATTAATTTTATCATTAACTGAAATTATAGGTCTTATGTGAGTAGTTCCGGTCTTCTCACCCACTCTCTATAATAGCGTTATAGCAAAGATCTGTGATGGATAGCCTCTGAGACTAAAGCTGTTGTCCAGGTTTCCAATTATGCACTGCCAGCAATAAAGGGTATAAATCTACTTTATAAGCCAGCAGGCACATACCCCCCTTGATATCAGTAGTTCTCAGTGGGAGCAATCATATATTCCATAAACCTACGATGAGCAGGAATTTATGGAATGTCATTCAATAATTAAAAATAGTTACATTCAAGACTTGAAAAAAAACCTGTACTGGAATGTAATGGGACACTGATTGCTGATGTGTCAAAAAGCACTTAACATTTATTTTATGGTTTAAAAAGAGAAATATTTTAGATACTGGTTAAATATAGTATTGCATACATTTTTATTGGTCACTGGAAGTCTCTGCAAATGTTTTCTTAGCTAGCATTATATCCATCTAAATAAGAATTCCTTTTTGTTGTCTGTAGTGTATTCCATGGCGGCTGGCCCATGGGGTCAAAAGAAACCTTAAAGGCTGAACAAACTAATCATGTCAAGACAGTTTTGAAAAACAAAATATTAGCAGGTTTCTGATGTCAGTCATTGGCTTTGCAGGGGTTGTTATATTGCCCTATCTTTTAGGGTTGTCATTGGGTAATAGTATCTGGAGGTGCAGTTCGGTCGTACAATTAATGAACAGATTTTTATTGCAAGATTTTTTTGAACACCCTTGAGCATTTTGCATTTATTTAATTTTGGATTATGCAGCACAAAAGAAAAATATTGCAAAAGTTAGTTACAACATACAAAGAACAAAAAAGATCCATCATTGTTTAACAATTACAATGAACAGAATTTTAAAAAGAATATAATACAAAATATGTAGTAGCTAGTCATTTTTATTCACATATTTATAATGCAAGTTAAAGGCATTTCAGTTGATTCCTAAGATGGAACTAGAGTTTTATCTCCATTAGAAGAGTGCATTCTAGAGTAGTAAAAAAAAAAAGGTCCACATTGGGTGTGAGTAGGGTGTGTAAGGCAAGATGTAGAGGTAGCAACTCATGATAGAAAGAGTGGGGTAGAATGGGGGACGGAGTGCAGGCTTAGGGGAGAGAGGGAGTTAAGGTAGTAAGGGTTAACTTATGAACAGACTTGAGGATCTGCCAACCAAGGGTCCCAGATTTTATAAAAATGCTAAGAGGTGTTATGAACTAATGCTGTGAGTTTGTCCATTTCCTTCACTTCTCTGGTCTTATGTGTCACTGCTTTTTGATCTAGATATTCAGCAACCCCAAATTTCTCAGCAATGGCTCTTCTTGTAGATAATGCGATTTTAGCTAATAATTTGTTCTGTGTTCTGATAAGTTATTCCAGTGGTTTTGTTAGCAACCAAACCCAGAAGTCTACTGGCATTGTATGTAAGTGAAGCTAAACTTGCTACTTTTGTTCCATAATGAGGTTATTTATGGACAATGCCACCATACGTGGATATGGGTACCCCTATTCCCACAATTTTACCAACACGTTTCAGTGGTGATTGATCTGAATAATCAAACTAAATTGAGATATCATCTGTGAAGGAATGCTCCATATCACTTGGTACGGTAATATTCATTTTCCCGTTCGTTTGCTCATTCGAAACCTCCCAAGTTCGGTTCCTGAACGAAGACCACCCCAACATCTAATTAGAATATGGAATACAAAATATACAGTGCAAAATCACAACGGAAACTATCACTAAAATACTCCCCTGGGTGGCGCCATTTCGTGTAACCGAACGCACATGGTCGACAGAATGGATGGCGGCCATCTTGTCTCCCGAACACAGGCACCAGTACCTCTCTATTATTTTTCTGGAACTATTTTGGGCTTCTACCTCGTGGCAAGCTGGTCAAAACTACCTCGATGGAAATTCCAAACCAGCTAACCGATGTGAGTACTTTTTGGATATGTTAAGCACTCAGATCCGAGCTATCTGGGATGTGACTCTCGAGGGGTTTCCATGGATTTTGGGGGTAATTTTGTAATTTTGGGGTATTTAAAAATTGTTATATTTTTCTGTACCTGGGAAATAATTGAGTTGTAAGTTTCCTGACTCTTTGATCCTCACCAAATTATATGCACCTCGTAAATCTAATTTGGTGAAGATTCTGGAACCTTTCAGCCGGTCAAACAGTTCTGTGATCAAGGGAATAGGATAAACATTACGTACAGTGATCTTATTGAACCCCCTGTAGTCAATACAGAGATTACCCTCTGTATTGACTACAGGGGGTTCAAAAAAGGATTAATTGTGTGAATGAACACTATATATGGATGAGAGCCCTATATATAATCAACAATTGTAGACAACAATTATTGATTATATACAGGGCTCTCATCCATATAGTGTTCATGCACACTATTAACACTGACACAGAGTCAGTTTTGATTGGGGATATTTTATTTATTTATCTTGTGTTGTTTAGGCATATCGCCTAAGGTGTTACATGGTTGTGATCACATAGTTGCAATATAAGAAGCTATTTGTTATATATCATATGTTGCCATATTTGTATACTCCACTGATTTTAGGAGAGATCTGACTGAAAATAGGCAGAACAATAAATAATAATTTTTGCTTTGTATCTAATATAGAGTGCGGTATCATATGTTCTATTATATGTATTGAAGGTAATTGTTGTGGGCTACTTTGATACCTAGCACCATCAGGGATAGAAGAGTGCCTGTACACATCAAATTTTTTTTATCTCTGGGATATGTTTGTATAACCAAGGATAACCCAACACTATAGGAAAAGAGGGAGATGAAATTGTTTGCAAAACAACAACTTCCTTATGAAGAACTTCAACCATCATAAGAACCGGAATAGATTCCTCAGTAATGGTGGGTTCTTCAAGGGGTCTACCATCTATGGCCTCTATGAAGTTTTCTACTGCCCCAGAATCTATAACGGCATGCATATGGACTACCTTTCCTTCCCATTTCAAGGTGGTAGGTAGTAGAAACTTTTTTTCTTGTTTAATTATGGACTCTTTAAGTACACCCAAGTCCTTTATAGGACCTTAGGCTCTGTAGTTTTCTGGACATGACAAACAGAGATGTCCTCTCTTGCAACAGTACATACACAAGCCTTTTCTCCTTCTATGTTGGCACTCTGCCTCAGAAAATCTCATCATATCCAACTGCATGGGTTCTGGGATAGCCACTGCCATAGAATCTGAGGGGAAGGTGGGAGCTAATCTGATAGATAGTCTTCTGGCTCTCTCTCTGGTATTTTGTCTGTGCCTGAGCCTTTCATCTATATGCCTAAGATAAGTGATGAGCTCTTATAAAGTTTCTGGTAGATGCCTGGTGGCTACCTCGTCTAATAGGGTATCAGATAAACCATTAAGAACACATCCACAAATGCATGGTTGTTCCACCATATCTCTGACGCTAGTGAAAGAAAGTCCAAAGCCTAATCCATGAGAGAACGGTTGCCCTCTTTTGGTCTCAAGAGTTCTAACAGCATTGGCTTTCCTGTCTGGTGGTTCAAAAGCTCTCCTGAAAGCTTCTAAGAACTGAGAGTAGTCATACACTAAGGGAGTATTCTCTTTAGAGCAGATTTGCCTGAACAATAGCTCTATAAATGAGCAGGGTTATGATAAAGCGTATCTTGGCCCTGTCAGTGGGGTATGTTCTGGGACACAGCCCTAACAAAATGCTGACCTGATTAAGAAAGCCCCTACATTTAGAGGGATCCCCCTTGTAATGTATGGGTTGGTTGGAATTTGAGTTACTGCTGTGGGTGGAGGATTCCGCACCATCAGGTATAGGGCTAAGAGATTGGGTTGGTGGGTTAGTTGATCTATTAATCAGGGTTTGCTTCATGAGCCACTACCTGGGGATTAACACCTGCAGGGTCCATAGGCACTGCTTCTCGTTCAAATGCATCTTTTTTATCTGTTTTTTGAACAAGAAGCAGTCCCTGAGGAAGTCCCTGAGTGTGGTGAAACACATTGGATAGATTTTATCTGTATTTGATGCTGACTGAATTTTACTTCTGTGTAAGTAATAAATATTTTTATACCATACTCCAATCTACTTTCACCTTATTTTGGATGCACTTTGTTTTAAATGCTGCTGAGACCTGCAGTATCAACCATTGAGAGAGAGACACATCTTGAGATCTTCTATGATTGCTGAATGCCCTTTTTATTCAATGAAAGTGTGAGTGACTCATTGGCACTAATAATTACCTTATCAGGGTTCTACAGAGTTGCACTATGTCCTGTTTTTATTTCCCCTAGTTGGATTCACCCAATGTTAAAAGGATATCTGCATATGCAACTATTTTGTACTTTTGACCACGGATTGTAATTCCAGCAAATACAGGATTATCCCTTACTAGTTGCAGAAAGGGTTCTGCAGAGAAGGCAAAGAGTAAAGGTGAAAGAGTGCAACCTTGTTGAGTGTCATTATAAATGAGGTCTAGTGTGAGGGGGGATAAGGAGTTTAGCTGCTGAATTGCTATAGATGCAAGAGAAAGCATAGAGAAGGATCCAGAAATACAAATGTGCACTTTGTAGTGAATAAAAATGGCAATAGGGGTCTATCAAATGCTTTCTGTGCGTCGAGTGAGATAAAGAGGGTGGGGATGGGTCATACATTCTTTGTGTGTTATCATATGCTTGACGTGTGGGATAAACCCCACCTGTTTATAGTGAATAAGTCTCATAAGAAAAGATTGTATTCGATTTGTCAATATTTTTGTGAATATTTTAATATTTACATTACCAATGAAATAGGTTGTGAATGAGCAGGGTCCATATGTGATTTGTTAGGTTTGGGGAGTGAGCATACATTCGCTTGTAACAAATCAGGTGGTAGCAGTTCACCTTGCAATAATGAGTTAAAAGGTTTACACATGTGTGTGATAAGCACTTGAGTGAAGGTTTTATAATAAAGTCCCGAAAAGCCATCTGGTTCTGGGTTGTTGTCAGGTATATAAATACACAAAAATGGCATACAGCTGTATATCTGCAAAAAACAAATTAACACATATTGATTGTCATTATTATAGTTGATCCAGCACGCAGGATTGTATCACACCCTTGAACTAAGGTGTAACGGCACCCCTAGGCATAAAAGGGGTTAAACCACCGTGTCGAAAATCTTCCCCTTCCAGAGACACAGGCACAGCTAGTGCAGAAACCCAAACTCCCGAACAGGATACAAAGTAGCACTCCAAACTCCTGAACTGGATCCTCACGAATAGGTGCTAGCAGCTGAACAGGAAAAGCACCCAAGCGGCTTACACTCCTGGCAATCAGTCTATAACAGCATACAGTAAATTCCCCCCCTCCCCCAAGAACGAGACAAGGCTCCGTGTTGAGGGTCAAGCAGTGAACAGACTGAGCTGTGTCTTTATTGGCCTTATATACACATTTTACAGACAAAGTCCCACCCACAGGGTTCTGTGGAACATCCAATCAAAACATACAACACAGATAAACACTCCCACAATGACATCACAATCCCTCCTCTCTATCCTGGAGATAATTGGGAAGTAATCCAATTATCTCCAAGGACAGAGGCAAAACTCCATTAAGCACATGGCAGTAAAATACAATAAAATACACAAGGTTACATTTATTACATAAAATACAGACATGCAACATATCCCCAGATGGCTTGGGTCTTAGCGCACACTATTACTGAATGGCACTCAGACCACACATATACAGTTCAATTGCCATGGAGCCAAAGTCTTTTATTACACGAATGGGCGGTATACCTGTTACAGATAAGAAGGGTATACTGGGTATATGCAGAAAGGAGAATAAGACACAGGATTAATCCTGTAAATTATTCAAAAGATGGCCAATAAACCTGGGTGCAAACTTCATGCTAGGAACCTTGAGTTTAATATTCTGTGTGGAGAACCATACCTTGTCACCCACCTGGTAAACAGGGTTGGCACCACGCCTCTTCTCAGCTTGCATTTTGAAACGAGCAGCAGCTGTTTCAAATGCCGTGTGGACCTTAGTTCAAGTCTCACGTATACATGTGAGATGGTCATCCAGAGCGGAAATAGCAGTGTCAAAGAATGCCGCAGGGAGAATAGAAGGATGACGACTGTTGTTAACAAAAAATAGACTATGTCCAGATGAGTCATGGGTTGCATTATTTCTGACGAATTTGGCCCATGGAAGCAAATTGGACCAGTTTTCCTGAGTGCCATTAATAAAACATCTCAAATATTGTTCCAACAATTGGTTGGCTCTCTCAGCCGTACCATTGGTTTGAGGATGGTATGAAGAAGAAAATGATTATTCTATACCCAACAGTTTGTTAAACGCTCTCCAAAATCGTGACACACACATTAGGAACCCCTGTCCGATGCAATATTTGATAGACCACAATAATAGTGGTCCTAATAAGTCGCCATGAAACATTATTTGGTAGTCTATCAAATAATGATTCATGGAGACTTATTAGGACCACTGTGCTGGCGGTAATGTGATCTCACACTATTACCATTACAAGTTATTTGCCCAAGCACTCTAATTACCATGGTGTATCCTAAGCAATCCTACATCTAATACTCAGTGTATGTCTACTAAACAACAATTTACTGAGACTTATTAAGAAACACTGTGTTGGTGGTAATGTGATCTTATGACTACCATAACAGGCTATTTACCCAAGTATATTATTAATACAGTACATTCCAATAAGAATTAATCTGCGGTGCCTATCACACCATTGTCATTAGTGGGACAGCTTCAGCTGTTTTTAAATAGATGTTTTGTTTCTTTTGTTATTATTTTTGTCTATAGTACTATTTGTCTTGTTTTGTAGTTAGTTCTTGGTCTAGTCCTTTTTGGACTTTTTACATTTTATTTATTAAAAGTTAAGTCTTATCATAGGTACCATTTCACTCCCTTAGTATTCCATTTTTTATACCAAGTGTTGCATCCTAACCTATCATGAGGTTTATCACTAGGTGCCTGAGCTGCCATTATAGCACAAAGAAGAGGAGAAGACAAGGAAAGAACGGTAGAGGCAATGATACATTCTGGTGGTATGATGGGATCTCTTGTTCTTGATCCGCCACTAGGTCAAATTGCCTAGATAGGACATCAGCCTTAACGTTCTTAGGACCTGGTCTGTACGTGATGATAAAGTTAAAGCGTGACAAGAACAATGATCATCTAGCTTGTCTAGAAGACAGCCTTTTGGCATCACCAATGTATGCCACATTTTTGTGATCAGTTATGATCAGGAGTGGATCCTTGGAACCTTCCAAAAGATGTTGACATTCTTTCAGAACTAGGATAATTGCTAATAATTCTCTGTTACTTACCAATATCATAGTAATGTTCCGCTGGCGACAACTTTCTAAAAAAGAACCCACAAGGATGGAAAGACTCTCCTTCTGAGAAAGGACAGCCCCTACCCTTCTCTCAGAGGTGTCCACCTCTAATATGAAGAGTTTTCTAGTCTCAGGGTGTACCAATATGTCAGCAGAAGCAAATTATTTCTTAAGTAGCTCAAAAGCTTCTTTAGAGCATATATTACAGTTAACCCCCTTACGTGTCATATTGGTGATGGGGGGCTATCACAATAGAGAAACCTTTGAATCTCCTTTAATAATTCGTAAATCCAATAAACCTTTAAAATGGCTTTCAACCCATTGGGTAATGGCCAGTGTAGAACGGCTTCTAGTTTGCGTGGGTTCATCTGAAAACCAGAGGCTGAAATATTATAGCCCAAGAACTGTACTTATGTCTGGTCAAATAGGCATTTGTCAAGTTTGCAATATAGCCTGTTCTTGAGCAAAGTTTGCAACACTTGTTTAACATGCCCATGATGAGTCTGGAGATCGGGGGAATAAATCCGTATATCATCCAGATATACCAATACGAAAGTATAAATGTAGTCTCTGAGAACATCATTAATGAGATCCTAAAAAATACGACTGGAGTATTGCAAAAGCCAAAGGGCATGACAAAATACTCAAAGTGACCATTTCTTGTGTTAAATGCAGTTCTCCATTCATGTCCCTCCTTAATCCTTACCAAATTATAAGAACTCCTACGGTCGAGTTTGGTAAATACCTTAGGGCCCTGGAGTCTCTCAAACAATTCTGAGATAAGGGGAATGGGATAAGCATTTTTGATGGTGATCTTGTCTAATGCCCTATAATCAATACATGGTCATAAATCTTCTCCTTTCTTGGATACAAAAAAGAACCCTGCACCTGCAGAAGAAGATTTACTTATGTGACCTTTTTGTAGAGACTCTTTAATGTATTCCTCCATAATTCTACTCTCCTGTGGTGATTTCTCTCCTTGATGGGTAAGAGTGTTTACTGGCAAATTGCATATCGATAAAGTTTTCAGCAGCGCCTGAGTCAATCAGGGCGTTACACGTAAAACTTATCTTATTGCATTGAGCAGCAACACAAAGGAGAAATCTACATTGGGTAGTACCAGGGGACATATACATCACACCTAAGGCCGGTACCCTAATGGTTCTTAGGTGCCTTTTCCAGATGTATGGGACAAGCATTTCTTATGTGTCCTTTCTTGCCACAGTATAAGCAGAGGCCCTCTTTTCTCCTAAACTGTTTCTCTGCCTCTGACAGTCTCATAACCCCTAATTGCCCCTAATTGCATAGGTTCAGGTTCAGACTGCACAGAAGGGGCAGGGACAACACTATTAGAGAAGCGAGGTACCAGTGACATATTCATACGTCTGGTTCTATTTCTAGTTATCTCCCTGTTCCTAAGTCGGTTATCGATATGTATCACATAAGTGATATATTAATTTAACCTGCCTGGTAGTTCTTTGGCTGCAATCTCATCAAGTATAGCTTTGCATAATACCTCTGCAAATGCAGTGATTAATCCGTTATTAGTCCAGTCTACCTCAGAAGCTAGAGTGCGGAATTCTATGGCATGATCTGAGACAGAATGGTTATCTTGTTTGATACACATTAGGGCAGTGGAAGCATTGTTCTCCCTTCCCAATGGTTCAAACATTACTTTGAATTCCACAAGGAATTCCTGGTAATTATGGGCAACAGTCCTATCAATTTCCCATAATGGATTGGACCAAGCTAGGGCTCTACCTTTCAATTGGTTCATTAAGTACCCAATTTTAGCTCTATCCGTGGGGAAGGACCCAGGTGAGGCTTCAAAATGGTACTCAATCTGATTAAGAAATCCCCGATATTCTAGAGTATTACCTTCAAAATGCGGGGGTGGTAAGGATAGTAGGTGCCTTATACACTATACAGTACGTATTAGGACAGTATTGAAAGCCTGGGCAAATTGATCCATACTGTCATCATTTTCCTCTAGCTTTCTCTCGCAAGCTGACACAAATCTGAAGGACCCATGGCCATGTCGTAATGTCAGGATTATGGTTGATCAAGCACGCAGAATTGTGTCACACCCTTGAACTAAGGATAACGTCTTACCGGACCTTAGAATAGCCTGGATTTAATGCACCAGACAATAGTCAGAAATCTTGCAGAGGTCGGACACAGAGAAACAACGATGAGGAAAGCCAAAAGTCAAGGATATGAGAAATCAAGGAAGTCGAAATAAAGCCAAAGTTAAATACCAGAAAAACACTATCAGGTACACAGTCTCGGATAACCAGCTAGTGGAAATCATGATAGGGTAATGACTATCAGGTAACTTGGGCTTAAATAGGGCTCCTTCAACTCCGATTGGCTGTACCTCGGCTTTGACCCCAGAACGTGCGTGTGCGTCATCTACGGGATGTCACATGCACATCGGTGTCAATCTTGCTGAGGACGGAGGTGGGACTATTTAAATGAGTGAGTCCGCAGCGGCCGGTGTCCATTTATATACCGGGATGTGCAGAAACTGTACCAAGCGGTTGCCGTATAGTAACTCTATCAATATCAGGGATGTAAATATTATTTTTCAAATTTTTTATATATGGAAATGAGGGATACGTGACAGTGATGTACTGTGGCGTTATAATATAGGATAGATAGTGATTGCACTCACAAGATGTAAGTGGAAAAACCGTCTTGAATATCTCCCCACAGGGAATAGGGCTGTAGAACCATCTGCTCCGCCTTGGCTCCCAGGAACCGATGATGTCTCCGAAAATAAATATCAATGATCAGGATCAGATCAAAAAAAATCTTGTTTTTATTTCGGCCCAAAATGGCCCATAAAAATATAATATAAATAATCACAAATAAAAAGCTGTCCAGGAGTTAATCACCTCTGCTAATTTTTCTGGGATGATCTCTGCTGATAGAGTGATAATTTCTCCAGTATATAGTGATGGAAGTGTAACCTTTTCAAATAAATAGTCTATTTTTCTCTGAAACGTTTCAGTCTGTATACAAATTTGTAGTGAGCGATTATAAAAGTCTGTGTAGTAGGCTTGAAAAAGTTGGGTTATGCAGACAGGTATTTTTTATATATATATATATATATATATATATATATATATATATATATATATATATATATATATACAGGTGAACTGAGAGGGAAATCAGGAAATGGTCTATTCTGGAATATAAATAGTGAGCATGAGAAATATGAGTAGGATGTAGCAGCCTGCATATGACCTGAAGACCAAGCTGGAATCTAACAGGAGGTCATCTGAGTAGTTACTGTCACATGAAGATAGCTGGGTATTCTGTGATATACCTCTGTGTATAGAGAGTTACAAGACTGTGTTAAAGTTGCCCAATTCAGCAGCTGGCAACTTTCTCTTTGAACACGATCACAATGCCCTGTGTGGAAGTTTCTGGAAGGAAAGACAAAAAAAATTCCCTTCATTTGGAAGTTATGGATTCTAATGTAACTGTTTTGTCACGAAGGTTTGATTATATATGGAGGTAAATTGTTTGTTATGGGAGTTTACCACCTCAATAGTTTCATCCATTTTGGTCTCCCCTTGGTGCGTCCTCATTACCAGGTCCTTGAGTTTGGTAGGTAATGCAGTCAGTTGATGGTCTAATTCGGAAGCCAGGTAGCTTCCAACATCTGTGGTGGTATCTTGTAGCATGAGTTGTAGATCACATTTTGTCAGGCTTGGAGATGTGTGACCCATCGAATCACTAACTTTGTACTCTGAGTTGGAATCCATTGGACCCTTGGAAGATGGTGGATTGCCATCAATATAAGGCCAAAACAGTTAAATCCACCCACGTTTGAATCGGTGAAGGGTATTCTGGGGTAAGTTTACTGACTTTTGTGTGCTGCTGTAATTGCAGGGTTTGCAATTGTAAGCTTTGATAGTGTCCACAGGAGACTGAATTCTTGTCTTAAGCTGCCATCTTGGATTGAGGTCAGACTCCACCTCCTATTGGATATATTTTTTATATATGTGCTCCAGGGAAATTGAACGTGAGTCCATCATTACCTAAGTTCTAGTGGTTCTCAGTGCCGGTTCACTTGATGCACCACTGACAGTTTTGCCTCTGCTGGAGTTAAGTGGTTGTTTCCCACATGTCTATAGATTTATAGTGTTGAAGAGGGCATTACCTCTCATTGGGTCAAGGATTGAGTACATGGGGTTAAGTGGGTAGAGCCCAACAAATTAGGCAGTGCCCCGCCATCTTTAGACGTCACTAGCTACCATTGAGTGTATTGAGAGAAATGCTCATTGATCGTAAGACTCAATATCTGGGTTGCAGCTGATCCCCAGTTTCTATCATCCTAGTGAGAATCAAGTACACTATAGTTGCACCTGTGTTTGGGTTCAGTACACACACTCATAATTTAGTCATTGCATTCGTTTCCAAATTAATTACAATTAAATGTTCACTAGTGAATAACAGAGTGAGTTGCATGAGGAGAAAAAGGACATATTAATCATCTTTTTAATTTTGTGGATTTCTAACATCAAGTCACTAATTTTAACAGCTGAACTGTATTACAAATTTAAAAATGGACAGACGGATTTAAATGTAAAAATTGACTATTTGGCAAATTAGCTTAAGAGCATGTACTAAAATGTATTTTGATCTATAGTTAAGATTATTACCTTGCTGAATATTTCCTCAGTTGTTTCTCAAATAATTGTGGTCATACATAACTATGGACACTTTCCATGGCATCTCATGTGATCTTCTAATTATATGTCATACTCCGTAAAGGACAACTGAGAAAGCTTTGTGCATTTTCTATCTTGTAATAAATAAATAGGAATTGCTTCATGTGATAACAAACTATATATATATATATATATATATATATATATATATATATTATTGCATTTCTCTGGGGATCTAGCAACTCTTTAAAGCTCTTTTACAAGTTCACAAAACTAATTCTAATACATGGTTCAATCAAAAATAATCAACAGAATAGTGAAAGTTTGAGAAAATGGATGAATGTTCCCACAGATTTCAATGAAATACAAATTGTCCTTTGTGATATAGAAGAGCAATTACAGGAGATTATATTAAAAGCTGCAACATTTACACAAAATAGTACTGTTTTAGTATTAAATACACATTACCACTGAAAACTGTGCAATTACAGGGAGTGCAGAATTATTAGGCAAGTTGTATTTTTGAGGATTAATTTTATTATTGAACAACAACCATGTTCTCAATGAACCCAAAAAACTCATTAATATCAAAGTTGAATATTTTTGGAAGTAGTTTTTAGTTTGTTTTTAGTTATAGCTATGTTAGGGGGATATCTGTGTGTGCAGGTGACTATTACTGTGCATAATTATTAGGCAACTTAACAAAAACAAATATATACCCATTTCAATTATTTATTATTACCAGTGAAACCAATATAACATCTCAACATTCACAAATATACATTTCTGACATTCAAAAACAAAACAAAAACAAATCAGTGACCAATATAGCCACCTTTCTTTGCAAGGACACTCAAAAGCCTGCCATCCATGGATTCTGTCAGTGTTTTGATCTGTTCACCATCAACATTGCGTGCAGCAGCAACCACAGCCTCCCAGACACTGTTCAGAGAGGTGTACTGTTTTCCCTCCTTGTAAATCTCACATTTGATGATGGACCACAGGTTCTCAATGGGGTTCAGATCAGGTGAACAAGGAGGCCATGTCATTAGATTTTCTTCTTTTATACCCTTTCTTGCCAGCCACGCTGTGGAGTACTTGGACGCGTGTGATGGAGCATTGTCCTGCATGAAAATCATGTTTTTCTTGAAGGATGCAGACTTCTTCCTGTACCACTGCTTGAAGAAGGTGTCTTCCAGGAACTGGCAGTAGGACTGGGAGTTGAGCTTGACTCCATCCTCAACCCGAAAAGGCCCCACAAGCTCATCTTTGATGATACCAGCCCAAACCAGTACTCCACCTCCACCTTGCTGGCTTCTGAGTCGGACTGGAGCTCTCTGCCCTTTACCAATCCAGCCACTGGCCCATCCATCTGGCCCATCAAGACTCACTCTCATTTCATCAGTCCATAAAACCTTAGAAAATCAGTCTTGAGATATTTCTTGGCCCAGTCTTGACGTTTCAGCTTGTGTGTCTTGTTCAGTGGTGGTCGTCTTTCAGCCTTTCTTACCTTGGCCATGTCTCTGAGTATTGCACACCTTGTGCTTTTGGGCACTCCAGTGATGTTGCAGCTCTGAAATATGGCCAAACTGGTGGCAAGTGGCATCGCGGCAGCTGCACGCTTGACTTTTCTCAGTTCATGGGCAGTTATTTTGCGCCTTGGTTTTTCCACACGCTTCTTGTGACCCTGTTGACTATTTTGAATGAAACGCTTGATTGTTCAATGATCACGCTTCAGAAGCTTTGCAATTTTAAGAGTGCTGCATCCCTCTGCAAGATATCTTACTATTTTTGACTTTTCTGAGCCTGTCAAGTCCTTCTTTTGACCCATTTTGCCAAAGGAAAGGAAGTTGCCTAATAATTATGCACACCTGATATAGGGTGTTGATGTCATTAGACCACACCCTTCTCATTACAGAGATGCACATCACCTAATATGCTTAATTGGTAGTAGGCTTTCGAGCCTATACAGCTTGGAGTAAGACAACATGCATAAAGAGGATGATGTGGTCAAAATACTCATTTGCCTAATAATTCTGCACTCCCTGTATAGATTTTTGTGTCTCACTTAATAATCTGAGTAGATAATAATAACCCATAATTTATAGACCCTGGAATTTTCACAGCAGATTTTTCATAATTACATGTAAGTAGCAAATTACACAAAGGGTTAAACTGCAAAACAATGACTATATGAAAATCATTGGAAATACACAGAGCTCTGAATAAGAATAAACATACTCTATACTTTAAAGAGTAAAACACAAGAAAGTCACATAAAGGAACAATATTTAATCAATATTCTAGTAAAACGGGAGATGTAGGGGATGTAATATTCTAGTGTCTAGCTACTGTATCTACCTATGTGTGTGGATATATATATATATATATATATATATATATATAATCTCATTCCAAAAAATAAAGTAGGTGCACTCTCGGGATTTTTTGTGAAAAAAATAGTATATTTTATTGCATGTAAGCAAAAAAATGAACACTCTGTCCCGGTCGACGTTTTGACCCCTAGCTGAGTCTTTCTCAAGATAAACTAGTTTTTTTCACGAAAAATCCCGTGAGTGCACCTACTTTATTTTTTGGAATTATCTACTAAATGCGGTTAGCACCAGGGTACAATTTTGCTTTTTGTATTGAGTGAGTGCTGCTGAATTGCACTCTGCATGGTCCATGGTCCTGTCCAGGTCCACTCACTCACATGGTCCATGAGGCTGACATGCCCTTTCAGTGGGCGGACATGCCAACATACCAGCAGTCCCACGAATTGTGGGCATTGCCAGGGATGCAAGTTGTGTCACTGGCAATTAGCTTGATAGGCCTGCCAGCCAGCCCAATTCCACTCCTCCTAAAGCAAAAGAGGAGTTGCAGATGCCAAGAATAAAAGGGAAGGCCTTTCTCTCCATCTATGCTCCCCTCTTCCCCTCTTATGCCCGATGACATTTAAAGGAAGTCTCAGAACTGATAAGCATGGTGTTGAATGGTCCTGAGTTGCCCTAAAAGTAATGTGGATTCTCTCCTGCATAAGAAGACTGAATGCAGCTGCAGGTTCCCAGCAGGATTCAGCTAAGTTGGCAATCCATACTAAAACAGTTTGAAGTCTTGTGGGATTGTGCCAGGTCACTCGTAAAACCATAACCACTACTCTAAGTACATGTTGTCTTAGTTGGGTGGCTACTTTTGATCACATAGTTAATTAGATTATCTCAGCAGTACATCAGCATGGGAATGAAGGATTCGCAATATGTCTGGACCTGTCTGTAACCATTAACTTGGGAAATGCTGAGCAAGGTGATACCCCATGCATGCCAATTGCTTGGAACAAGCCTTTCCAGATTTATGTCTGTGGAAGTCTGTCTGATAGGTCAGTGCCTGTCTATAAGTGGTTTTGTATACGTGCCTCTGTCTGTGAAAAAGTATCTACAGACCACCCAAATGCCCCTATTTAGGAGAGGAAGTCCATGTTTTTGGCCCAAATCCCTCTGTACTGACGTCTCTCTATTGTAGGAGCTCGATATTCTTGGTGTGTCTGAGTGTATAACAAAGCTCCACAGAAATAATGCATCTTAAAAACAATGTGTTTAAACCAGTCTGTGTAAATAAAATACACAGTTCTTGTTCTGAATTCCATTTTAATTACATAAATTGTTATTAGTATTTAATGAAGTCACCCTAAAATTTTCTAGAAAAGTTCCATCCCTGAAATAAAGTGACTGTAGGCTGCAGCCTCAAACATTGTTCTTCTTATGATTTAAAAGCAGTTTGAGTGATGACGGGATACCTGTTGGCAATTAACAAAAATAATGAGGCAGCATGCAAGAACTGTACAAGGCCTTTGCTAGCACATTGTGCATGTTTGTATATGGGCTTGTGGCGTACAAACATATTGAAAATTTAAAAATAGTCACCAATAAGGGGACCAGATGTGTTAAAGGGACGTATAATTTTGGGGTAACCCAAAACTCAAATAATAATAGTGTTTGTGTGTGTCTTTTGATATGGAGACCCAAGTGTGGTGTTTGCTGTGCATCAACTTTTATTTTAATTTTAAGTCTGATAACATTTTGAACCTAACATTGCCCACGCTTACCTTCCACGCACACAGAGTGGATTTATAGCATTTACTGGGATGAGGGAATAAATATTTTCCAATAAAAGTGGCTCCTTTAAGGTGATGATGCAATACGCACATGTTCCAACAGGTTTTACTTTCTAAATGTTTAGGACAAATAAATGAAAGAAGTCTTTGCAAAGAGCATGACATGTGATTAAAACAAACTAGCGTACTGGAAATAATTACAATGTAGGAGATTCAATATAAACAACGATGCACATGTTAAATATTTCAACTCTTTCTTTCCATGAGTTTAGGTAATCATTATGAATAACAAAAGGATCAATGCTGTTGAATATACTAGATTAGGACCACACAGAAAGTCATGAGACTGATGATTCAAGATTTTTCATAGTTTGCGTTATTTTGACATTTAAAGCGAACAGCAGAACAAAAAGACAGATAGCTAAGGAAGAAAAAAAAAACAGTAATTCATATGCACATGTGTATGATATATAATTAGTATGTTTTACAGCAGATAGCCCCAACAGAACACTTCTCCTAAATGCTTAGGCCCACTTCATACAGTGTTTTTGGTTAAGCAGTTGGCTCTCTGCAAGGTCCAAGATCTTGATAATGTGGTCTCTGGAATCACAGGGAATGTAGAGCAAGAGTAGATATGATGTGAATGATCCTTTGCAGGCAGCTGCATTGATAAACAAGAAGAGGTAGAGAATCTAGAGACATTGAAAGTAGAAGATGGTAGAATATGGTGGAAACCATAGGCGTGCGCAGCCTATTGCATTAGGGTGTGCACCCTAAAGCACAAACACACGCCGCGCGTGTGTGTGTGTATATATATATATATATATATATACACACACACTCTCACAGACACACACACTCACAGACACACACACACTCACAGACAGACACACACACACTCACAGACACTCATACACTCACAGACACACACACACTCACAGACACACACTCACACACTGACACACACACTCACAGACACACACACACTCACACTGACACATACTCACACACTCACAGACACACACACACTGACACATACTCACACACTCAGACACACTGACACATACTCACACACTCACAGACACACACTCACACTGACACATACTCACACACTCACAGAAACACACACTGACACATACTCACAGACACACACGGACACATACTCACACACTCACAGACAGACACACACACTCACAGACACATACTCACAGACACTCACACTCACAGAAACACACACTGACACATACTCACAGACACACACTCACACTGACACATACTCACACACTCACAGACACACACTCACACTGACACATACTCACACACTCACAGAAACACACACTACTCACACACTCACAGACACACACTCACACTGACACATACTCACACACTCACAGAAACACACACTGACACATACTCACACACTCACAGAAACACACACTGACACATACACACACACTCACAGAAACACACACTGACACATACTCACACACTCACAGAAACACACACTGACACATACTCACACACTCACAGACACACACTCACACTGACATACTCACACACTCACAGACACACACTCACACTGACATACTCACACACTCACAGACACACACTCACACTGACATACTCACACACTCACACTGACATACTCACACACTCACAGACACACACTCACACTGACACATACTCACACACTCACAGACACACTGACACACACACACACACACACACAAATTATTATATTTTAATTTAAAAAAAAAAATGTCCACCCAGCCTCCTACCTGGAGTGCTGGTGGACTTTTCCCTGGGGTCCAGTGGGGGCGGGCACCTTTCCGCAGTTCAGCCGCGGCGAGGGAGCTCTCTGCTGTCTGCTCCCTCTCGCCGCGCGGGCTGTCTGCTGCAGCTGGGAGCCGGAATATGACGTCATATTCCGGCTCCCGGCATCAGCGCGCGGCGAGAGGGAGCAGAGAGCAGAGAGCAGAGAGCTCCCTCGCCGCGGCTGAACTGCAGGGTGGGTGGAATCATTACCTCTTGCCCTCCCATGACAGGGGCAAGAGGTGAGACAGGGGGCACTGAGTGCCTGCAGGAACGCTGTTCCTGCAGGACTCAAACCATAGGCGTGCCACGGGGATTAGGGTGTGCCCAGGCACA
>OW240916.1:159121742-159172572 GCA_933207985.1 Pelobates cultripes | reverse complement strand
TTTTGATATAAATATATATATTAATATCACAATACAGTTAGAATGAAATAACACACATCTATATATTTTTTAATTATTTATTTTTAATTATTTTTTTAATTTTATTTTTTAACGTATTTACATATTTAATTTTTTATATTATATATAAATATATATATATAACAATAATTATATATATTTAATCAGTATCAGTCTACGTGTAATTTGATATTAATATATATATATATATATATATATAATTATATATATATTAATAGTAAAATACACCTAGACAGTGTACGTGTGTGTATGTATATGTGTATATATATACTTAGATCATATATATAGTATATATATATGATCTAAGTATACATTTATTTTGTTTTACACTTTTTAATTTATTTTATTTTTATTTTCAGCCAGCAGGGGGATCACCTGTCATTACAGGCAGCCCCCCTGCTGGCAATGCAGGAGGCAGCTATCCCGGCCATGTGATTGTGAGGTCCTCGCAAGGACCTCACTCTCACATGGCCGGGGGGCACCGGAGGAGGAGGATCTGCCGCGGGGGGGCTCCCTGGGTAAGTAATGAAAGACCGGAGGGCGTACAATTACGCCCGGCGGCGTTTAGAGCCGCCTAAAATAGGGCGTAATTGTACGCCCTCCGGTCTTAAGGGGTTAATGAGGTTGTTCAGGTGAGTGTTACAGCTCCCTGCAGCCTTTTTCTTGTAAGCATTGTATTTTCATAGAAAATACAGTGTTTACATTGGAAGCTTGGAACACCTCCAGTTGCAGTCAATCAGACGGCCACCAGAGGGACTTCCGAGTTTAGAAGCCCTAAAAAGGCTTTATTCATGTCTGACGTATTTACGCATGGGTGAATACTTCAGACGTGCTATCAGCACACAAAGCACTGTGAACACGCTTTGTGTGCTGAGGCTGTCAGCACTGCGTGGGAGTGGCTTGAACTGACAGGCTGAAGACCGAAGAGGAGGAGGGGAGGATTCAAACTGTAAGTAAACTTATTTAGTGAGTGTGGGTGGGTGACTGAGGGTGAGTGGGTGAGGATGGATGGATAGATATGGATGATGGGAGTGGATGGATAGATATGGATGATGGGGATGGATATGGATGATGGGAAGGGATGGATATGGATGATGGGGATGGATATGGATGATGGGAGTGGATGGATATGGATTATGGGAGTGGATGGATATGGATGATGGGAATGGATGGATTTGGGGATGATATGGATGATGGGAATGGATGGATTTGGGGATGGATTTGGATGATGGGAGTGGATGATGGAAATGGATGGATATGTATTATGGGGATGGATATGGTTGATGGATATGGATGGATGATGGGGATGGATATGGATGATGGGAATGGATGGATATGGATGGAGAAAGAGTGTATCTGTATGTCTAATTTTTTACTACTTGTGTGTTTGCATAGAAACACTATATAGAGAGAAATCCCTCTATATAGTGTTTCTATGCAAACACACAGTTTGGCTGAGGAGGGAGGCGGGTATAGAAAGCGAGCTGAGCTGTCAGTCAGACAGCTCAGCTCGTGAACGCGCATTCCGCGCACATGACACTCTATGCCGCTGCCATTCAATGCCGCTCTATGAAGAATACAATTGGTGCAGCGCGAAACCGCGCATGCGCAATACATCGCGATGACGCTTCTCAAGGAAAAGCGTCCTATTGGCCCTGCGATTTTGTCATTTTGATGAAAAAGGAGGCGTGGCCTAGCAGGGAGCTCGGCACTGGAACGGAGGTAAGTTTTATTATTAAAACTTACTCGGATGTATTTATTTTTTTATGGTAAGTTCATATAAAAGCAAGAAAGAAGGCTGGGGGACCTGTCTTTCTTGCTTTTATATGTTGACTATAGTGTCCCTTTAATACAGTCATTTGTGCTTCAAATGTTGATCAAATGGGTTCCATATATTTGAATAAAAATACCATTTGTATTACAACGTGCCTATATACTACCAAAGTGTAAATAAATCTTTCCAAGTTAAATTAAAATGCAAACAATTTATACTTGTTTTCAAGTGCATCAACCACCAATTAAAATGACATAATATATAATAATAGTGCAAATATTTTTGTTAGTAGGATACAGCGGCGGACTTAAATATGTTGGTCGTAATATAAATTGAGATCTGAGTGTCCCGGGTGGAAAATCAGTGACATCCAAATAAGTGCAGAAGCAGCAAACCAAGTAGATAAAGTGCAGCAGAATAAGATCAACTTAAGAAGCTCAAGTTTTTTTAAAATGAGTATAGGTCTTCCTCAGCAAAAACTGTCGGTCTGTTATTGTCATTTTATATTTTACATAAATGGATGTTCTGGATATCTGGACGTGTCTGTAATAAATTAGTTTGCTGTGCTTTATTTGTGATTCAATCCCCACCTGCTGTATTCTGCATGCAGGCCTACCATCCTTTCTTTGTATGTCTTTTTTTAGCCAGCAGACCCTTGATTGACTTTCTGTGTCATTTGAACTAGATCTAAGGACCATTGGAGGTTAAAGATCAGGGAAACAAACTTTTGGGAGAGCTTATTCAGAGGATTCATTGTTATGATTTACCCTTCCTAGTTCTTGCTATATTGCCATCCATACCATTGTTTCCACCATATTCTACCATCTTCTACTTTCAATGTCTCTAGATTCTCTACCTCTTCTTGTTTATCAATGCAGCTGCCTGCAAAGGATCATTCACATCATATCTACTCTTGCTCTACATTCCCTGTGATTCCAGAGACCACATTATCAAGATCTTGGACCTTGCAGAGAGCCAACTGCTTAACTAAAAACACTGTATGAAGTGGGCCTAAGCATTTAGGAGAAGTGTTCTGTTGGGGCTATCTGCTGTAAAACATACTAATTATATATCATACACATGTGCATATGAATTACTGTTTTTTTTTTCTTCCTTAGCTATGTCTTTTTGTTCTGCTGTTCGCTTTAAATGTCAAAATAACGCAAACTATGAAAAATCTTGAATCATCAGTCTCATGACTTTCTGTGTGGTCCTAATCTAGTATATTCAACAGCATTGATCCTTTTGTTATTCATAATGATTACCTAAACTCATGGAAAGAAAGAGTTGAAATATTTAACATGTGCATAGTTGTTTATATTGAATCTCCTACATTGTAATTATTTCCAGTACGCTAGTTTGTTTTAATCACATGTCATGCTCTTTGCAAAGACTTCTTTCATTTATTTGTCCTAAACATTTAGAAAGTAAAACCTGTTGGAACATGTGCGTATTGCATCATCACCTTAAAGGAGCCACTTTTATTGGAAAATATTTATTCCCTCATCCCAGTAAATGCTATAAATCCACTCTGTGTGCGTGGAAGGTAAGCGTGGGCAATGTTAGGTTAAAAATGTTATCAGACTTAAAATTAAAATAAAAGTTGATGCACAGCAAACACCACACTTGGGTCTCCATATCAAAAGACACACACAAACACAATTATTATTTGAGTTTTGGGTTACCCCAAAATTATATGTCCCCTTTAACACATCTGGTCCCCTTATTGGTGACTATTTTTAAATTTTCAATATGTTTGTACGCCACAAGCCCATATACAAACATGCACAATGTGCTAGCAAAGGCCTTGTACAGTTCTTGCATGCTACCTCATTATTTTTGTTAATTGCCAACAGGTATCCCGTCATCACTCAAACTGCTTTTAAATCATAAGAAGAACAATGTTTGAGGTTGCATCCTACAGTCACTTTATTTCAGGGATGGAACTTTTCTAGAAAATTTTAGGGTGACTTCATTAAATACTAATAACAATTTATGTAATTAAAATGGAATTCAGAACAAGAACTGTGTATTTTATTTACACAGACTGGTTTAAACACATTTATTTTAAGATGCATTATTTCTGTGGAGCTTTGTTATACACTCAGACACACCAAGAATATCGAGCTCCTACAATAGAGAGACGTCAGTACAGAGGGATTTGGGCCAAAAACATGGACTTCCTCTCCTAAATAGGGGCATTTGGGTGGTCTGTAGATACTTTTTCACAGACAGAGGCACGTATACAAAACCACTTATAGACAGGCACTGACCTATCAGACAGACTTCCACAGACATAAATCTGGAAAGGCTTGTTCCAAGCAATTGGCATGCATGGAGTATCACCTTGCTCAGCATTTCCCAAGTTAATGGTTACAGACAGGTCCAGACATATTGCGAATCCTTCATTCCCATGCTGATGTACTGCTGAGATAATCTAATTAACTATGTGATCAAAAGTAGCCACCCAACTAAGACAACATGTACTTAGAGTAGTGGTTATGGTTTTACGAGTGACCTGGCACAATCCCACAAGACTTCAAACTGTTTTAGTATGGATTGCCAACTTAGCTGAATCCTGCTGGGAACCTGCAGCTGCATTCAGTCTTCTTATGCAGGAGAGAATCCACATTACTTTTAGGGCAACTCAGGACCATTCAACACCATGCTTATCAGTTCTGAGACTTCCTTTAAATGTCATCGGGCATAAGAGGGGAAGAGGGGAGCATAGATGGAGAGAAAGGCCTTCCCTTTTATTCTTGGCATCTGCAACTCCTCTTTTGCTTTAGGAGGAGTGGAATTGGGCTGGCTGGCAGGCCTATCAAGCTAATTGCCAGTGACACAACTTGCATCCCTGGCAATGCCCACAATTCGTGGGACTGCTGGTATGTTGGCATGTCCGCCCACTGAAAGGGCATGTCAGCCTCATGGACCATGTGAGTGAGTGGACCTGGACAGGACCATGGACCATGCAGAGTGCAATTCAGCAGCACTCACTCAATACAAAAAGCAAAATTGTACCCTGGTGCTAACCGCATTTAGTAGATAATTCCAAAAAATAAAGTAGGTGCACTCACGGGATTTTTAGTGAAAAAAACTAGTTTATCTTGAGAAAGACTCAGCTAGGGGTCAAAACGTCGACCGGGACAGAGTGTTCATTTTTTTGCTTACATGCAATAAAATATACTAGTTTTTTCACAAAAAATCCCGAGAGTGCACCTACTTTATTTTTTGGAATGAGATTATATATATATATATATATATATATATATATATATATATATATATATATATCCACACACATAGTGTAGATACAGTAGCTAGACACTAGAATATTACATCCCCTACATCTCCCGTTTTACTAGAATATTGATTAAATATTGTTCCTTTATGTGACTTTCTTGTGTTTTACTCTTTAAAGTATAGAGTATGTTTATTCTTATTCAGAGCTCTGTGTATTTCCAATGATTTTCATATAGTCATTGTTTTGCAGTTTAACCCTTTGTGTAATTTGCTACTTACATGTAATTATGAAAAATCTGCTGTGAAAATTCCAGGGTCTATAAATTATGGGTTATTATTATCTACTCAGATTATTAAGTGAGACACAAAAATCTATAATTGCACAGTTTTCAGTGGTAATGTGTATTTAATACTAAAACAGTACTATTTTGTGTAAATGTTGCAGCTTTTAATATAATCTCCTGTAATTGCTCTTCTATATCACAAAGGACAATTTGTATTTAATTGAAATCTGTGGGAACATTCATCCATTTTCTCAAACTTTCACTATTCTGTTGATTATTTTTGATTGAACCATGTATTAGAATTAGTTTTGTGAACTTGTAAAAGAGCTTTAAAGAGTTGCTAGATCCCCAGAGAAATGCAATAATATATATATATATATATATATATATATATATATATATAGTTTGTTATCACATGAAGCAATTCCTATTTATTTATTACAAGATAGAAAATGCACAAAGCTTTCTCAGTTGTCCTTTACGGAGTATGACATATAATTAGAAGATCACATGAGATGCCATGGAAAGTGTCCATAGTTATGTATGACCACAATTATTTGAGAAACAACTGAGGAAATATTCAGCAAGGTAATAATCTTAACTATAGATCAAAAGACATTTTAGTACATGCTCTTAAGCTAATTTGCCAAATAGTCAATTTTTACATTTAAATCCGTCTGTCCATTTTTAAATTTGTAATATAGTTCAGCTGTTAAAATTAGTGACTTGATGTTAGAAATCCACAAAATTAAAAAGATGATTAATATGTCCTTTTTCTCCTCATGCAACTCACTCTGTTATTCACTAGTGAACATTTAAATGTAATTAATTTGGAAACGAATGTAATGACTAAATTATGAGTGTGTGTACTGAACCCAAACACAGGTGCAACTATAGTGTACTTGATTCTCACTAGGATGATAGAAACTGGGGATCAGCTGCAACCCAGATATTGAGTCTTACGATCAATGAGCATTTCTCTCAATACACTCAATGGTAGCTAGTGACGTCTAAAGATGGCGGGGCACTGCCTAATTTGTTGGGCTCTACCCACTTAACCCCATGTACTCAATCCTTGACCCAATGAGAGGTAATGCCCTCTTCAACACTATAAATCTATAGACATGTGGGAAACAACCACTTAACTCCAGCAGAGGCAAAACTGTCAGTGGTGCATCAAGTGAACCGGCACTGAGAACCACTAGAACTTAGGTAATGATGGACTCACATTCAATTTCCCTGGAGCACATATATAAAAAATATATCCAATAGGAGGTGGAGTCTGACCTCAATCCAAGATGGCAGCTTAAGACAAGAATTCAGTCTCCTGTGGACACTATCAAAGCTTACAATTGCAAACCCTGCAATTACAGCAGCACACAAAAGTCAGTAAACTTACCCCAGAATACCCTTCACCGATTCAAACATGGGTGGATTTAACTGTTTTGGCCTTATATTGATGGCAATCCACCATCTTCCAAGGGTCCAATGGATTCCAACTCAGAGTACAAAGTTAGTGATTCGATGGGTCACACATCTCCAAGCCTGACAAAATGTGATCTACAACTCATGCTACAAGATACCACCACAGATGTTGGAAGCTACCTGGCTTCCGAATTAGACCATCAACTGACTGCATTACCTACCAAACTCAAGGATCTGGTAATGAGGACGCACCAAGGGGAGACCAAAATGGATGAAACTATTGAGGTGGTAAACTCCCATAACAAACAATTTACCTCCATATATAATCAAACCTTCGTGACAAAACAGTTACATTAGAATCCATAACTTCCAAATGAAGGGAATTTTTTTTGTCTTTCCTTCCAGAAACTTCCACACAGGGCATTGTGATCGTGTTCAAAGAGAAAGTTGCCAGCTGCTGAATTGGGCAACTTTAACACAGTCTTGTAACGCTCTATACACAGAGGTATATCACAGAATACCCAGCTATCTTCATGTGACAGTAACTACTCAGATGACCTCCTGTTAGATTTCAGCTTGGTCTTCAGGTCATATGCAGGCTGCTACATCCTACTCATATTTCTCATGCTCACTATTTATATTCCAGAATAGACCATTTCCTGATTTCCCTCTCAGTTCACCTGTATATATATATATATATATATATATATATATATATATATATATATATATATATATATATAAAAAATACCTGTCTGCATAACCCAACTTTTTCAAGCCTACTACACAGACTTTTATAATCGCTCACTACAAATTTGTATACAGACTGAAACGTTTCAGAGAAAAATAGACTATTTATTTGAAAAGGTTACACTTCCATCACTATATACTGGAGAAATTATCACTCTATCAGCAGAGATCATCCCAGAAAAATTAGCAGAGGTGATTAACTCCTGGACAGCTTTTTATTTGTGATTATTTATATTATATTTTTATGGGCCATTTTGGGCCGAAATAAAAACAAGATTTTTTTTGATCTGATCCTGATCATTGATATTTATTTTCAGAGACATCATCGGTTCCTGGGAGCCAAGGCGGAGCAGATGGTTCTACAGCCCTATTCCCTGTGGGGAGATATTCAAGACGGTTTTTCCACTTACATCTTGTGAGTGCAATCACTATCTATCCTATATTATAACGCCACAGTACATCACTGTCACGTATCCCTCATTTCCATATATAAAAAATTTGAAAAATAATATTTACATCCCTGATATTGATAGAGTTACTATACGGCAGCCGCTTGGTACAGTTTCTGCACATCCCGGTATATAAATGGACACCGGCCGCTGCGGACTCACGCATTTAAATAGTCCCACCTCCGTCCTCAGCAAGATTGACACCGATGTGCATGTGACATCCCGTAGATGACGCACACGCACGTTCTGGGGTCAAAGCCGAGGTACAGCCAATCGGAGTTGAAGGAGCCCTATTTAAGCCCAAGTTACCTGATAGTCATTACCCTATCATGATTTCCACTAGCTGGTTATCCGAGACTGTGTACCTGATAGTGTTTTTCTGGTATTTAACTTTGGCTTTATTTCGACTTCCTTGATTTCTCATATCCTTGACTTTTGGCTTTCCTCATCGTTGTTTCTCTGTGTCCGACCTCTGCAAGATTTCTGACTATTGTCTGGTGCATTAAATCCAGGCTATTCTAAGGTCCGGTAAGACGTTATCCTTAGTTCAAGGGTGTGACACAATTCTGCGTGCTTGATCAACCATAATCCTGACATTACGACATGGCCATGGGTCCTTCAGATTTGTGTCAGCTTGCGAGAGAAAGCTAGAGGAAAATGATGACAGTATGGATCAATTTGCCCAGGCTTTCAATACTGTCCTAATACGTACTGTATAGTGTATAAGGCACCTACTATCCTTACCACCCCCGCATTTTGAAGGTAATACTCTAGAATATCGGGGATTTCTTAATCAGATTGAGTACCATTTTGAAGCCTCACCTGGGTCCTTCCCCACGGATAGAGCTAAAATTGGGTACTTAATGAACCAATTGAAAGGTAGAGCCCTAGCTTGGTCCAATCCATTATGGGAAATTGATAGGACTGTTGCCCATAATTACCAGGAATTCCTTGTGGAATTCAAAGTAATGTTTGAACCATTGGGAAGGGAGAACAATGCTTCCACTGCCCTAATGTGTATCAAACAAGATAACCATTCTGTCTCAGATCATGCCATAGAATTCCGCACTCTAGCTTCTGAGGTAGACTGGACTAATAACGGATTAATCACTGCATTTGCAGAGGTATTATGCAAAGCTATACTTGATGAGATTGCAGCCAAAGAACTACCAGGCAGGTTAAATTAATATATCACTTATGTGATACATATCGATAACCGACTTAGGAACAGGGAGATAACTAGAAATAGAACCAGACGTATGAATATGTCACTGGTACCTCGCTTCTCTAATAGTGTTGTCCCTGCCCCTTCTGTGCAGTCTGAACCTGAACCTATGCAATTAGGGGCAATTAGGGGTTATGAGACTGTCAGAGGCAGAGAAACAGTTTAGGAGAAAAGAGGGCCTCTGCTTATACTGTGGCAAGAAAGGACACATAAGAAATGCTTGTCCCATACATCTGGAAAAGGCACCTAAGAACCATTAGGGTACCGGCCTTAGGTGTGATGTATATGTCCCCTGGTACTACCCAATGTAGATTTCTCCTTTGTGTTGCTGCTCAATGCAATAAGATAAGTTTTACGTGTAACGCCCTGATTGACTCAGGCGCTGCTGAAAACTTTATCGATATGCAATTTGCCAGTAAACACTCTTACCCATCAAGGAGAGAAATCACCACAGGAGAGTAGAATTATGGAGGAATACATTAAAGAGTCTCTACAAAAAGGTCACATAAGTAAATCTTCTTCTGCAGGTGCAGGGTTCTTTTTTGTATCCAAGAAAGGAGAAGATTTATGACCATGTATTGATTATAGGGCATTAGACAAGATCACCATCAAAAATGCTTATCCCATTCCCCTTATCTCAGAATTGTTTGAGAGACTCCAGGGCCCTAAGGTATTTACCAAACTCGACCGTAGGAGTTCTTATAATTTGGTAAGGATTAAGGAGGGACATGAATGGAGAACTGCATTTAACACAAGAAATGGTCACTTTGAGTATTTTGTCATGCCCTTTGGCTTTTGCAATACTCCAGTCGTATTTTTTAGGATCTCATTAATGATGTTCTCAGAGACTACATTTATACTTTCGTATTGGTATATCTGGATGATATACGGATTTATTCCCCCGATCTCCAGACTCATCATGGGCATGTTAAACAAGTGTTGCAAACTTTGCTCAAGAACAGGCTATATTGCAAACTTGACAAATGCCTATTTGACCAGACATAAGTACAGTTCTTGGGCTATAATATTTCAGCCTCTGGTTTTCAGATGAACCCACGCAAACTAGAAGCCGTTCTACACTGGCCATTACCCAATGGGTTGAAAGCCATTTTAAAGGTTTATTGGATTTACGAATTATTAAAGGAGATTCAAAGGTTTCTCTATTGTGATAGCCCCCCATCACCAATATGACACGTAAGGGGGTTAACTGTAATATATGCTCTAAAGAAGCTTTTGAGCTACTTAAGAAATAATTTGCTTCTGCTGACATATTGGTACACCCTGAGACTAGAAAACTCTTCATATTAGAGGTGGACACCTCTGAGAGAAGGGTAGGGGCTGTCCTTTCTCAGAAGGAGAGTCTTTCCATCCTTGTGGGTTCTTTTTTAGAAAGTTGTCGCCAGCGGAACATTACTATGATATTGGTAAGTAACAGAGAATTATTAGCAATTATCCTAGTTCTGAAAGAATGTCAACATCTTTTGGAAGGTTCCAAGGATCCACTCCTGATCATAACTGATCACAAAAATGTGGCATACATTGGTGATGCCAAAAGGCTGTCTTCTAGACAAGCTAGATGATCATTGTTCTTGTCACGCTTTAACTTTATCATCACGTACAGACCAGGTCCTAAGAACGTTAAGGCTGATGTCCTATCTAGGCAATTTGACCTAGTGGCGGATCAAGAACAAGAGATCCCATCATACCACCAGAATGTATCATTGCCTCTACCGTTCTTTCCTTGTCTTCTCCTCTTCTTTGTGCTATAATGGCAGCTCAGGCACCTAGTGATAAACCTCATGATAGGTTAGGATGCAACACTTGGTATAAAAAATGGAATACTAAGGGAGTGAAATGGTACCTATGATAAGACTTAACTTTTAATAAATAAAATGTAAAAAGTCCAAAAAGGACTAGACCAAGAACTAACTACAAAACAAGACAAATAGTACTATAGACAAAAATAATAACAAAAGAAACAAAACATCTATTTAAAAACAGCTGAAGCTGTCCCACTAATGACAATGGTGTGATAGGCACCGCAGATTAATTCTTATTGGAATGTACTGTATTAATAATATACTTGGGTAAATAGCCTGTTATGGTAGTCATAAGATCACATTACCACCAACACAGTGTTTCTTAATAAGTCTCAGTAAATTGTTGTTTAGTAGACATACACTGAGTATTAGATGTAGGATTGCTTAGGATACACCATGGTAATTAGAGTGCTTGGGCAAATAACTTGTAATGGTAATAGTGTGAGATCACATTACCGCCAGCACAGTGGTCCTAATAAGTCTCCATGAATCATTATTTGATAGACTACCAAATAATGTTTCATGGCGACTTATTAGGACCACTATTATTGTGGTCTATCAAATATTGCATCGGACAGGGGTTCCTAATGTGTGTGTCACGATTTTGGAGAGCGTTTAACAAACTGTTGGGTATAGAATAATCATTTTCTTCTTCATACCATCCTCAAACCAATGGTACGGCTGAGAGAGCCAACCAATTGTTGGAACAATATTTGAGATGTTTTATTAATGGCACTCAGGAAAACTGGTCCAATTTGCTTCCATGGGCCAAATTCGTCAGAAATAATGCAACCCATGACTCATCTGGACATAGTCTATTTTTTGTTAACAACAGTCGTCATCCTTCTATTCTCCCTGCGGCATTCTTTGACACTGCTATTTCCGCTCTGGATGACCATCTCACATGTATACGTGAGACTTGAACTAAGGTCCACACGGCATTTGAAACAGCTGCTGCTCGTTTCAAAATGCAAGCTGAGAAGAGGCGTGGTGCCAACCCTGTTTACCAGGTGGGTGACAAGGTATGGTTCTCCACACAGAATATTAAACTCAAGGTTCCTAGCATGAAGTTTGCACCCAGGTTTATTGGCCATCTTTTGAATAATTTACAGGATTAATCCTGTGTCTTATTCTCCTTTCTGCATATACCCAGTATACCCTTCTTATCTGTAACAGGTATACCGCCCATTCGTGTAATAAAAGACTTTGGCTCCATGGCAATTGAACTGTATATGTGTGGTCTGAGTGCCATTCAGTAATAGTGTGCGCTAAGACCCAAGCCATCTGGGGATATGTTGCATGTCTGTATTTTATGTAATAAATGTAACCTTGTGTATTTTATTGTATTTTACTGCCATGTGCTTAATGGAGTTTTGCCTCTGTCCTTGGAGATAATTGGATTACTTCCCAATTATCTCCAGGATAGAGAGGAGGGATTGTGATGTCATTGTGGGAGTGTTTATCTGTGTTGTATGTTTTGATTGGATGTTCCACAGAACCCTGTGGGTGGGACTTTGTCTGTAAAATGTGTATATAAGGCCAATAAAGACACAGCTCAGTCTGTTCACTGCTTGACCCTCAACACGGAGCCTTGTCTCGTTCTTGGCGGGGGGGGGGAATTTACTGTATGCTGTTATAGACTGATTGCCAGGAGTGTAAGCCGCTTGGGTGCTTTTCCTGTTCAGCTGCTAGCACCTATTCGTGAGGATCCAGTTCAGGAGTTTGGAGTGCTACTTTGTATCCTGTTCGGGAGTTTGGGTTTCTGCACTAGCTGTGCCTGTGTCTCTGGAAGGGGAAGATTTTCGAAACGGTGGTTTAACCCCTTTTATGCCTAGGGGTGCCGTTACACCTTAGTTCAAGGGTGTGATACAATCCTGCGTGCTGGATCAACTATAATAATGACAATCAATATGTGTTAATTTGTTTTTTGCAGATATACAGCTGTATGCCATTTTTGTGTATTTATATACCTGACAACAACCCAGAACCAGATGGCTTTTCGGGACTTTATTATAAAACCTTCACTCAAGTGCTTATCACACACATGTGTAAACCTTTTAACTCATTATTGCAAGGTGAACTGCTACCACCTGATTTGTTACAAGCGAATGTATGCTCACTCCCCAAACCTAACAAATCACATATGGACCCTGCTCATTCACAACCTATTTCATTGGTAATGTAAATATTAAAATATTCACAAAAATATTGACAAATCGAATACAATCTTTTCTTATGAGACTTATTCACTATAAACAGGTGGGGTTTATCCCACACGTCAAGCATATGATAACACACAAAGAATGTATGACCCATCCCCACCCTCTTTATCTCACTCGACGCACAGAAAGCATTTGATAGACCCCTATTGCCATTTTTATTCACTACAAAGTGCACATTTGTATTTCTGGATCCTTCTCTATGCTTTCTCTTGCATCTATAGCAATTCAGCAGCTAAACTCCTTATCCCCCCTCACACTAGACCTCATTTATAATGACACTCAACAAGGTTGCACTCTTTCACCTTTACTCTTTGCCTTCTCTGCAGAACCCTTTCTGCAACTAGTAAGGGATAATCCTGTATTTGCTGGAATTACAATCCGTGGTCAAAAGTACAAAATAGTTGCATATGCAGATATCCTTTTAACATTGGGTGAATCCAACTAGGGGAAATAAAAACAGGACATAGTGCAACTCTGTAGAACCCTGATAAGGTAATTATTAGTGCCAATGAGTCACTCACACTTTCATTGAATAAAAAGGGCATTCAGCAATCATAGAAGATCTCAAGATGTGTCTCTCTCTCAATGGTTGATACTGCAGGTCTCAGCAGCATTTAAAACAAAGTGCATCCAAAATAAGGTGAAAGTAGATTGGAGTATGGTATAAAAATATTTATTACTTACACAGAAGTAAAATTCAGTCAGCATCAAATACAGATAAAATCTATCCAATGTGTTTCACCACACTCAGGGACTTCCTCAGGGACTGCTTCTTGTTCAAAAAACAGATAAAAAAGATGCATTTGAACGAGAAGCAGTGCCTATGGACCCTGCAGGTGTTAATCCCCAGGTAGTGGCTCATGAAGCAAACCCTGATTAATAGATCAACTAACCCACCAACCCAATCTCTTAGCCCTATACCTGATGGTGCGGAATCCTCCACCCACAGCAGTAACTCAAATTCCAACCAACCCATACATTACAAGGGGGATCCCTCTAAATGTAGGGGCTTTCTTAATCAGGTCAGCATTTTGTTAGGGCTGTGTCCCAGAACATACCCCACTGACAGGGCCAAGATACGCTTTATCATAACCCTGCTCATTTATAGAGCTATTGTTCAGGCAAATCTGCTCTAAAGAGAATACTCCCTTAGTGTATGACTACTCTCAGTTCTTAGAAGCTTTCAGGAGAGCTTTTGAACCACCAGACAGGAAAGCCAATGCTGTTAGAACTCTTGAGACCAAAAGAGGGCAACCGTTCTCTCATGGATTAGGCTTTGGACTTTCTTTCACTAGCGTCAGAGATATGGTGGAACAACCATGCATTTGTGGATGTGTTCTTAATGGTTTATCTGATACCCTATTAGACGAGGTAGCCACCAGGCATCTACCAGAAACTTTATAAGAGCTCATCACTTATCTTAGGCATATAGATGAAAGGCTCAGGCACAGACAAAATACCAGAGAGAGAGCCAGAAGACTAGCTATCAGATTAGCTCCCACCTTCCCCTCAGATTCTATGGCAGTGGCTATCCCAGAACCCATGCAGTTGGATATGATGAGATTTTCTGAGGCAGAGTGCCAACATAGAAGGAGAAAAGGCTTGTGTATGTACTGTTGCAAGAGAGGACATCTCTGTTTGTCATGTCCAGAAAACTACAGAGCCTAAGGTCCTATAAAGGACTTGGGTGTACTTAAAGAGTCCATAATTAAACAAGAAAAAAAAGTTTCTACTACCTACCACCTTGAAATGGGAAGGAAAGGTAGTCCATATGCATGCCGTTATAGATTCTGGGGCAGTAGAAAACTTCATAGAGGCCATAGATGGTAGACCCCTTGAAGAACCCACCATTACTGAGGAATCTATTCCGGTTCTTATGATGGTTGAAGTTCTTCATAAGGAAGTTGTTGTTTTGCAAACAATTTCATCTCCCTCTTTTCCTATAGTGTTGGGTTATCCTTGGTTATACAAACATATCCCAGAGATAAAAAAATTTGATGTGTACAGGCACTCTTCTATCCCTGATGGTGCTAGGTATCAAAGTAGCCCACAACAATTACCTTCAATACATATAATAGAACATATGATACCACACTCTATATTAGATACAAAGCAAAAATTATTATTTATTGTTCTGCCTATTTTCAGTCAGATCTCTCCTAAAATTAGTGGAGTATACAAATATGGCAACATATGATATATAACAAATAGCTTCTTATATTGCAACTATGTGATCACAACTGTGTAACACCTTAGGCGATATGCCTAAACAACACAAGATAAATAAATAAAATATCCTCAATCAAAACTGACTCTGTGTCAGTGTTAATAGTGTGCATGAACACTATATGGATGAGAGCCCTGTATATAATCAATAATTGTTGTCTACAATTGTTGATTATATATAGGGCTCTCATCCATATATAGTGTTCATTCACACAATTAATCCTTTTTTGAACCCCCTGTAGTCAATACAGAGGGTAATCTCTGTATTGACTACAGGGGGTTCAATAAGATCACTGTACGTAATGTTTATCCTATTCCCTTGATCACAGAACTGTTTGACCGGCTGAAAGGTTCCAGAATCTTCACCAAATTAGACTTACGAGGTGCATATAATTTGGTGAGGATCAAAGAGTCAGGAAACTTACAACTCAATTATTTCCCAGGTACAGAAAAATATAACAATTTTTAAATACCCCAAAATTACAAAATTACCCCCAAAATCCATGGAAACCCCTCGAGAGTCACATCCCAGATAGCTCGGATCTGAGTGCTTAACATATCCAAAAAGTACTCACATCGGTTAGCTGGTTTGGAATTTCCATCGAGGTAGTTTTGACCAGCTTGCCACGAGGTAGAAGCCCAAAATAGTTCCAGAAAAATAATAGAGAGGTACTGGAGCCTGTGTTCGGGAGACAAGATGGCCGCCATCCATTCTGTCGACCATGTGCGTTCGGTTACACGAAATGGCGCCACCCAGGGGAGTATTTTAGTGATAGTTTCCGTTGTGATTTTGCACTGTATATTTTGTATTCCATATTCTAATTAGATGTTGGGGTGGTCTTCGTTCAGGAACCGAACTTGGGAGGTTTCGAATGAGCAAACGAAAGGGAAAATGAATATTACCGTACCAAGTGATATGGAGCATTCCTTCACAGATGATATCTCAATTTAGTTTGATTATTCAGATCAATCACCACTGAAACTTGTTGGTAAAATTGTGGGAACAGGGGTACCCATATCCACGTATGGTGGCATTGTCCATAAATAACCTCATTATGGAACAAAAGTAGCAAGTTTAGCTTCACTTACATACAATGCCAGTAGACTTCTGGGTTTGGTTGCTAACAAAACCACTGGAATAACTTATCAGAACACAGAAAAAATTATTAGCTAAAATCGCATTATCTACAAGAAGAGCCATTGCTGAGAAATTTGGGGTTGCTGAATATCTAGATCAAAAAGCAGTGACACATAAAACCAGAGAAGTGAAGGAAATGGACAAACTCACAGCATTAGTTCATAACACCTCTTAGCATTTTTATAAAATCTGGGACCCTTGGTTGGCAGATCCTCAAGTCTGTTCATAAGTTAACCCTTACTACCTTAACTCCCTCTCTCCCCTAAGCCTGCACTCCGTCCCCCATTCTACCCCACTCTTTCTATCATGAGTTGCTACCTCTACATCTTGCCTTACACACCCTACTCACACCCAATGTGGACCTTTTTTTTTTTTACTACTCTAGAATGCACTCTTCTAATGGAGATAAAACTCTAGTTCCATATTAGGAATCAACTGAAATGCCTTTAACTTGCATTATAAATATGTGAATAAAAATGACTAGCTACTACATATTTTGTATTATATTCTTTTTAAAATTCTGTTCATTGTAATTGTTAAACAATGATGGATCTTTTTTGTTCTTTGTATGTTGTAACTAACTTTTGCAATATTTTTCTTTTGTGCTGCATAATCCAAAATTAAATAAATGCAAAATGCTCAAGGGTGTTCAAAAAAATCTTGCAATAAAAATCTGTTCATTAATTGTACGACCGAACTGCACCTCCAGATACTATTACCCAATGACAACCCTAAAAGATAGGGCAATATAACAACCCCTGCAAAGCCAATGACTGACATCAGAAACCTGCTAATATTTTGTTTTTCAAAACTGTCTTGACATGATTAGTTTGTTCAGCCTTTAAGGTTTCTTTTGACCCCATGGGCCAGCCGCCATGGAATACACTACAGACAACAAAAAGGAATTCTTATTTAGATGGATATAATGCTAGCTAAGAAAACATTTGCAGAGACTTCCAGTGACCAATAAAAATGTATGCAATACTATATTTAATCAGTATCTAAAATATTTCTCTTTTTAAACCATAAAATAAATGTTAAGTGCTTTTTGACACATCAGCAATCAGTGTCCCATTACATTCCAGTACAGGTTTTTTTTCAAGTCTTGAATGTAACTATTTTTAATTATTGAATGACATTCCATATATTCCTGCTCATCGTGGGTTTATGGAATATATGATTGCTCCCACTGAGAACTACTGATATCAAGGGGGGTATGTGCCTGCTGGCTTATAAAGTAGATTTATACCCTTTATTGCTGGCAGTGCATAATTGGAAACCTGGACAACAGCTTTAGTCTCAGAGGCTATCCATCACAGATCTTTGCTATAACGCTATTATAGAGAGTGGGTGAGAAGACCGGAACTACTCACATAAGACCTATAATTTCAGTTAATGATAAAATTAATCTAAATCACAGGTTCTGGTTTCGCTCTTTAGATCTTTCATGTATCTGGCCTACAACAAAGCAAATAGTTTTTTAATAATTTACCAACATTTACTTGAAACAAGCTTTGTAAATACTTGACTGCTGACCCAACCAATCCACCACCAACCAACCGTTGCCCCCCAATAATACTCAGGACACCTCGTTCTAGTGGATAAGGGCAACAGCCACAGCTTGAATTAAATTAACAGTTTAAATCAGTCCAAATCTGCCAGCTGTTGGGTGTTTGCCCAACAGGCAGTTCTCACGCGCATTTTGCACCATGAGCCTCGACAGCCAGCTCCTTGCCATCAGCTCCGTGCCGGCTGTTGTCTCCCCAATGTTCCTTTCTTCCTCTGCGCTGTCCAGGGAAACCGTCACCGCAATGCCCCTCCTTGCGCACTACACTGGGCATTGTGCCCCCCCCCGCCGACAACACGTCCTCAATCCCAGCTTGCAGGCCCATGTTAAAGATGTCCAAACCAATGGGGGACAGGTGCACCCCATCCCATCTCATCAGAGCGTCATTGTCCCCTTCCAACTCCACATGTCTGACTACTACACCACCCAGGCGGTGCACGAACCGGGACATGGTCATATTGACCTTCCGCCTATAACGCTCTAGGGCCTTACCCTTGCCCTCAGTACGCCAAACCGGGTGAGGCACGATCTCGGACCAGACAAGGGTCAGGTCCCCAAACAATGCAACACAGCGGGCCACATCATGCCGCATCGCGTGCACCAGGTCCACTGACCGTCGTCAGCCGACATTGTTCCCGCCCACGTGAATCACCAGGGTCACCGACCCCGACACGTAACGCCGGAGCTGAATCAGCTCCGCACATAGCCCGTCCCAGGTCAGCCCCCTGATACCTCTCCAACGTACCCTGGCTATGTCATACGGGAAACCGAGGTTCCGGCCATAGGGTCTACACTCAGCCCGCCTAGCTGCCCAATACACGAAGGAGTGCCCGTTGATCCAAATAAAATGCGGGGAAGAACCTACAACGAAATAACAAAACCATAACAACGCTGCACCGATGTCCTAAAGCAAGTGATGGCGCACATAGAGCTGAAACCGCCCCGACCGCCATCGCCCCAACCGCTTGAGGGCCTCCGATGGAAGACCCAGCATACTCCCCTGAGTCGCCGCTGCAATCCTGAAGGAATGCGTAGTATACCGTCCGGGGGACAGACACATACTTACCACCCAAGACCGAAGAACCCTGGCGAATTCGAAGCAGCTGAGGGATGACCCATCGCTATGCCTGAACAGGGACCCTGCTCTTAACCCGCGTACCTCCAAAAACTCCCGCAACAACCGAATCGGACAGACCTCTCGATCAATAGCCTTAATCCGAACTGAAGCACCCACCCCTGATTGGTCCACCTTTGACCTCCGGATGACCAACGTAGCGTCCCTCTGCGAAACGTGGATATCTACCAGCAGTAGGGCAGCTGGCACCCGCGTACTCGGGGCCACCAACTCGCCTACGCATAAGGCCGCAAAGAAACACAGTGCAAAAGTGGCCCTAAACAGTAACACTTCATAGTGTGACGCACATATTTGCGGAAGCCGCTCCAAGAGGTTACACAGTATCTCATAGGAAATCGTATGCTGGGCGTCCGGCCTGCGGTCCCGCTTCCACCCCTTCATGACCCGTGTGACGCAGAACGCCTTGGTAGCATCCTGCCACCCACACCATTGAAACAGAAAAGACCAGGCTGCTAACGCTCTGTCAGCTGCCGCTGCTGACTCCAACAATGCAAGCATGGCCGACAACCTACCTTCCTCTGAACACACGTCCCTAGCATTGCAGACCCCCGTCCAGCTCCGCCACACCGCAGCGTACGACCTCCATGTGGACTCCGCCAAGGACCCCCTCACCAACCGGATCAAATTGTGGAAACCAGGTCCCAAATACCCGCCGGGCACGAGATTCCAATCCGATCTGCCTCTGGAGCCGCCTTTCGAAACTGATCCCACTGAAACCGAGAAAGAGAGTCGGCTATCACATTCCGTACCCCAGGCACATGCCGCGCAAACAGCCACAAATTCCTCTCCAAACTAAGCAAGACTAACTGCCGTAGCAGCGACAAACCGGGGGGAGGGGAGGGGGAGGACGTGGACCGGTTGATCACATGGACCACACTCATGTTGTCCGTGTGCACCACCACCTTCCGGTCAGCGAACTCCAAACCCCAAAGTTCCACCGCCACTACTATGGGGAATAGCTCCAGGAACGTGAGGTTACCCCCCCAATTCGGTCACCAGCCAGTGGCGGGGTCAGGCTTCCGCACACCAACGGTCTTGAAAATAGGCTCCAAATCCCACCGTTCTGGACGCATCAGTGTACAACTCCAGATCCGAGTTGGACACCGCCAGGCGCAGCCAGCGAGATTGTCCATTGTACCTACCCAAAAACGAGCTCCAGACTTGCAGATCCTCTCGATGCCTGCGGGTGATCCGAATGAAGTGGTACGGCTGCTTGACTCCGACCGTCGCCAAGGACAGGCGCCGACAAAAAGCCGTCCCCATCGGTAGCACCTGACAGGCAAAGTTCAGATGCCCTAGCAAGGCCTGTAGTTGCCGGAGCTGCACCTTTTTCACACCTTTTACCGAATCTACCAACCTCAACAGGTGAGACAATTTCTCATCCGGCAACCGGAATACCATATTCCGCGAGTCCACTTCAATACCAAGGTAGGACAAGACCCCTACCGGGCCTACCGTCTTTTCCTCCGCTATAGGCACGCCAAACTCCGATGCGACGGCTCTAAAGGAATCAAAGAGCCCCAGGCAATCATCCAACCCCCGCGGGCCCACAAACAAGAAATCATCTAAATAATGAGTTAGCGACGTCAACCCGGAAACCCGCGCCACCACCCATTCTAAAAAGGACGCGAACATTTCAAAATATGAACAGGAGATAGCGCAGCCCATTGGCAGACACATATCAAAGAAAAAGGAGCCCTGAAACTGGCAACCCAACAGGTGAAAACAGTTTGGGTGAACCGGGAGCAGCCGGAAAGCGGACTCAATGTCTGACTTAGCCAGCTGCGCTCCCCTTCCCTACTCCCGGACCAACTCCAGCGCCCGATCAAAGGAGGCATAGCGAACATGCGACTCCTCCTTATTAATGTCATCATTCACCGATCCACCCGACGGGTAGGACAGGTGGTGAATGAGATGAAAGGAACCAGGCTCCTTCTTGGGGACTAACCCAAGCGGGGATACCCGCAAATTGGAGAATGGTGGCAACTCAAACGGGCCAGCCATCCTGCCTAACTGAACTTCCTTCATCAACTTGTCCCTTAATATCGCTTCCTTACCCACAACCGAACGCAGATTGTCCGCCGAAGAGGGAATCCAAAACCCTACCGAAAACCCCTCCAGCAGGACCTCCGCCTCCTTACGCCTGGGATACCTGTCGAGCCACGGGCGCATCCTTAGCGCGCTCACCGGAGTCCTCTCTTCTATGGAGATCCTCCCTCGTGGGTCTCCCACCTTGCTTCCCTTTCTTGAAACAGCGCAGGGCAGGGTGGGCCCCTCCACAATGCGTGCACTCGTGCCTGAAGCGACATGATCCGAACCACTTGCAATGGCTCTCGTTGTAGAGCCAGCAGACGCCCCTGCGCTGCCCAGCCGGTGCACTGGACGGTGCGTCGGCTGCCCCAGGAAAGGGGGATGGACGATTGGGAGTCATCAGTAAGAGCCACAGGCTCCCATCCTGAACCCCAAAGTCCATGCCCGGACACATCGCCATCTTCTGGCGAAATTGCTGGTCATATCGGAACCAACATTGTCCCCCATAAACCTTATACGCCCCCCATATAAGATCTAAATGTCCAAACAGCGCCGGTGCCTTCTCAGGAAAGGCCCGCGCCAGCACGCTTGCAAATATTGCAAACCCTTGAAGCCAATTCCCAAATGTACGCGGAAGCGACTTGCCTTTCTCGCTGTCCCCAGAATCCCCCCGCCGCGGCCTGTCGACGGATTCCCGATCCGGGGGGACCAAGGACAGAACGTCCATGTACTCCCCTTTTATAATCTTATCTTTAACGTCCAATGGCACATGCATCCCCAATGGGGACAGCTCACAGCCTGGCAAGCTGCCCCGTGCCCCACTTAACTGGGCAGTCGACAGACCCCTATCCTGGTCAGGGGCCTGGGAAGGTAGAGCACCCGGAAGGAAAGGCCCACTAGCTGGGAGCCTCTCAAGCACAGCCTTAATTAAACCCAAAACCTCCTGCCCCATGAACCCACTGAGTCCCCCTGTCCCTTAGCCCCACTACCTACCCTGACCCCGTCCCCAACTAGCGCCTCCCAAATGCTGATGCAGCACTCACCGCTGGCCGGCTGAGGATGATGGGCATCACCGGTGTCCGAACTCCAACTGGACCCTGAGGACAGTGGGGACCCACGGCCAGCTTCATGGCCCGACCGTGCTTCATGCGCTGGTGTGTTGGAACTGATGATGTCTCTGCTCCTCCGTCCGGCTGCCCGCCTGGGCTCTCTCCCTGCCGGAACCACGCTGGAACGCAAGGCCTGTGACGGCCGCACTCTCCTGCGCGATGACGTCACTTCTGGGCGCACACCGACGCCATCTTGGGCCTGGGTGCCCCTGAGCTCCATGGCCCGAGTCCTTTGCCTCCCGCTCATCGCCAACCACTCAGGGTGCACAGCCATGCCGCCACTCTGTCCTCTCTCCTGGCGCTGAACCGGGCTGGGTGACAAATGCGACGGAGGCCTTGTGTGTGTGTGTCTTTTTTTTTTCTTTTTAATTGTTTGCTTTCTGAATTACAGGGACAGTCAGCTAAGAAACAGTCAGGAGCCCTCAACTGATCCTGCCAACTGGTAAGTCCCCTCCCCCTCCATTTCTTTAAGAAACCCACAATCTTAGAAACATTGGATCTTCTTTGACCCTGCACACCATCTTGGGCAGCAGTCATGTTCCCCCTTCCTTATTCTTCCAAGGGGAATCTAATGTAATGGTTTTATATTTCCATTTGTCCTACCGAAAGTGCATTTTTCAGATTCAGCATTTACTCATTTTATCTAAATATGTGGGAAAAGTGTTACACAATAAAGTATTGCGACAGAGGTAGCATTACTAAACGCAAACAGTATTAGGTTTAGGACGTTTGCCAAATATTTCTTAAAAAAGTTCCTCCTGTCTGGAGCGATGCCAAAAGGTAGAAAATTCAAAACTAGAATCAGTAAGGGAGTTCTGAATAAGGAAGCTTCTCTATTATTAATTCTTAAAATCAAATTATTATATTTAATCAAATTTCGAGAAATATGGTGACAAACATATAAAAAAAAAACCAAAAAAAACCTATGCTTTTGGTGCACAGTCGGTCTGATATATTTTGAAGCATTATCTCCTTTCTACTATAACTAAAGTCAAACAGATTTTTAATCTGTATATTTTAGTCCCACCCCCAGACTAATTCTGATCAAAAGACTATATACCAAAGCATGCTCTATGGAGGAAGGTGTTTTATCAAGCATCCACTCTATTAATTTAAAAGTCCAGATACCGTCGAACTGTGACCAAAAAAACCAAGAATCATAAATCAATGTAAATACATATTAAGAACGTGAATATCTTAATATCTTAATGCTTTTATTTTCCTCAGATCATAGGACCACACAAACCTAATATTTGTGTGTTCCTATGTGTTAGAATATTAAGCAAGTATATCATTTACCATATATGACAAGAGCAAGATGAAAATACAGTGCAGCTGGACATACCTGTCTATAAATGTTTTTCCTGGAACAGCAGGAAGCTCTCCAGGCTGGTCTGAAATTCCATTATTTGATGGGACATCCTTTATTAAGCATGGATGTTCTGCATTCCCTTGCTCTTGCTATAGCAAGATGCCTTTAAAATCTCTTAGTGGTACTTGAGGATAATTGTAGGAGCCACTGATCATGGGCAATACTGGTTAGCATTTTAATAAGGGGGCATATATCTTTTATGAGTCATATCTACATTTAGACAGTTGTCTTGAAGAAAAATGATACACATAGCATCATCAGCATTTATGTAATTATTATTAGCATTTGTATAGCGCCAGCTTATTCTGTAGTATTTTACAATTGTAGAAAGGGGGTATGTTTTTTTCTCTGTAGTAATTGTTCCAAAAAGGAGCAACTGTTACAATACAGTGTTGTTATGATGTGTTTTTCCCATGCCTTGTAAGGATAGGATAGAACAGATGTTGTCTCTGGTACACTTCCAGTTGTTTGGGAATTGCGTAGAATCGATGAGTAAGCAGTGATTGCTTTTAATAACCAAGATGCAGACTAAGCAGCATTCTAAAGACTGGCTTTCCTATATTGCTATAAAACACATGTAATATGTTAGTGCTAGGGATGTACATACTATTTTTCCTACTGATTTTGTACTGACGGGCTTGAAAACAAACATAAAGTTCCTAGTACTGGAAACTAACAATCCATATACATTACATAAAAGAATTTGGGAAAACTCCAGTAAACCCCCTAATTTCCTTACCCACATATGCAAGGGAACTAGTAAACCAAGTATGGGTTTGCAATACGACCTTCTTGTTCTTTCTTTCCATTCCTTATGCTTTTGGATGAGGTATGTGATATATACAAAACATGACCAATTCCTTAGCTCCTTATAAAACCCAGGAATCATTCCACCCACATAATGATGCCACTTCATCTCCTTCTAAAAAAAAAATCACAAGCTCCTCTATAATTAAGAGGACATTATAAGTGCCATAGTCAGTATATTTCAATGTTGTGGTTTTGGTGCATATATCCTGACACTTTTTAGCATTTATCATTTCTGAGGAACATTAATATTTGTTTGAAAGCACATCTCTAGTAGCCTCTAGCCATCATAGGCACTTTCTCCTTGAGAGCTTTGATATTTGAAGATTTTCTCTTTGAGGTCATCAAGCATAACATGAATGCATACACTGTATTTCATAGAGAAGCACTAAACTGACAGAGTGAGGTGACTCCAACGCATATGCCAATGGTCCACAATTCTTCTCTATTAGAAACATCTAAGTGGACCAGAGATCATTGGAATTGATGATTTCATGGAAGAAGGATTGGGTGAGGAGACTGTACAGGTACATATAATATATTTTTAAAATTCTAAAAAAAATGTTTTAAGTGGGACCATAGATCTAAACCTATTAAGGAACAATGTAACGTTAAAAATATTCATAATTTATTTTTAACATTTAAGTGTTTCTTTGAGAATGAGTAACTCTTTCCTATGAAATACAAGAGAAACCTAGAAGAAGTTAAGTTCAGCTCTAAGTCTGGATCATAGCCCAGAAAATTAAGCTCTGTCCATTGTCAACAGTGTAACTAACTGAAAACAATTGATCCACTTAGCATTGTTTGCCTTGCTTTGTCAGGGCTGCGGGCCCTTCTATTTTGTTTGGCATTACCAACTGACTACTAGTTCAAAGCTCCACGTGTAATGTACTCTAAGAGCTTACTGGTGGAAATGCAAATGTTTTCTTGCAATTCTTCTCTTTATCACACCTCTTAATTTAGAACCGTTCTGGGCATCCCAGAATGTTTGTTAGAGTAGGAAGAGGGAGTATTTTGTTGAAATTAGACTTTGAAATACAACCGAAGAAGTAAGTTTTAAGAATTGACAAGCACAATTTTACATTGTTTCCAAGAATCCTTTCCCCAATTGGGGAAAGTTGCTTTAACATCAACTTTATTGGAATTCACAACCACTTCTCTAGACTTCAGCTTGTCTGAGCAGGGTCCTCATCTACCTATTGTTCCTGTATCATTTTGTAATTGTCCCATTTACTTGTAACTTTTCTCCCCTCCATAATATTGTAAAGCGCTGTCGAATAAATTGGTGCTATATAAATACCAGTAATAATAATGTGACGAGAGCAATCTCGCCACATTGCATTGGAGAAGCCTGGTTGCTCGCCTGTTGCCTTTGGATTATGGCCCCATGTTAAAAGGCTTGATTTTCCCCTGCAAAGACAAGAAAGCCGGGTCATTTGGTGCTTGCCCTGTTTGAGCAGTGATACCCCAGATAGCTATGCCATGGAGCCCATTCGTATAATAAAAGACTATGGGAAAGACTTTGGCTCCATGGCAATTGAACTGTATGTGTGTGCTCTGAGCGCCATTCAGTAATAATGTGCGCTCAGACCTAAGCTATCTGGGCATATGTTGCATGTCTGTATTTTATGTCATAAATGTAACCTTGTGTATTTTATTGTATTTTACTTGTATTTTTTGCTGCCATGTGTTCAATGGAGTTTTGCCTCTGTCTTTGGAGATAATTTGATAACTTCACAATTATCTCCAGGATAGAAGACTCTGTGGAACTGGTTTTGGGCAGAAAAGCCATGTTTCCTGTGGTCACAAAGGACTACGATCTATCTTTTGAACCACTGGACCAATTTGTATGATTTTGACGTATGTTTGTATTTGGAGTATGCGGATTCTGAAAATGTAATGCATACTTTTCAAGTTATGAATAATGTGGAAAAATTGTATTTCTCTGCTTGTGCTAAATTACATTACCCATTGTGTAAGGTAATTGAATCACAAGCAGAGGGGAGGAATTTGTGTGGGAGTGTCTGAGTGTATTGTATGTGTTTATTGGTTGTGTTCCAAAACCCTGTGGGTGGTACTAATGTGTAAGAATGTGTACATAAGCACAATAAATCCACAGCTCTGGCTGTTCACTGCTTGACCCTCAACACGGAGCTTTGTCTCGTTCTTGGGGGGATTTATTGTATGCTGTTCCAGTTTGACTGCTAGGAGTGTAAACCTATTAGTATGGTTTTTCCTATTCGGCTGTTTACAGCATTCATATGGTTTCCTGTTTGGCGGATTGGTGTTCTGCAGTAGCTGTGCCTGTGTCTCTGGAAGGGGAAGATCTACTAAACGGCGGTTTAACCCTTTTATGCTGAGGGTGCCGTTACAAATAATAATAAATAATAATAAAAAGAAGAACAAGGTCTATATCAGGCATCATATTTACCATGGAATTCCCAAGTCATAGCCTTTTAGATATGTCCTTCATACAAACATTTCATTAGGACTATTCACTGATGGGTGAAACGGAAGGTAAAAAAAAAATTAAATTTGTTGTTTTGTCTTTTCCTTTTTTTGTGTGTTTTGTATATCACACTAGTAAACTCAAACAGAAATTCAACTACAACATTTTTAGACAAATATAAACTCTGTTACATATTATATAACATAACATGCATAAAATAGTTTCAGTAATTTGACATATGGCCAATAAAGTAGTTGTTTAACTAATAATCAAAATGCATTTGGAAACTTAATACAAAAATAATATATAATCTAAGAACAATCTCACTACAGATTAGATTTAGGCATGGAAGAAAAAAAAATGGTTCATCTGTCGGAGTTGAAAGAGAAGTGGGCAGGGCCGGACTGGGAAAAAAATTAGGCCCGGGCATTTTTCAATTAGAGCGGCCCCCTAAGAAGAGGGCAGGGCCAGAGAGGGTGTGTTTTGTCAGCACTAATGACAAGCATGCCCCCTCTCAAAGTGAGCATGTTGGTTCAATGCGCAGAGACCCACTGAAGAGCTCTAGCATTAGAAAAAGGCCCTGTATTGCTTGCGCTGTGTTTGCTTTTAAATTGTCTCTGGCTAGAGCTCCACCGGGTCCTCTCCCTCCCTCCCCAGCCGGCGGCCGCATTTCAGTGCCTGTGGGCCGGTGAGCCCACCGGCCCATGAAGGCATACAGCGGGGCCGGCGCTCAGATAGCGCTGGCCCTGCAGGGGAGATCCTGTGATCTCCCCTGCCGGCCTCGGCCCACGGCCATCACGGCCCACCGGGCATTTGCCTGGTATGCCCGATGGCCAGTCTGGGCCTGGAAGTGGGTGACTTTAAAAAAAATTAAATACAATGTACTCTGTGTGAGTTTGCAAAGATTCTTTTCCCCAAAGTAGTTTTGCTTAAATGCACCTGTGTTTGTTTAGTGGAAGTGGAAAAGGTGAGTTTTACTTACTTAAACTTGGGCCTCGTGGCCACCGTCACCGTATTCCACAGGTTCATCTTCAGTTTCTAGCATTTCATCTGCGAGGAGCAGATGTCACTGAAGTACTCTTGAGCGTGCATGAGAGTAGAACAATAATGTCTATGGAAGATCCCGCAAGACCACGGTCCCTAGTCAAAGCCTTTCCCCTTAGCCTTTACAAGATGGCTGAAGGCTTGATAAAGCTTGACCAAAAAAAAAAAAAAAAAAGCAGTGCTGTCAAGCATAGGAAAAATACACAAGGCAAAGTAGATCCTACTTTGAGAAATACCAACTCTTTCGACTGAGTTGGTATTTCTGTGAAGCGCAGCAAATTTTATTTACAATCTCATTTTTTGGATCAACAGCAAAAACATATGTGAGGAAGGCTGAACTTGATGGATGCAAGTCTCTTTTCAGCTATGTAACTATGGGGGTCTATACAGGATTGTACTATACACAGTAAAACTATGCTACATGCAGTATCCTTCAGGTGTAGTAGTAACCAAGCATAAATGTCTTGGTATTTTTTAATGGGTAATAAACGCCTTGTAGTAAACTGTTGGCATTTTAAATTGCTGTCACACACTGGTTTTGTAAATCTTTGTAGAGACAGTACATTTCAGATTAGCAATAATTGTGAAATTTATCGATGGGATGGAGGCAGGGGCGGACTGACAGGTCGGGCAGATCGGTCGTGGACCGAGGGCCCGAGCCAGTCAGGGGCCCGGCAGGACAGCCATGCTCTGGCTGGGGAGATCTATCTTTGATCTTCCCAGCCAGAAAGCAGTAATTCCTCCCTCCCATATTTCCAGTGTAGTGTCCCCCCGCCAGCCCTTCAGAGTTAGACCTGGCAGCCACCCTGCTCTGCCAGGTCTCCTCCGTGCTGTACTCTGCATGAGAAGGGAAGAGGCGGGGCTGGAGGATAGGAAGTGAAGTCACTTCCTGTGCTCGCTCCTCTGTCCTGCGGAGTGCTGAGACCAGGTATGTGCTTTTTATTAAGATTTTATACTTCCCTCCCTGTATCTCTCACAGCCCCACTCCATATCTCCAACCCCCTCCCTGTATCTCTCTCAGCCCCCCCCACTCCCTGTATCTCTCCAGCCCCCCTTCCTCCTGTATCTCACAGCCCCCCCCTCCCCTCTATCTCTCGGCCCCCCCCTCCCACCTGTCTCTCTCAGCCCCCTTCCTCCCTGTATCTCTCACAGCCAGCCTCCTCCCTCTATAGTACCCTGCACAGCCCCCCTCCCTCTAGTATACCCTACACAGCCCCCCTCCCTGTATTATACCCTGCACAGCCCCCCTCCCTCTGTGTATCTTGCACAGCACTCCCTGTCTCCATAATACCCTGCACAGCCCTCCCTGCCTCCATTATACCCTGCAAAGCCCCCTGCCTCCATTATACCCTGCACAGCCCCCTCTCTCCATGTACCCTGCCCAGCCCCCACCTCCATGTACCCTCCCCACGTACAATGCACAGCCCCCCTCCCTACCTTCCTCCATGTACCCTGCACATCCCTCCTCCCTTTCTCCATGTACCCTGTGCAGCCCCTCTCCCTCCATTATACCCTGCACAGCCCCTCCATCCATTATACCCTGCACAGCCCCCCTCCCTCCATTATTCCCTGCACAGCCCCCCTCCCTCCATTATACCCTGCACAGCCCCCCTCCATTGCACTTCTGCACAGCCTCTCCCTCCATTATACCCTGCACAGCCCCCCTCCCTCACTGTATCTTGCACAGCACTCCCTGTCTCTATAATACCCTGCACAGCACTCCCTGCCTCCATAATACCAGGCACAGCCCCCGCCTCCATTATACGCTGCACAGACCCCTCTCTCCATGTACCCTGCACAGCCCCTTTCTCCATGTATCCTGTGCAGCCCCTCTCCCTCCCTTTCTCCATGTACCCTGCGCAGCCCCTCTCCCTTTCTCCATGTACACTGCGCAGCCCCTCTCCCTTTCTCCATGTACCCTGCGCAGCCCCTCTCCCTTTATCCATGTACCCTGGGCAGCCCCCTCCTATTCTCCATGTACCCTGCACAGCCCCCTCCTATTCTCCATGTACCCTGCACAGCCCCCTCCTATTCTCCATGTACCCTGCACAGCCCCCCTCCTATTCTCCATGTACCCTGCACAGACTCCCTTTCTCCATGTACCCTGCACAGTCCCCCATACTTTCTCCATGTACCCTGCACAGACCCTCTCCTATTCTCCATGTACCCTGCACAGACTCCCTCCCTCTCTCCATGTACACTGCACAGCCTCCCTTTCTCCATGTACCCTACACAGCACCCCATACTTTCTCCATGTACCCTGCACAGACTCCTTCCCTCTCTCCATGTACACTGCACAGCCTCCCTTTCTCCATGTACCCTGCACAGATCCACTTCCTCCATGTATCCTGCACAGAACCCCTTACATCATGGGTGTCCAACCTTTTGGCTGAGCACAGAGGACATGTCTTGGGCCACACATAAAGCCTATAAAATAATTAGTTTATATAATAAAACTTACAAACCCATTTTATTTTTGTTTAGTAGACAACTCCCTCATTTGTTATTATGTGGAATGGCCATATTTAAGCATACCAAATTAGGGAGCTGTCTACTAAATACATACACATGTATATGCATACGGACACATAACCACAGATATACATACACACATACACTCACAGACCTATACACAGTCACATACGCACACATAATCACAGATGTACACACACAGACATACACATACAATCACAGATTTACACAGATACACACACACACACACACAATCAGACTCCCACACACACAGAATCACATACATACACAATCACAGACCTATACACACAATTACAGGTATACCCACACACAATCAGACCTATGCGCACAATCACATACATTCACACACAGTCAGACCCACACACCCAATCACAGAGGCATACACACATAGTCACAGACCTATACGCACAATCACATACCTACAAACTCATCAGACACACACAAATAATCAGAGATATACACACAGAATCACAGACCCACACACATAATCACTGACTTACACCTACGCAAGACCCCCCACCACACACGCAAAATCACTGACAAATCATTCACAAAAAATTACATTTATCACTGTGTCATGTAGTGTGTGTATATATACACACACATACCCACCCTGCACAGAACCCCTTCCTGCACGCTGCAGTCTCCCTGCACCCTTCACATACCCTCTCTCCCACTGCACCCTGCACAGAACCCCTTCATCCCTGCACTCTGCAAAGACTCCTGCACTCTACACAGACAGACCACTTCCTCCCTACACTCTGTGCAGACCCCTCCCTCCCTGCACCCTGCACAGACCCCTGCACCCTGCAGAGACCCCTCCCTGCCTGCACCCTGCAGAGACCCCTCCCTGCCTGCACCCTGCAAAGACCCCTCCCTGCCTGCACCCTGCAAAGACCCCGCTTCCTGCCTGCACCCTGCAAAGACCCCCTCCCTGCCTGCACCCTGCAAAGACCCCCTCCGTGCCTGCACCCTGCAAAGACCCCCTCCCTCCCTGTACCCTGCAAAGACTCCATCCCTCCATGCACTCTGCACAGACCCCTTCCCTCACTACATACTGCACAGACCCACTCCCTGCACCCTTCACAGCCTTCATTTCTCCCTGAACTGTACTAAGTAGAGCCCCTGTACCCACGCACATGACTGGGCAGCACGCACATAATATCTATGTATAAAGGCCTCACAAAGAAGGGGAAGGAAAAGTAGCCAAAAAAAAAAGCTTTGCACCAAGTAGGGGGCCCTTGATCTCCTATTGCCCGAGGGCCCTGTGAGTTGTCAGTCCGCCCCTGTTTATAACCCTGCACAGGGCAATATATACACCTAGTGTGCACACAAGATTATATCTCACATACTGTCCGGATTTATACCACATGCAAAGGGCAATATATAGGGCACAGTATGTACACAAGGTTATATGAATTTCCCTGTGCAGGGATATATATCAGGGCAGTGTGTAAAACATAACCATGTGTAAATATTGGGGTCATATTTTCACTTACACCACCGTGGAAATTGCACTCACAGGACTTGCCCTAGCATGGAGACTGCACTCACAGGACATGTCCCAGCACCCACCCCAGCATTTAGAGTACACTCACAGAACATGCCCTAGCACCCAGGATGTACCCTAGCATGGAGACTGCACTCATAGGACTTGCCCCAGGACTTCTAACAGCCTCCGGCATTCAGGAGGGAAAAGATGCCGGATATGAGATCTCTGGTGGCAACATCACATTATCCATGAGAGTGCTCTTCCATACTCTTGCGGCCGCATCTGCACCCAACCACGGCTAGACTCTTAATGTGGCCATGGCAGAACTCTTAAAGGATGCATCCCAAAGCAGTCCCAGGGCAGTGCAGCCCTTCACCATATTACAAACAGGAGTCTTAACTGGTGTCACTATGTTTTTTTTTCTAATTAACAGATACCATGGTTGTGAACGATAACCTCTGAGTGTAATGGCTACAGTTTGTGTGTGATATATTTAGCACACACACTGACACACATATACACACACACTCATATTTTTTTTTTTTTTTATCCCCCAGCCTCCCTACCTTTGGGAGTGCTGAGGGGATACACTGGGGTCCAGTGGGGCTGCCCGCTGGCCAGTCCTGCAGGCGGCAAGGGAGCACTGATCCTCCTGTTCAGCTCCCTCGCGCGCTGCTTACTGATGCTGGAGCAGGAGTAACATCATATTCCGGCTCCGGCATTGCTGCGCTGCCCGTGAGGGAGCTGGGCAGAGAGCACTCAGGGGAGAAAGCTCCCTCGCGTGCCTGCCCGCCCGCCCGCCCACAAACAGACAACTACTGCTAGCCTCGGGGGGCCCTGAGGTGGCCAGCTCCTGGGCCCCCCAGGAGAAGAGGCTGGCAAACTGCGTACATACCTGGTCGCAGCTGCGACCCCTGCTACCGCGGTATGTACACCAGTGATTGGTTGTATTAACTTTGTTTTAAATTAAACTAGGTTTTTACCTTTCATGGACCTTCCTGATTCTATGTTTTTACACCAACTAAAACACCAACAAAACAAAAAAAGAGCACTATTTTCTGTTTTTATTCCCATTTTATATAATTGGTGAATAACTGTAACGCTACAATTTAGAGGGGAGTACCCATGAACTCTTGACACCTCAACTGGCCCTTGACCCTGACCTACCATCTACAAGGAACCAAGCTGAGCAACATATCCACAGATGGGAATCATAGCGCTCAAGCGCATATATGAACATAAGTTCCAGAAAATTGTAAGTGGCATTTCTCTTATTTTACCTCAACACCTATAGAATATACCACACTATATTTTGTTTTCTGTCATCATATTTTCCATATTGACTCACCACCATACGAATTTGAGGACACCCAGAAGGTATTGCTTCCCCGTACCCTTTCCTGATCTGCTCCTGAGCCCCATAACCACTACAGCGTGCAAAGGGATCTGAATCTGTGGACAACACTAGTCTAGGCACTTGGAGTCTCTCTAAACTAAGAGGAACTGCTGGCTTTTTATAGTTTCTCCCTTCGCAATCATTGTACAGAAAAAGAATCATTGTATGTACACATGCTTCTACCCTTGGTTTCTCCAGCCAAGGCAATTATCCATAAGACAAGCATCCAGAATTCCACTAAACGTGCAATATTTTTGCATAATTTAAGGATTTTCTGGGGTTAATATTATGGAATGGGAATTGGGATGATGCAAACAGATACAGTTTCTGTGTATTATTTTTAAATTACAGAGTGCAATAAAGTGCCACGTGAAAGATTAATTTGTGCAGCTGTTTAAAAGTGATAACAGTAATTCCTGTTAGTGACTTTGATGTGGCCACATATAACAGTTAGACTTCAGGGAAACGTGTTACAATAGAGTTTTGGCAAATTTCCTTCCATATTCAACAGCTAAAATATTCTGTGTATATATCAGCAGGGTCACAAGCACAAAACACAACACTAAGTTGGCCTAAATTACTTTAAGGGATATACATAACACAGTACATATTATTCAATGATAACATTTTTCAACTGTAGGGTAATAGGTTCTTGATCCAAGGATAAATCTGACTACCATTCTGGGGTCAAGAGGGATTTTTTCCCTAGCTTGTTGCAAATCAACTGTTTTTTTTTTGTTTTTTTTACCTTCTTTTGGATCAACAGCAAACACAAATGTGAGGAAGGCTGACCTTGGTTGACGCTTGTCTCTTTTCAGCCTATGTAACTATGTAACTTGTCAGTACCCTCAGTCAGAAATATAAAAAGACTCACTCTTATACCAGTATTAAGTGCTGAGAAGTCAATAGTAATTGATTTGATCATATCCAATGATCGAAATAATAGCTTTCATAGCATGTTGTATTGTGAACCCATAACAATGAATAACCTGATACAATGAATAAACAACTATTCTCATAATCGTAAAAGTATTCCTACAGGACAATAACTAAAAGCAAGATGGTACAATATATAGAGTAATTTAATAAAACTGGATTCAAACTAATCTCTGTGTCTAATTCATCAAGTAGTGCATCTGTTATCAATTATGAAAAGTAGAGGAAGAGCCTTGCATAAAATTATTATTAAGTATATATACACTGCTCAAAAAAATAAAGGGAACACTTAAACAACACAGTGTAACTCCAAGTCAGTCACACTTCTGTGAAATCAAACTGTCCACTTAGGAAGCAACACTGAGTGACAATCAATTTCACATGGTGTTGTGCAAATGGGATAGACAACAGGTGGAAATTATAGGCAATTAGCAAGACACCCCCAATAAAGGAGTGGTTCTGCAGGTGGTGACCACAGACCACTTCTCAGTTCCTATGCTTCCTGGCTGATGTTTTGGTCACTTTTGAATGCTGGCGGTGGTTTCACTCTAGTGGTAGCATGAGACGGAGTCTACAACCCACACAAGTGGCTCAGGTAGTGCAGCTCATCCAGGATGGCACATCAATGCGAGCTGTGGCAAGAAGGTTTGCTGTGTCTGTCAGCGTAGTGTCCAGAGCATGGAGGCGCTACCAGGAGAAAGGCCAGTACATCAGGAAACATGGAGGAGGCCGTAGGAGGGCAACAACCCAGCAGCAGGACCGCTACCTCTGCCTTTGTGCAAGGAGGAACAGGAGGAGCACTGCCAGAGCTCTGCAAAATGACCTCCAGCAGGCCACAAATGTGCATGTGTCTGCTCAAACGGTCAGAAACAGACTCCATCAGGGTGGTATGAGGGCCCGACATCCACAGGTGGGGGTTGTGCTTACAGCCCAACACCGTGCAGGACGTTTCGCATTTGCCAGAGATTGGCAAAGATTGGCAAATTCGCCACTGGCGCCCTGTGCTCTTCACAAATGAAAACAGGTTCACACTGAACACATGTGAAAGACGTGACAGAGTCTGGAGACGCCGTGGAGAATGTTCTGCTGCCTGCAACATCCTCCAGCATGACTGGTTTGGCAGTGGGTCAGTAATGGTGTAGGGTGGCATTTCTTTGGGGGGCCGCACAGCCCTCCATGTGCTCGCCAGAGGTAGCCTGACTGCCATTAGGTACCGAGATGAGATCCTCAGACCCCTTGTGAGATCATATGCTGGTGCGGGTAGCCCTGGGATCCTCCTAATGCAAGACAATGCTAGACTTCATGTGGCTAGAGTGTGTCAGCAGTTCCTGCAAGATGAAGGCATTGATGCTAAGGACTGGCCCGCCCGTTCCCCAGACCTGAATCCAATTGAGCACATCTGGGACATCATGTCTCACTCCATCCACCAACGTCATGTTGCACCACAGACTGTCCAGGAGTTGGCAGATGCTTAAGTCCAGGTCTGGGAGGAGATCCCTCAGGAGGCCATCCGCCACCTCATCAGGAGCATGCACAGGTGTTGTAGGCAGGGCCAGATTAAGAGCCCAGTGGGCCTGGTGCTGACAATTATGATGGGCCTAATTACAGAATCATATCGACCAAAAACAATAAAACACTCACAAGCGTCATGTATTTGATGGAGATGGTGCTGGAGATAAAGAAAACAGCAGCTATAAGAAAACACATACCCTAGGCTAATCTCCCTCTAATTTATGTTTTCATCTTTCAAGTAAATCCATAACAGCTAACAGCAGTGTCCAGTCAAGCAGGAAGTCAATGGGCATGGTAAAAGGGTGTGCCACTGACACAAATCACATAACATGCCAAAAGGGGCGAACATGCCCAAAAAGAGGGTATGTCTGCCCAAAGAATTAGAAGGCCAGTCTGGCATGAATGCATGTCAGGATGCCTGCCAATTATGCAACTGGCCAACTAAGGGCATACTATGCAGACAGCAACCTGAGCTTGGCATAAATGCATCTAATGATGCGCTCACTCAACGCTTTCTAAGGACTGTCCCCTAGCACTCGCTGGTCCACTTGTCTTCTTACCTTCTTACTAGCAGGCAGAAGCTCCTGGTACATAGTCTGGGACAGAGAAAAGCTGTATGTAGTGAGTGTAGAAGAAATGGAACATGCCACAGTGTTAGAGAGACCAAAGTCAGCATTACCTTAAAGGATCACTATAGGGTCAGGAACACAAACATGAATTCATGACCCTATAGTGTTAACACCACCATCTAGCCCCCCTGGGCCCCTCATGCCTCCATAAATATAGCAAAATCTTACTATATTCAAGCCTGAAGCTGTAACTCTGCATGCTGTTAGACTCATAAAAACAAGCAGTCTGCTAACATCATTAGAAGTGGTGGCCTGATCCAATCACAGTGCTTCCCCATAGGATTGGCTGAGACTGACAAAGAGGCAGATCAGGGTCAGAGCCAGCATGATTCAAACACAGCCCTAGCCAATCAGCATCTCCTTATATAGATGAATTGAATTAATGAATCTCTATGAGATAAGTTCAGTGTCTGCATGCAGAGGGAGGAGACACTGAATGTTTGGATGCATGTTAGGCAGCCATGACCCAGGAAGGATCTCTAACAGCCATCTAAGGAGTGGCCAGTGAAGTTATCACTAGGCTGTAATGTAAAGACTGCATTTTCTCTGAAAAGACAGTGTTTACAGCAAAAAGCCTGACGGTAATGATTCTGCTCACCACATACACATACATTCTACTCACCAGAACAAATTCAATAAGCTGTAGTTGTCCTGGTAACTCTGGTGTCCCTTTAACTATATTCATTGTCAGCCAGTCCACACAAGTTTTGTTCCCATACAACCCTCTTAAGTTTCCATACTTAAGTAAGAGTATGTGAAAAGTAGTTAGGGTTGCCACCTTTCTTGGAAAAACATACCGGCCTTACTAATTTGTATAATTAAATATGTATGGGTGACATCACATGATGTAAATCACAAGGAGTGACATAAGAGAAAATTCTGTAAAATCACCAAAAAACTACTTAGTTTGATTCTGCTGTATAGATGGATTCCTCCCAGTGCCCCCATGTGTCGATTACTCCAGGTCTCAGTGGTCCTATGTATCACAGTGTCTCAATGCCCCATGTCTCCCTGTGTCCCCATGTATCCCAGGGTCCCCATGTCACTAGGACACTAGGAAGACGGGGAGACCTAGGGACACAGAGACACCAGTTACACTGGGAGACTAGGGGACTCTGGCTGGGACACATGGGGACAATGGGAAAATAGGGGACACTTGAAGACATGGGGACACAGACACTAGAGACACTGGCTGGAGGACATGGGGACATTGAGACATGGAGGCACTGGGAGACATGGGGACACTGAGACACCAGGGCCACAGACACTAGGGACACTAGCTTGGAGACATGGGGACATTGTGACACTTGAGGCACTGAGAGACATGGAGGCACTAGGAGACATGGGGATAGTGAGACACTGGCAGACTGGGGGCACTGGGAGACTAGGGGTCACTGGGAGACTAAGGGGCACTGGGAGACTAAGGGGCACTGAGACACCAGGGACACTGGCTGGGAGACATAGGGACACTGTGTCCCCATGTGTCTGTGTCATAATGTCTCCCAATGTCCCTTAGTGTCTGCCATAATGTCTCCCAGTGTCTCAGTGTATCTCTCCTTGCAGCCTTTCCCCCCCATCCCTTACTTTCCTAAGCTGTAGGCTGTCTCTGCAGGGTGGGAGCTGCTGTCTGGACTCTCTGTAGCTCCACCCCTGCAGATCAGTGAGTATAGAATGGCAGGGAGGGATATGCTGGAACTTTCTATCCCTGTCTGTCTCCACACACAGCGACCCCTACTGGCCAGTGCTGGTATTGCAGAGTAATCTCTTGTTTATACTGAGAAAAATACCAGAATTTGTATTGCCAGTATCACTGCAATATTGGCACTAGCCAGGCAGCCTCAAATACTGGCTGTGCCAATAAAATAAAAGCCAGGTGGAATCCCTAAGAGTAGTGTGTGAAAAAAGAAAATGTGAAAAAAAAATGTAAAAAAAAAAAAAAAATCAATAGGCCTATTCCATGGGCCTGGGCCTGGAGCTGCAGCTCCATCAGCCCCTATGTTAATCCGGCCCTGGTTGTAGGGAGGTCATACAGGCACGTGGAGGCCACACACACTACTGAGCCTCATTTTGACTTGTTTTAAGGACATTACATGAAAGTTGGATCAGCCTGTAGTGTGTTTTTCCACTTTAATTTTGAGTGTGACTCCAAATCCAGACCTCCATGGGTTGAAAAATTTGATTTCCATTTTTTTATTTTTGTGTGATTTTGTTGTCAGCATATTCAACTATGTAAAGAACAAAGTATCTCAGAAGAATATTTAATTCATTCAGATTTAGGATGTGTTATTTTTGTGTTCCCTTTATTTTTTTGAGCAGTGTATATAATATTTTAAAGGGACTCTCCAGGCACCCAGACCACTTCTGCCCTTTGGAGTGGTCTGGGTGCCAACTCCCATCACCCTTAATCCTGCAAGTGTAATTATTGCAGTTTTTGTAAACTGCAATAATTACCTTGCAGGGTTAAGTCATCCAGTAGTGGCTGTCTATCCGACAACAACTAGAGGGATTTCCGTATTCTTAAAAGTGTTTTAAACAACGATGGACGTCCTCATGCTATGCATGAGGACCTCCAGCGTCGCCGAAATCCCCATAGGAAAGCATTGAGAAAGGAGCATAGGCGGAGCCTGACCCAGCACCGAGGGACATCGGTTCTTGATTCAGGTAAGTCACTGAAGGAGTATTAACCCCCTTCAGCAACATGGGATGGGGGTGGAAGGGAGGGGGCACTGCAATATCCCGCAGTGCCAGGAAACTAGGTTTGTTTTCCTTGCACTGGAGAGTCCCTTTAAGTATCAGGAATAGTACAGATGGTAAAAAAAACTCTTTGGGTCACAACTTTAATAGTAAGGTAAGCAACTTCTACCTTACTCTTAAAGTTGTGACCCAACGAGTTTTTTTTTTTACCATCTGCACTATTCCTGCCGCTTGTTTATGTCTTCCATGTACACACATCATATCCAAACTTGTGAAAGGGACTAACAAGGAGGTCACTGTTGCTACCTTAAAGGCACAGCAAGCGCATACGTTCAGAGCCATAGCGTCTAAAAGGCTCTTGATTTGTGAGCATAAAATTCTCTAATTTTTAGTGTATATACCAGTTGTTTATAACAATATTGTACTATTACGTATTTCTCTATTTTTTGTCTTTTTGGCTATATATGAGAAACGCCCCATATTGTATGGGTAAGCCTTGTCTTGCGCTGCACTATATTCTACTGTGTGTGTATTAAGGGGATTACCATCTAAACCTAGTTTTCACACAAAGTGGTGTCTACTTGCATTTCTGCTTTCTGGGTAAATAGGAGGACCCTAAGAGTGCTACAGCTGCTTAACTAAATTAGATATTATATTAGATAGACTAAGCGCCTCAAATCACCCGCATAAGAAAATATTATTTTTTTCTTTCCTTTTCTTTTAGTCTAGTATTAATCGACTAAATCTCCAGTAGGTTTTAGTCGACTAAATCTCAAATTGATTTTAGTCAACACAAAATCTAATGTTAAAATCTAATGTTTTTAGTTAAAGCCTCTATCTGTCTCTTTTGCCCCTTCCCCAGCCTCTCTGTGTCTCTTTGTGTCCCTCCAGCAGGGCCAGATTAAGAGCCCAGTGGGCCTGGTGCTGACAATTATGATTGGGCCTAATTACAGAATCTTATCGACCAAAAACACTAGTCATACCTCTCAAGCGTCGTGTATCTGATAGAGATGGTGCTGGAGGGAAACTCAAAGGATGCAGCTATAAGAAACACATACTATATGCTAATCTCTCTCTAATTCATGCTTTCATCTTTCAAGTAAATCCACACCCCCTAACAGCAGTGTCCAGTGAAGCAAGAAGTCAATGGGCAGGGTAAAAGGATGTGCCACTGACGCAAATCACGTGACCAGAACTGCGAAAAAGGGCAAACAGAATTGGAAGGCCAGCCTGGCATCAGTGTCCCTATGTATCACAGTGTCAGTGTCCCCATGTCGCTCAGTCCCCTAGTCTCCCAGTGTCTCAGTGTCCCCATTTCTCCCAGTGTCCCCATGTCTCAGTGTGTCCTGTGTCATTAGGAGATAGGAGACATGGGGACACAGTGAGACATGGGAACACAGAGACCCGCGACACTAAGACACTTGGGGACACTGAGAGACGAGGAGGCACTTGTGGATCCAGACATGGGGACACTGGGAGACATAGGGACACTGAGACACTAGGGACACTGGCTGGGAGACTTGTGGACACTGAGAGACACGGGGACACAGACATTTGGGGACACTGGGAGACATTGGCACACAGGCACTAGGGGCACAGAGACATGGGGACACAGACACTGGGAGACTAGGGAACACTGGGAGCCATGGGGACACTGAGATACTGGGAGACATGGAAAAGCTGTGTCCCTAGTATCTCCGTATCCCAATGTGTATTCCAATGTCCCTATGTCTCACAGCGTCCCCATGTGTCTCAGTGTCCCCATGTCTCACAGTGTCCCTAGTGTCTCAGTGTCCCCATGTTTCCCAGTGTCCCCAAGTGTCTCAGTGTCCCCAGGTCTCCCAGTGTCCCTTAGTGTTTCAGTGTCCCCATGATTCCCAGTGTCCCCAAGTGTCTCAGTGTCCCCAGGTCTCCCAGTGTCCCCTAGTGTCTGTGTCCCTTAGTGTCTCAGTGTCCCCATGTCTCTCTGCTGCCTTTCCCCTCATCCCTCACTTCCCTGAGCTGTCTCTACAGGCTGGGAGCTGCTGTCTGAACTCTCTGTGTTGTTTAGCTGCTCCCTGTGGATTAGTGAGTAGAGAGAGGCAGGGAGGGATCTGCTGTAACTTCCTATCCCTGCTTCTCTCGACACACAGTGATCACTACTGGCTGGTGCTTGTATTGCAGAGTAATCTCTGTTTATACTGAGAAAAATATCAGCATTTGCATTGCCGGTTTTACTGCAATACCGGCACGGCCAGGGAGCCTCAAATACCTAAGAGTAGTGTGTGTAAAAAAAAAACACTTTTTTTTTTTAATTGGGCCTACAAGCCCCTATGTTAATCCGGCCCTGCCCTCCAGCCCCTCTAGTTGTCTCTCTCCCAAGCCACTGTCTGTCTGTTTTTCTCCTTCCACAGCAACTCTGTGCAGTGTTAATTTTGGCGGCAAATTTCAATTTAGTTTTAGTCGTAGTCTTTTGACTTGTTTAGTTTTAGTCGTATTTTAGTCATGTAATTTTGTTTTAGTTTTAGTCTAGTTTTAGTCAACTAAATCTCAAAAGGTTTGGTCGACTAAAGTCTGACTAAAATTGTTATTCGACAAAATTAACACTGGCATGGAGACACTGAATGCTCCCCATAGAGATGCAATGATTGTAAATCTTTGAGGAGATGCCGATTGGCGCCATGTTCCTCACAATGAACACTAGTGTTCACACAAAGTGGTGTCTACTTGCATCTCTGTTTTCTGGGTAAATAGGAGGACCCTAAGAGTGCTACAGCTGCTTAACTAAATTAGATACTATATTACATAGACTAAGCACCTCAAATCACACGCATAAGAAAATATTATTTTTTTCTTTCCTTTTCTTTTAGTCTAGTATTAGACAAAATTAACACTGGCATGGAGACACTGAATGCTCCCCATAGAGATGCAATGATTGTATGTCTTTGAGGAGACGCCGAGTGGCGCCGTGTTCCTCACAATGAACACTAGCCCTCCCCCAAAAATTTTTTTTATAACTTCTGGATTGTCCGAACATCTAAATAGATTGCATAACACGCTAGGATCAGAAGTACAGGGTTTTTTTTTAAAATGTGTTTTATTGCAGATTTAGTCAAAAGTTAGGGATCACCCAAATATGTTTGATTAATCTCTATTTCAACACTAGTAATATCAATTGCATCCATTATTTAATGCCATTCATTGGCTGAATGGGTCATATAGTAGTCATGGTTTCTCAACTGCCCCCTAAGTCTCCTCAATGCATTATCATTAGGTGTGTCAACCCTCATCATATAACTATTGCTTCCACACCGCATTCCAGTCTACAGCACTACTTCACACTCATATTTCTTTACAAGTTTAATTGGATACAAGTGTCATACCTGTCATCTAAAGGAACACTCCAAGCACCATAACCACTACAGCCCAGGGTAATGATTGTGGTGCCAGGGGTGCACTGGTGCCAACACAGTGCAATTTGTCAAACCGTTTCTAGAATGGTTTGCCAACTTACATGGGTCCTGCCGGGTGCCTGTAGCCCCTGCATCCTTCAGCTCCATTGAGTTGAACGAGAGCATCAGCTGTGTGATCTCAGTCAATAAGCATGATACTGAATTGATAAGGCTAAGCTCTATGAAGACATGCTGCTCCTGTATGAGAAGACTGAATGCAGTGCAGGCAGCTGTAGGACTCAGGTAAGTTTTTAAACTGAACAAATTCCACTGCGAGGGCACCAGTGAACTCCTGGCACCATATTCAATGCAGTAGGCTGTAGTGGTTATGGTGTATGTAGTACATACAGGCAGTGGCGTACATACCGCGGTCACAGGGGTTGTAGCTGAGACCGGGCCCGTCACTCCAGGGGGCCCGGCAGCCCTGCGGACCCCTGCGACCGGGTACCAGCTGCCACGTTTTGCGGCCCTGGCCCGTGCAGCAAACCGCTGGGGCCGCATGTTAAGAGGTCCATCGGGTGGCCCATGCTGTCAGGGCCACCTGATGGACATGGATTGTCAGGGAGCCCGGTCAGCATTGGGAGCTTTAACAGCGCGACCAGGCCCCCTGTGATGACATCACTGCTGGGAGGAAGTGATTCCCCGGTCACTCCTCCCAGCATACAGAGAGCCTGCGCGGGAGGAAGCAGGAAGGAGGGAGTCAGAGTGGGAACTCTGACTCCCATCAATCTGAGCCACCACTGGACCCCAGGGAAATTACAAAAGGTAGGAAACATTTTGTGTATGTGTGTGTGTGTATCTGTATGTATGTGTGTGTCTGTGTCTCTGCATGTGTGTGTGTATCTGTATGTTTGTGTGTGTGTCTCTGTTTGTGTGTATGTATGTGTGTGTCTGTGTCCCTGTATGCGTGTGTGTGTGTATCTGTATGTATGTATGTGTGTGTCTGTGTCTCTGTGTGTGTGTGTATGTATGTGTGTGTCTGTGTCTCTGTATGTGTGTGTATGTATTTGTGTGTCTGTGTCTCTGTATATGTGTGTGTGTGTGTATCTGTATGTATGTGTGTGTCTGTGTATCTGTATGTGTGTGTGTGTCTGTGTGTGTGTCTCTGTATGTGTGTGTGTCTGTTTTGTGTGTGTCTGTATGTGTGTTTCTGTGTCTGTATTTATGTGTGTCTCTGTATGTATGTGTGTGTCTCTGTATGTATGTGTCTGCATGTGTGTATGTATGTATGTGTCTGTCGGGGGGGTGTTTGTTTGTGTCTGTATGTATGTGTCGGGAGGGGCCCACAGTCAGGGGGGAGAGGGTCAGGGTAGAGGGGGGAGACAAAAGGGGAGGTCCACGGATGAGTTTCGCACCGGGGCCCCATGGATTGTGTGTATGCCACTGCATACAGGGCAGTGGCAACTAAATATGATGACATCGCTGTTCTAGAGAAATAACCGCATTGCGGTTTGATTGCTATATCTATCAGCAACAATAAATGCATAAATAAGCAATTTTCGATCAGATAAACATTGCATGTGAGATATTTTGTTTAATTTAGAGGAAATAAAGCAATGTTATAAAGTATTTATTTAGTGCTACTACTAACAACAAACTCCAACTGTCTATAAGGAGTGAAATAAAAAGAACAGTTTAAGATTTGGAGAACAAAAAAAACAAAACAAAATTTCCCCGCAGACTAAAGCTGATAAATCTTTTACAGATGAAATCTTTGAGGATTCTGCTGAGCTTTTAATAAGTATTGCTCAAGAAACAACCAGGGATTTCCTACAATCATTGTTCCTTAAAATAACTCCTTCCGAAATGAATGATGCTACAATCACTGGGAGTTCGGGGATTACATTTTCAAGAACAGGAAGTATCCAAGCAATTAAAGAATATTCAAATGTAAAGGTAATAATAACACAATTGTTTTTTGTTCTAACAACAAGGATACCAAGTTTTGCTTTTTTCATTTTACCACTAACATGTTATTTTTTTTGTGTGCATGGAAACTTGTATTAGAGGATCAGGGATTATACAGGTGGTGACCTATCAGATGAGAGACTGAAATGCTGTGTTATCACTTTCTTTCCTCAATGATGTCAAACATCTCCCAACCAGGTATGAGAAAGGAGAATATTATGCATTCCTGGAGATGTATGGAACCCATTACTCAGACTCTGGAACTGTGAGAGGAGAATACGAATTAGATTCAACAATTCTGAAAGGAAAAGGTATAGTCACTTTTATTTTACTATTATGTAGCTCAAATACGGGTATATTTTGTGAAGTTTGTCAATTACCATCTGTATATTAACTTAATGTGTGCCTCTATGTGGGAATAGCATTTCATAAGGCCTCATAATGCATTTAGTGCCCCCTGCCATCCTCTGCCTGAGGGAGTGTGCTTTAGTTCTGTTGACCATTGTGACCATTGTGTTTTCTGAAACTGAACCCACATTTGCAATGTCAGAAAAGTTGTAGGAAAAACATTGGTGTTTTCCTCAGGAGTGGGGGTGTCCATAGTACATCTAACACAAGTCTTTGGTGACATTCCTGCGTTTCATGTCGACCCACTGAAGTGTGCCCTTGGGTGAGTGGAGCTTAATGGCTGATTCTAATAAGGTTGCTTTATGGTACAGTAGGACATTAGGCATTCCCAGGCCTAATGGCGTTTTGGTGCTTTTGTATTAGGGTCATAGCGAGTCTGGATTTATAACTGTCCCAGAGGAAAGCAGAGACCAAAGATTGGAGTCTTTTACAGATCTTTATGGGGGTTGGAACCAGCAGCATACGAAAGATAGAGTATTTTCGGTAATGCCATCATTTTTATGGCATTGAGCTGCCCTAACTAGAAAAGCTTTATTGATTTCCACTTTTGGAGGTCAATTCTACATGTTTGGATTAGCGGGTGGTAATTTTATTTTACCATTCTCTGTAGAGTGGGTGTGATGCGTACTGCTAGGTAGGTAATGGCCGATTTTTCCACTCAAAGATATATCGACTGCGTAGAACCTGTATTGTATTAAAAGGTAATCTGATCGGAAGTGCTTGTGGATTGATTTAGTTTATCAAATAAGATGTCACTGTATTCTGACAGGAGGTTCAATAAGTTTAGTAAAAACTTGGTAGGGTCCTGCAATGTTAAGAGGATATCATCGGCAAACTTTGATTAATAATTAATAATATTCTTTATTGTTTATGATTATGCCCTTGATATCTTGATTAATCCTAATCTTGCATGCTAAAGGCTCTAGCAAAAAAAATAAAAAGAAGGGGCGACAGGGGGCACACCTGCCTTGACCCTTCGTGATTGGAAAGGGAGTTGATAGGCCACTGTAGAGAGCCATCACACCTGCCAAGAACTCCAGTGGAAATCCATATTCAATCAATACCCTCCAAATTTAAGTGGTCAAAGGCCTTTTTTTTCTAATGCCAGAAGGTTATATGAGCGCTTTTGGCTATATGAGCGCTTCCAATTGTGCAACAAACTAGGAAAACATTCCTTCTTGACCCCAAAATGGCAGTAAGATATCTCCTTGGATCAAGCAGCTATTACCACACTAATAAGAAATTATATATCTGTATGCTATGTTTTTGGAAGTATTTATCCAATTGCTGTTGAAACATCTGTATGGACTCTGATAAAACTACCTCTTCAGGCAGATAATTCCATATCCTTGTAGTTCTTATTGTAAAAAACCTTTTCTTTGCCTTAGATTTAATCTCCTTTCTTCAAGCCTAAATGCGTGACCTTGTGTCCTATGTATATGAATAGATTTCCAGATAATGGTTTGCACTGGCCCGGAATATATTTGTATAATGTTATCATATCCCCTCTGAGGCACCGTTTTTCCAAACTAAGGATATTTGAATTTTTTAACCTTTCTTTGTAATTAAAATGCCCCGTTCCTTTTATCAATTTTGTAGCTTGTCTCTGCACTTTTTCTAGTGCCATGATATCCTTCTTTAGAACAGGTGCCCAAAATTCCACAGCATGTTCAAGGTGTGGTTTTACCAGCGATTTATAACAAGGCAAAATTATATTTTCATCCCAAGAATTTATGCTCCTGTTTATACATGACAAAACCTTACCTGCCTTAGCAACTGCAGATTGACATTGCATATTGCTGCCTAATTTGTTGTCTATAACAATTCTCAAATCTTTCTTGTGTGTTGTTATCCCTAATTTACTGCCATTTAGGGTATAAGTTGCTTGTGCATTCTTGACCACAAAGTGCATAACTTTGCATTTCTCTACATAACATTTCATCTGCCATTTTAGTGCCCAGTCCCCCAATCTACCTAAATCCCTCTGCAGCAAAGCAATATCCTGCTCACATATTATTACTTTACAAAGTTTTGTGTCATCTGCAAACACTAAAACATGGCATTCAATGCTTATTTTAAGATAATTTATGAATATGTTAAATAGAAGTGGTCGCAAAACAGAACCCTGAGGGACACCACTTACCACTTTTGTCCAGCTTGAAAATTTACCATTAATGACAACTCGTTGTACTCTATCATTAAGCCAATGTTCTACCCAAGAACAAGAATATTCATCTAGACCAATTTCTTTTAGTTTGAAGACTAACCTATTGTGAGGAACCGTATCAAACACCTTGGCAAAATCCAAGTAGATCACATCTATTGCAGCACCCTGATCTATACTTCTACTTACTCCTTTGTAGAATGCAATTAGGTTAGTTTGCAATGACCTATGTTTGATAAAACCATGCTGATTATTGCTAATAACAACGTTCTTCCCAATGAATTCTTGAATATTATCCCTTAATAGCCTTTCAAATATTTTCCCAGTCACAGAAGTTAAGCTCACAGGTCTATAATTTCCAGGCAAGAATTTTAAACCCTTTTTAAATATAGGAACCACATCTGCCTTCCTCCAATCCTCAGGTGCAATTCCTGAAACAAAAGAATCTTGAAAGATTAAATACAAACGTTCACTTATTTCCCCACTTAGCTCCTTAAGTACTTATGGGCGAATACCGTCAGGCCCCAGAACTTTATTTACATAAATTTTCTTTAACTGCTGTAGCACCTTGTCTTGATTCATCCAATCACAAGTTATCTGCAAGTTTTTTGCAGCAATCATTTGCATATCTCTTGCCATAGGATCCTCATTAATATATACTGAAGACAAATAGTTATTTAAAATGTCTGCCTTTTCTTGGTCTTCATTAACTAACATACCTATCTCTGTTTCCAGTGTACCTATGCTTTAATTTTTTGTTTTCTTAGAATTGATGTTGGGGTTGGTTTTGCATTCTTTGGCTATCAATTTCTCATTTTCAAGTGTAACCACTTTAATTGACTTTTTGCAAACATTATTGGTTTCCTTATATCTAGGATGCCTCTGTTTGGCCGATTTAAATGCTTTAAATGCCCTTTTCGTATTTCTAATCTCTTGTTTTACTTCTCTACTAAGCCACATTGGCCACATTGGTATCAGTTTGTTTATTTTATATTTATTACCCAATGGTACATACTGAGAAATGTACCTTTCTAATATTTGTTAGAAGAGTTTCCATTTATCCTCAGTGTTTTTTCACTAAGGAGTTGATGCCAATCGATATGTTGTAGAGCTGCCCTAATATTATTGAAATTGGCTTTTTAAAAATTATATGTTTTAGTATATCCCACATGCTTTTGCTTTTTTAGTTTATTTAAAAAATTACCTTATTGTGATCACTATTTCCCAAATGCTCCCCTACTTGAATGTTGGTAAAAAGATCAACATTGTTTGTTATAATGAGATACAGACAAGCATCCTTTCTAGTTGGTGCTTGTACCAGTTGTAACATGAAGGTGTAATTTAACACATTCAAAAACCTGATTCCCCTTGCTGAAGTACTATTTTCTCTATCCCGATTAATGTCTGGGTAATTAAAGTCTCCAATAATTAACGTGTTACCCAGATTTGCAGCTTTCCCAATTTGCTCTAACAGCTGTTCTTCCTCATTAATATTAACATTGGGTGGTTTATAACATATGCCAACCAATAACTGATTTCCCCTCGTTTGCCCCAAGCTTCCACATTTTCCTCGTCACACTCCACATACCTAAGATTTGACTTTAACTCATGCTTAACATATAAACATACCACACCACCCTTCTTGTTTTTCCTATCCTTCCTAAATAACTTGTACCCATTTAAGTTAACTGCCCAGTCATGTGTCTCAACCCACCATGTTTCTGTTATGCCTATTATATCATATTGCTTAGTGTATGCTATTGCCTCTAGATCCCCCATTTTTTTTTATTTAGGCTCCTTACACCAGTAAGCATACATTTAATATTATCATGAGCCATTTGTACTACTACCACAACCTGTCTAGCTTTTTTACACTCTCAGCCCCACCCATACTAGAGGGGCTGTTCCCACGGCTGTTAGAAGGAACATTTTCCTGCAGTACAACTAATCCTGAGCTGATGCTCCCAACATCTCCACTTAAATGGACAAATATGTTAGGCTGCACAAGACTAGCTAAACCTTTCCTCTTCCCTCCCCCCTGCTTCCTTGCTCCACTGTTACCCAGCTATGTGCCTGCTCACCAACTGTCTCATCTCCTCCCACTCCACTACCTGCACCCACTAAACTCTGCTCAGTGAGCAGCAGACTCCTCTCAAGATTGTCAATCTCCCTCAGTTTTGCAATTTGCCTCTCCAGATCTCCAATCTGAGCTTCCAGAAAAGCCACTCACACCCACCACAGAGGTATGGACCCTGGACAGATTCATCCAGGCAAGCATACATGCAGCACGATGTACACTGAGTAAAACTCAACTCCTACTTTAAAAAGACTACTTGAAATAGCCTGCTTTCAAGCAAACGCCTGTGAGCAAGCTCTGTGAGTCAGTAGTGGGTTTATACTGGCAATACAAATCCCACACAGGTGGAAATTAAGTACACTCCCCCTAATTAGCTCAGCAGCAGCAGCCCACAAAAGGAGGGGAATAAAAACAGCAAGAGAAAAAAAAAGAGGGAAAAGGTTTTAGATAAAAACAGCAAAGAAATAAAAATATATAAAAGAAAAAGTGAAAAAAAGTTTTTAAATTAAAACAGCCAGGAGAAAAATAAAAATAAAAAAGGAACAAGTTTTAAATAAAATCAGCAACGATTAAAACTATAAAAAAGATGGAAAAAGGTTTTAAATAATGAAAAAAAATAACTAATACCAACCACCATCCACCAGTTCTCCAAGAAACTCCTTTTCCGATATTATTTCTAACAATAGACAGTATAAAAAAGAAAAAACAATCATGGCAAACTTACCATGATGGAACTTACTGCATATAAAAAAACAAAACTAAATTTCCCATGAGTCTTATTACAGTTCACACACATGAACACTATGAATAAAAGCAATCTCTCAGAAAACAATACATTTATACAATTTAGTCAGTAGGTGGCACTAAACCACATTTATTTGTGCAAAAAAAGTAACTGTAAAAGTTTCAAAGACCATTCGACAGTTTCTGCAAAACGCCAAATATTTTACATTGAAGGTTTAAAGCGATATGTGTGAAGGTAGTTGGGATAATGTAGGAAGATTACCCTTTTAACAACTTATAACAACTTATAACAACTTACCCAGAATAACTTGACGCAAGACGTAAATGGTGACAAACAGGCCACAGCTTTATTTAAAACAATACCATTATTAACATAACACATTTACATTACATTCAATAACCGCAACTTCCATTACCATATCCTTGCCAACCATTTAACATAACCTGGGCGCTTGCCTCCCCCCTTGTCCATACACCACAATTGGCCTTCCAACTGGCCTACCAATACCATCCATGCTAACCACTGGCTTTGGCTCAGTGGGCACGTCCTTCATAACTTAATCCCGAGGCTAGGGGAGGGATCAGCCCTGAACCATTTCTACTGGACCGCTGGTCCAACCCTGACTGGCAAGGACCTTCATCCGCCTGCTGTGAGAAGAAAGCACTATTAGCACAACACAGAATACCATCACAGAACATAACAAAGGGAGGGTGGGTGAGAACCTGTTCCCAAGCCGGATAATTAAAATGGCTGAGGGCAGGGGCAGACCTAGAGCATTTGGCACCTGGGGCGGATCCTGTGCTTGGCACCCCCTTACCCCCAAAGCAGAGAGTCCA
>OW240916.1:159097013-159121642 GCA_933207985.1 Pelobates cultripes | reverse complement strand
GCACACAGCATACTTTCTTGCCCCTGACAAAGACAGCCAAATGTCACAAGCGCCGAATACGTAGGGTACAAATCTTTTCTGCTACATGCTGAATTTATGGATCAGCTGCATACAGCAGATAATGTTATGGCAGGTAGAAAATGGGCTGAAGCAGGCACAACAGCACACAAGGGCTTTGTGGAAGAACCTTTCAGAACAAACAAACAGGAACATAATTCATTAGAATTATGCTTTGAAAAGTAGTTTTTTAACACAATGCCTTAGGAAAGACAAGTGTACATAGTGCTCTAGGCATTGCATTTATTGAATATTCTAACAGAGCTCGTGTTCTGTTTGACTCATTTCTAGGTATATCCCTTGTAATGGTTCATTATGTGACTCACAGAAGCCTATTTGCCTTAGCTATTGATGTCAGCCATGTCCTTTGAGGATTGCTGTAATATCTAAACATGCTTAAGTACAGATTGAGAATAATCAATGCAGGCAATGGGACTTGCTACACAGGAAATCTGTGTCTACCATGTCAGTATTGCTAGATGTAAAACAACGTTTAGCCAGACAGAAAGCACTCATTTCCGGAATAATATTTTCATGCTGTTCTTTCCTGAAAAAAAAAGGTAAACAAAAATATCATGCAGGAAGTAAGAGTACTTCCTGTATGGATACCTAACAAGGTCTTAAAGCTGAGAATACTGATACCCCTTACAATAAAATCTATTTCCTCATGTTCATCTGCTGCAGTAATGACTGATAACCTTGGCATTCCAGATGTTTGTAAACTGCATTTCCCATGATGCTGTGGCTGGCTGAGCATCATGCGAGTATTAGTTCATAAACATTTGGGGTACCAAATTTATATATCACGTATCCCTGATTAATCAAGCTTTCGTCCAAATCACTCAACTTCGCCTGCCCCCTTGAAAGGGATAGTGCAACAAATGCTAATGCCGGTCATTGATTATGGGGATGTGGTGTATGCAAGCGCACCGCAAACCCACCTTAATATACTTAATACGTTATATAATTCGTTCTGCCGCTTTGTACTAGAATGTAATTACTTTACCCACCACTGTGAAATGCTAAAAGAGCTAAACTGGTTGTCGCTGGAATCCTGACGCACTCTTCATCTCTCCAGCCTTGTGCATAAGAACATTTCTGTGAATCTCCAACCCTACCTGAGTAGAATGCTCTCCCCAGCTGTTCCCACCTCCTATAACCTCCAATCCAGTGCTAGCACGATATTTAGCATACCGCAATACAAAAAGAAAGCGGCTCGATCCTCCTTTTCCTACAGAGCACCGCAATTATGGAATAACCTCAGAGACACAGTCAAATCTTCATTTAATCTAAGATCTATGGCAATATACCTCAGCATAGAATGCACCTGTCATGGTTGAATATATTTATTACCTGCTATGTATTAAATTTATATATGTGTGCATGTGTATATATATTTATAGTTTGTATATTGAATCCTAATGTATCAATGCAATGTTTTGTGGATCCAGGACATACTTGAAAACAAGAGAAATCTCAATGTATCCATCCTGGTAAAATATTTTATAAATAAATAAATCCTGTAATTTGTGGAAATATATCAGTTTTCAAGCTTGTATTATTTACATATAAAGCTAGCATTAATAGCAGGCCAGAATAATTTACCATGATCTGGTAGCCCAGAACCAACATAGGCAGAGTTATTTACTGAAGTGATAATTGTTGAGAATTTAAAGTGAATTCAAGATTAATGCCAAAGTATCTACGGTGGGTGAATAACTGACTTGAATGTGTTTTGCAGTTGAACTACTTTGACCTTAAAGGACAGTTAAAGTCATCTCAACAAAGGGATCTGGGAGCAATTGTCCAGTCATTTTAACCCTGCAATGTATGACTTTTTAATTTATAGAAACCCTGCTATGTTTACATAGCAAGGTTAAAACCCCTCAACCTGTTTCACTGACAGCATCTGTTCTGAGTGAAACTGAGAACTGAGTGAGACTAGGTTCAAATGCTACTGATAGCAGAATTTGATTGGAGGAGCACACAGTGTTTGGCCGAGCATGAGTATCTTCATTCATTGCTGCCCTATGAGAAGGTAGAGTGGCCAGTAGAGATGTCGCGAACCGTCCGCAAACTTCTCGCAAACGGTTCGCCACGGTTCGCCACGAGCTGTTCGCGGCGAACTCCGGTCAGCTGACACGTCCCGGCCAATCTCCAGCAGACCCTCCCTCCCAGACCCTCCTACTTCCTGGACAGCATCCATGTTGAAACATTTTAACATGGATGCTGTCCAGGAAGTAGGAGGGTCTGGGAGGGAGGGTCTGCTGGAGATTGGCCGGGACGTGTCAGCTGACCGGAGTTCGCCGCGAACAGCTCGTGGCGAACCGTGGCGAACCGTTCGCGAGAAGTTCGCGGACGGTTCGCGACATCTCTAGTGGCCAGCACTGGAAAGGAGGTAAGTAATCTTTACCTAACTTTGTTATTTTTTTTTTAAACAAAGGCGGTGGACAGAAGGGAAACTATAGTCCCCCTCCAAAATATTATTTTCAGGACTATGCATTCCGTTTACATTTGAAACAAAATGTAATGTATTCAAATATTTTTGTTCAGGTCTTTGCCCACTAATATTCTAAATGCCCAGCGTTGGATAAAAAAATATATATAATTTTCTCAGAGTGGGAATTGTGGCATCCATGCTTCATATTTTCATTTTTAATGGAAAATTGTTCAAATCTAATATTTGCTGGGAAAGAATCCCAAAAGTAGGACTTAATCTCCAAATTTAGGACAGTTGGTAACTATAATCCACTACAATACTCCAAAGAACAACCATGGATGAATCCCAAATTGTGTCCAGTTCATCCCTTGTGGTTCTTTAGAGCCAACACTGGTTTCATGACTATGGATGTGGGCGATGCCACAGACTAGTCAGGGCCCAGTGACACCTGTGATATAAATCTGGCAATAGTTGAAATAGTCACTCACCTAACTCAATTTTTGTTTATGGTCAACAAATGTCTTCATGATAATCTGTGCATTTAAGAGTAGGATAGGCTAAGTGTGTAGTAAAGAAACTGACGTTGTAAAAATGCCCCCCATCTCACCCTTGTCAGAGGGTTACCCGGTTATTGTAACATAGTATGGCAGCTTGTAATGTTTTGGTCTGTTATAATGCATCCATGTTTGTTAGCTAGACATAAAATAAACCTTAACAAAATAAAACTTTAACAGCAAAACATTTTTGACGTGCTCATTTCCTATGCAAAAAGGATGGACAGTCACCAGAGATGTAAAGAGGACTGCACACTGATATCCAAGATCTAGTGCAAATATTAATTGTGCGATAATGGCTTTATAAAATGGAGAGTAAAAAAAAACCCAATACTACGCAACCTTTATGAAGTGGTTTGATATTGAAATAATGTAGGGAAAACAAGTGTGAGGGAAAAATGTTATCTGCATAGAAAAGATGCAGAGAAAATGCAGAACACGTAAAAAATGTGTTATGTCTTAAAGGTAGGACTGTGTTGGGGACATTATTGTGATAAAGCTGTTATGGTGCACTTGTTAGTTTTTAGCTAGTTATGGGAGGATTTTCACAGTGGTTAGATTAACTTGCAAGCATTGACATTACATCTAATTACATATAATATTGGTGTTAGTATGCCTTTGCTATGAGATTATAGATTGATTAGAATGTCCCAGATTCCTCTTGGCTACTGCAGACTTGGTGGTTTGGAGACCAGATAAAACTTGCAGGAGAGACCTCGTCCAAGGTAAATATCTCCATTTTATTTATTCATATCTAGAAATAGATTGCTTTAAAATAAAAAAAGGATGTAAATTCACTATGAAGTGTCTCTATATAGTAAAGAACTGGAAGACGCAGAGTCAGCAGATTCTAAGAAGTCTCCTTGAATTAATAAAGCTTAATTCTACAACAGCAGGGACTTTTCAACCCCCCAAGCTTGTTTTCCTCTGACAGTGTCCTCTAAACGCAGAAATAAAATGTGGTCACCATAGTAAACCCTGGGTGGTCTAAGGCAGATTGAACATATTTTACATGGACAATAATATTCCTCCATAGTTGGCACTCTTTTTATTTCATTACTTATTTTTCATTTCATCAAGACTGAGGGTAATGGGAGCTGTAGTCAAGCAACAAATGGAAATCCCTAAACCCCAGATTTCTTCAACTTGCGATAGATGAAACAGTTTTACTCATAAAGTGAAGATAAAGGCTGCATAAAAACCCTTAAACAGTACCTCAACCAAGTGATTCAGAGCTGCTTTTGTGCCAAAACAGGGCACGGCTTAGCCTCAAAGTTTTAAAATCCATTTGATCAGCTACAAATGCAGTTTATAAAACAGTTACATTTCTAGACATGGTGAGTAGTCCAGATAAAAGAGAAAGTGACCTAAACCCACAAGAAGACATAATGTATGTGTGTGGTAGCAGTTGTATCAGATTACAAACATCATGACTCTTGTTTCTCTCATAACATGACTACTATTTGGGCAGTAGTTGCATTGTTTAAAGTTATAATAACTGGTAAAGCAACTTTCTGAACATCTCAAAAATATTATCTCCCACAATAAGAGGGTTTGTAGTCAGCTTTAGAGATTTTTTTTTTTTAATGGTTTTCAGAATTTAAAAAAATAATAATAATTAGGTAATGCTGATAGAGACAAGATGGGAAGAGGGCCCTGCTCAAACAAGCTCATTATTAAGTAAAGTGTAGTGAACAGAAAATTGTAATTTGCTAAATTCAAGCTAACTAAGCTTGGACAGAGAGACAGACATATATATATATATATATATATTGATCAGCCACAACATTAAAAGCACTGACAGATGAAGTGAATAACATTGATTATATCATTACAATGGCACCTTTTAACTGGGGAAGAGATAGTAGCAAGATGCACACTGGGAAGAAGGCAGGCCAGCAGAGGCAGTGTTACACAATTAAAAAAATAAATAAAATCTAGATATCTATATAACAGAAAGGAAAGGAACACAGACAGAAGTGGCTACAAGTGTAATCTCCATATGGTCTAGTGCAGGGGTGCCCGAAAGGTAGATCCCAATAAGTTTTAAAACTACAACTTCCATGATGCTTTGTCATTCTAAAGAAATGCAAAGGCATGCAATGCACCATGGGAGTTGTAGTTCTAACATATGGGTATCTACATTTTGGGCATCCCTGGTCTAGTGGTCCGGGTTTCTGTCTTTCACTCAGGTGGTGTTGGCTCCTGGGATGGGAAGAAGAATCACTTTGGAAAAATTCTCAGTATCAGGTGTGATTTCAGTTAAGATGCCTTGAACTAAAAATTTGAAAGTAACATTGATTTACTTGAATTCCAAAGAACACTTTTGGTGAATAAACAAAGCAAATATTTATCATCTTGACATTTTTTTTTAAACTAAATATATATATAATAAATTTTAAAAATTATTTAATTAATATATATTTTTAAAATTTATTTATTTTAACGATTTTAGAGTGGACAGAAATATATGTTAGAAACATGTTAGGACTTATATGTTAGAAAACCAAGTTTTTTTTAACTTTTCTTTATTCTGTCAGTTACTGATCACAGGACAATGCCTGCACCTTTCCTGGGCTGATCTTGTGTGCTACCTCAATTAAACCATCGTAATTAATGATTGGTGGAATGCGCGCCTACTACCATCTGCAAACCTAGCTAGCACTCCCATCCTGCCTGCTACTAGTGGGGGAGGTTGTTATCTGGTTATCAGCCTGACAGCTTGCAGCATTAGGCAGTCTGGCCAGATGGGAGATTATTGCAGGGCAGCAGATAGGTTAACAGATCATTTAGAAACAAGGAATTAAACATTGCTGAGGTCATCTGCCAAAATACCATACATGTATTCTTTTATTGAAGCAAGCACTTGTTATGCTTATGTAGATTTATAGAGCATATCATTTATTCTTCATAGTGTGCTAACCTGCTAGTAAATATGTTCAGGGCTGCCCAACAGGTAGATCCCCAGATGTTGTAGAACTACAACTCCCATTGGATATATGTAGAGTTTGACGTGGGAGCCACAGAATCAGATGTTTTACCCAAATTTTAGCAATAAATTCAGGAGTTCAAGTATCCCGTGCCTTTTTCTTTGTGTCACTTTCCCTAAGTCCCCCATGTGTCTCAAACACCCATGTGTCACTTTCCCCCCCCATCACCTCCATTTATGTGTCTGATTCCCCCAATCCCCCATGTGTTTCCCCCATTGTCCCCATGTGTCTCTTTCCCCACCAGCACATCCATGCATGTGTTTCATTCCCTTCTCATATAGTGTCTTATTCCCTTAGCTTGCCCCATGTGTTTCATTCCTCCAGTTCCCCCATGTGTTTAATTAGCCCCCAGCATCTGCATTCAGGTGTCTCATTTCCCCAGTGCCCCATGTGTCTTATTTCCCCAGTCTCATTCCCCCAGCACCCTCATGCGTCTTATTCTCCCATCCCCCTCATGTGTCTTGTTCCCCAAGCCCCCACGTGTCTCACTCCCCCAGCCCCTCCATGGGTCTAATTTCTTCCCCTCCTCCCATGCCAGCATACCTCCTACTTGTAGACCAGTAGAGAAGCTTGTTTACTTTTACTGGGTCTGACAGGAAGCAGTTCGGTGCTCTCAGTGTGGGCACTTCCTGTCAGACCATAGAGGGAAACAAGCTCCTTTACTCTGCTCCAGGGCTCGAACATGCTACAAAAAGAGACCAACAAAAAGAGAGCACTGTACAGTGTGCTACCCTCCTGTCGGTCAGCCGGATACTGCGCCCCCTGAGCCGGTGCACCCTAAGGCAGTCCCCAGAGCAGCCTAATGGTAGCACCGGCCCTGATATGTGCTTAAAGCTGCATCACACTCTCTAATGAGCTGCACTCGGCTCATGAGGCACAGTTTGGCCATGTCAGTACTAATAGATAGATACTAGAAGGATGCCACACTTAGCATTGTAGACATGCATTGCTACACTTGGGACCATTCTTTAGATAATCTGACTGTTTTGTTACTACAGGGTATAAATGGAAGGGAAGGATAAACACTAAAATATCTAACTAAGAAAGGTAATATCTGTAAAGGCGGCAGCTAACACCAAAAAAGTAGGAATCCCTCTAATCCTACTAGTAGAAATTGAACAAAGCAAACAGAGGAAGTTAGGGGTAGCACCAATATAAACAAATATAGAATAAGCAAATAAATAAATAAAAATAATTCTGAAGCTATAGTGTAGCAACAAGTATATATATAATAAGAAATCCTAAGAAGAGCAAAAAAAGTCCAATATATGAAAGTCCAAAGTTTTAGTATGGAGATACTCTTGCAAATAGTGCTTGTTCAGCAGAATGTCTGCATGATTCCTTAATGGGGGTACCAAGGTATGTTCAGCAGTGGAATCCGTATGAAACAACAGAGAGACAAAAGTGAATAATAGGGTAGTATGTTCTATCTGAGAACAGCTAAAAAGAATAATGTGTAGTCCTATAGCTTAACTGTAACTAGCTCCGGTATGAATGGCATACAGTGGTACAATCCCCACTTGCAAGGATATGTGAGAGTAGTGTCTTTTGTAGTATGAGGACCATCAAATATATAAAAAAGAAACACAGTGCTTTCTATTTAAAATATTAGAAGGTTAAGATAAATGAAGAACGTACTCACATTTACCAGAGCAGGCGTATTGCTCGATGGTTAGGGCGTGGGTGGTATAATCCCTACCAGGGATATCTTGATAATAGTACTCACTGGAGCTAAAAATCAGGTGCCAGGCAGTTTCAGAGTAAAAATAATAAAAATAGCAGTAATAATAAAATTTTAAAAAAAAAGAGTAAAATGGCACACTTGTAGAGTGTAAAATAAGCCAAAATACCTTTTTTTTTTTTTTTTATAGTGTACGTAATATTGAAGTTAAAGAAACCTCGATATTCTCTTGTATTCAACTTAACATGCCTGGTCTTCTTGGGAGTTTTGCACATAAAGCAATTTTGCCTATGGGCTGTTCATTTATTGATGAGTAAGTATGTTTCTTTTAGATACAACTCACATGTTTAATTACTTGTTCAATGCTATGGATAGTTTCAACTAGCCAATGTCTCGATATTGTTATGCACATTTTGTCATTGATTGAGTTGGAGAGTGGTTTTATAGATGCAGCAATTTCCCTAACATAATCTGCAGCACCATGTATAGACCAAATGCAATATAGAAGTAGTTTGTAGCATATCAAGTTTAGAGCACGCAAAAAATAAAGTTCCTCAGAATTCATTTCAAGTCGTTTATTCAGCCATCAAAGTGAAAGTGTCCTGAATAAACCACCTGAATTACTGTGGATCCAGGTAAACAGGGATCCCACCTTCTAGCACTGACACCAAAATCTGAAATTTGCTTTGGAGTGCCTGCCACATACAATTTACTTAATAATAACAGGTTTAGACACACAGAAACACAGTTTAGACAAAAGGAGAAATTACTGAAACTAGCTTAATTGTTTAGAATCTGCATTTTTCCAATTCAGCAATACCAGATGGTATTTATTATAAATTATATTATTCTGGTTTACTTGTTCTTCGCAATGATTTTCACATATATTTTAGATGTACCTTTATACACTTCAGTGGTGTAAGAATGCACATATGTACAAAGATTTCAGATAAAAGCCTTTGTTTAAATAGCTCTTACAGTAATGTTTAATACATTTCTTTCATCACTAGACAGGATGGGTATACAGGCAAATCTATGTCATCCTCACAACACAGAGCAGACCTTTGATTTATGTTCACAATTGATGTCCAGCGTTTGGTCTCAAATAGTCATTTGTGTTGGGAACAATTTTACAAGGTCAGACTTTGGTTTTGTGGTTGTCTGGACTCAATTTCCAGCAAGTCGTCATTAACCAATACAAAACATATTTTGGGTTTGTGTGACACATTAAAATATCCCACTGTGAGGCAGCTAGACTGGCTCAGCACAACATATAATATTCATATAAGGATGCCTGTTCTAAAGCACTTGGTAAAGATTAAAAACAAAGTGTTTTGAAGAATGTAATAATTAATCTATATATTGTTTCTAGCAGAATTTTGCACAGTGATCCTAGATGAAAACTTGCTGTCTTGTAAATAGTAAATACCATTAAAACTACATCTGGTTTACCTAAGTAAATGTAGATGCTGGTTTGAGAGTAATGATTTACAAAGGCAAGTGGGGATCCAAATGAATTTAAATGAACACAATGAGATCAGATATTAGTAACATAATTTTTTTTTTACATGACAAAATAGGATTCATATTAGCAGTAATAAAAAATTTCCTGCATTCAATTAAATTAAAGGGGGACTATGGACCATGTTTAATTATCCCTATATTTTCCAGATATGTATTTGTAAGGTGTGAAAAAATGTAATTTAGAAATTCACCGCTATCTATTCTGCAGCTTGGCATCTCCATGTTAGCCCCCTGTCAATCATTGTTATAAGTTATTCCCTTTGCACCTGAAACTCACCATAGAAAAACCATACAGAGAAGAGAAATTAAACAATGTTTATATTTCATCTCGTTATTTAGGTTTTATTAAAAAAAAAACCATTTAATTCTTTATTTTATCTCAGAAAGAAACACGGGAGACATTGCAGAGTATGTACATCTTAGCGTACACAATAAAAATACAGAGTTGCGTAATAATAAAACAAAGTGTAAGGCATCAGACAGTTGCCTTGGGTGGGGGAGCGGTGTATGGTCTAGGTAGCTAGAGATAGCGATACAGGAGCACAACTCTGAGTCTACCAGGTATGTATACATGCCAAGATTGAGATAACAATATGAGTAACAATCTGTCCCGGTCTTTCTAGGATTTTAGGAGTATTAAGAAAATCCAGAGAGGAGGGATGTGAGAGAGTCGAGAAGAAAGGGGGAGATAAGAAAGGAAGGAAGAGAGCATGGAGAAGAGGGATGGGGAGGGGTCTCTGGTTGGCGCCATCCAGTGGAGTATCTATAGGTCCTCTAGGCAGAGGGGTGTTTCCCATCAGACGTTCACATATTTTTCCCAGGATTCCCAGACTTTAGTGAAGGTCTTCATGGACCCTTGGACCTGGCCCCTTAGTTTGTCCATAATATGCTATTTACAATGTTTGATCAAACATTTAATATAAATGTAAAAGACAATGTAACATCTCATGTCCCGAGTGACATCACACATGCAACCTCATGCATTGTGATGTCACTGTACATGCACATCTTCTCAAAGACGTAATCGATGTATTCAATGTGCATCCATATTTATATAAAATGTTAGAAGTAAAATCCAAAGGAAAAAAGTAGGACCTGAAGAGAGACAGAGAATATATCTATTTTCACTACATTTACAATTCATAAGAATAATACATTTATTTGTAGACTTGTACATTGTATTTCAAATGAATTGCTATTTGTCTGAATTTTGGGCAAACAGCAATTCCTCTGAAATGCTATATAGATGGATCTCTAAACAAGTAAAAAGACAATGGATGAACCTATTCATTATTGACTCAGAGTTCCACCTGTGATGCCAAAAAATAGAGGATTGTTGGAAAAAAGATGATTGAGGGCTAGAAGACAGGCATCTTTGACACATTCTATATACCCAGCACAGAGCAGCACCTTGGTGTAAGTTCTTTTGTTTATTTTTTCAGGATTGAGTGCCAGAATTACTATTTTTTTGTTTTATATATATATATATATATATATATATATACAGTTGCAAGAAAAAGTATGTGAACCCTTTTAAATGATATGGATGACTAATGACATCTCCAAGAGCTAATTGGAGTGAGATGTCAGCCAACTGGAGTCCAATCAATGAGATGAGATTGGAGGTGTTGGTTACAGCTGCCCTGCCCTATTAAAAAAACACACACCAGTTCTGGGTTTGCTTTTCACAAGAAGCATTGCCTGATGTGAATGATGCCTCGCATCTGAAGACGTATGATTAAAAATTGTTGACTTGCATAAAGCTGGAAAGGGTTAAAAAAGTATCTCCAAAAGCCTTGCTGTTCATCAGTCCACGGTAAGACAAATTGTCTATAAATGGAGAAAGTTCAGCACTTTCATACTTTTTCCACCTGCACTATGAATGTTTACATGGTGTGTTCAATAAAAACATGGCAAAATTTCATTCTTTGTGTGTTATTAGTTTAAGCAGACTGTGATTGTCTATTGTTGTGACTTAGATGATGATCAGATCACATTTTATGACCAATTTGTGCAGAAATCCATATCATTCCAAATGGTTCACATACTTTTTCTTGCAACTGTATATATATATATATATATATATATATATATATATATGTGTGTGTTTTTAATGAATATTTCATATATAAATATAGATGTATTTATTGTTTTACCACTCCTTTTTTCTTATATTTGTTTCTTCTTCTCACTTAATATTTGAACAACATTGTGTGAAAATGCGCCTATCAGTGTATTGCGCAAAATATTTGCATAATATTTATATTATATCTATATCGTACAGTAATCTGATTGGTTCAGCTGAATGGTTTTCCCCCAAACGATTTAATGGATGAAATTCAGATCACAAGACACTTTGAGACACATAGGGGACACTTTTCACATTAAAAAAAGTATAGCACTCTGGCAGATAAACGCCAGCAGCTGAAGAGGATCTTGCAGATGAAGACGCAAGCTATTGCAAGGGACAGTTTCAAGTAAGTAAAACCTGTCTTTCTCTGCATCCTGCGACCACCCACTGCCAGCAGCAAAGTCTCCATCGGGGGTCTTTGCAAAATATGCAAACACACCAGAAGTGGAAAGAGTTGCTTTAATGGTTACATGACTTTTATTTTGTGTAAGCAGTTTCTCTAATGGAAAACAAACACTTCAATGTTCCACACATCTTGTGTGCTATGAACTATCAATGCGATCAATGCATCTGTAGGGTTTTCTGTGAGCAAGGCCGCCATCATGTGTGAATGGCTGGTATTGCAGTCAGGGACTATGCATTGGCCATAAAATGTAAGATTGTTGAAATTCTACTCATGTTTTAAAAGAGCCAGAGACATGGCCCTGGATATAGAACACTTTTATAGGGTGTACACACCTTTCTCAGTAAGAGTGGGACGAACATTTCTCAAACCTGATTGAGCTTTTTCATAATATTGCATTTCAGTGGCAGAACCTCCAGGTTCGCAAAGGTCATGATTGCGACTGGACCTGGATGTTTTGTAGACATGTGCAATTCGTTTTGGTCGGAATATGAATTCGGACGAATTTCGGGCAATTCGGACATTCGGGTACTTCCGAATGTCCGAATAGCTGAACTGCCGAATTGCAGAGGTCCCGAAATTACCGAATTTCCAAAGTTCCAAAGTGTCGAAGTGCCGAAGTTGCCGAAGTGCCGAAGTCCCAAATTTCAGAATGCCGAACCGAACACTTTTCCCATGCACATGCCTAATGTTTTGTGTGTCACATGGGACCCAGCAGCAGCAAAACTACCAAACTAGGCGTCGGAATCATCAGGTGTGTCTCAAACTTAGGGCCACACAATGGGCATTTCTCATCCACAGCTCTATAATAGGATCAGGGACCTGTCAGATCATTAGTTCCCCTGAGGCCTGCTGAGAGACAGTAAGTTCAGGTCACTTCCTCCCAGCTTGCAGAGAGCCGCATGTGTGGGAAGAGGGGGTGGCACAGAGAGGAGAAAGAAGAACTGGAAAAGCCTGGTGACTTAGGCTCCCATCAGCCTTGGCCAGCCTGCCCCAACATCCTGCAGAACACCAGGGTGACGCACCTCCTGCACCCAAAAGATGGGGAAAGTGCAAGATGGCTACAAATATGTAAAATATATGTGTGTGTGTACGTGTATCTGTTTGTTTGTGTGTCTGTGCCAGGGTGTATGTGTATCTGTGTATGTGTGTGCATATCTGTGTCAGTTTGTGTATCGGTGCGTATCAGTGTGGGTTTGTATGTATCTGCGCGTGTGGCAGTGCATTAATCCCAGCATTCGAATGCCAGCACTGTACATAAACACACCCCTGCATTCAAACACCAACAGTGCACAGAAGAAAATACCTGCATTCAAACTCCTACACTACACACAAATATACCTGCAGTCAAGCCAACACTGCTCATAAATATGCCTCTGCATTCATACTGCCACTCTGTATACAAATACTACCCTGCATTGAAACACCAACATTCTACACAAATACACCCCTGCTTCCCGACAAATTACATCTTCATTCACACACATACTCCATACAAAACATGCTTACATTCAAAGACACAGGCACTGCTCACAAATACAACCGTGCAAGAATAAGCAAATGGTAGATACCCAGCAGGCAAAGCATTGTGGGAGTTGTAGGACAGTTTAGGTTGTTTGGCCAGCCATGCACAAGAGGGGATCCCCCAAAAATGTGTTGTACTAGGACCCAGGGCCGGACTGGCCTACCGGGATACCGGGAAATTTCCCGGTAGGCCGCCGGCCCTGGGGCCGCTTTGAGATGTGGCTGCACTCAGCCACAAGACAGGAAAATATTTTTTTCCTGTTAGTCCATGCGGCCGCAGCCGCGGCCGCTCGTGCCAGCCGCTGCTTCAGCTGTTTGTGGTCAGAGGAGGCTATGGACGCCACATCCGGCTGACTCAGGCTGGCGGTCTGCACTGACTGCACCGCATGGTGGTATTCTTCCCTCCTGCACCATTGAGCTACATCTAGTACAGGTAAGAATAAAGGGGCTTGGGGACCTATTGTGTATTGCATTAGGGAAGGGGGGACAACTGTGTATTGGGAGGGAGGGGAACAACTGTGTATTGGGGACAACTGTGTATTGGGAACAACTGTGTATTGGGGAGGGGGGGGAGGGGGACAACTGTATGCAGTGGGGACAACTGTGGGAAGGGGAGGAGGGGAACAAATGTATTGGGGAGGGAGGGAGGGACAACTGTGTATAGGGGAGGAGGGGGGGGAGGGAGACAACTGTGTATTAGGGGGAACAACTGTGTATTGGGAGGGAGGGAGAGAACAACTGTGTATTAGGGAGGGAGGACAAACTGTGTGCATTGGGGAGGAGGGAGGAACAACCAACTGTGTATTAGGGGGGGGAGGGGAGGGCAACAACCTGTGTATTGTATTAGGAGGGGAGAGGAACAACTGTATGGGGAGGGAGGGGTAGAGGGGGGAACAACTGTGTAAGGGGAGGGGAGAGGGGGGAACAACTGTATTAGGGGAGGGGAGAGGGGGAAGGAGGGAGAACAACAACTGTGTATTGGGGAGGGAGGGAGGGAGGGAAGTAGGGGAGGGGAAACAACTGTGTATTGTGTGTATTAGTATTGGGAGGGGAGGGAACAACTGTGTGGCTAACTGTGTATTGGAGGAGGGAGGGGAGGAGGGAACAACTGTGTATTGGGGAGGGAGACAACTGTGTATTGGGAGGGGGAGGGAGAGGGGGGACAACTGTGTATTGGGAGGAGGGGAACTGTGTATTGGGGAGGGAGGAGGAGGGACAACTGTGTATTGGGAGGGAGGGGAGAGGGGGGAACAACTGTGTATTGGGAGGAGGAGAGGGGACAACTGTGTATTGGGGAGTGGAGGGGAGAGGGGGAACAACAGTGTATTGGGAGGGAGGAGTGTATTGGGGGGGGAGTGGGAGAGGGGGGGGAACAACTGTGGGGAGGGAGGGGGGGGAACAACTGTGTATTAGCGAGGGAGGGGACAACTGTGTTAGGGGGGGGGAACAATTGTGTATTAGGATGAGGGAGGGGAGGGGGGGGAACAACTGTGTATTAAGGAGGGTAGGGGTCAACTGTGTATAAGGAGGGGGTCAAGTGTATTAAGGAGGGAGGGATCAGCAGTATATTAGTGGAGGGGAGGGGGTCAGCAGTATATTAGGGGGGATCAGTAGTATATGAGGGGGTCAGCAGTATATTAAGGGAGGGAGGGATCAGCAGTATATGAAGGTGTGGGGGTCAGCTGTGTAATAGGGGAAGGGTTACAGCAGTGTATTGGGGATCAGCTGTATTAGGGTAAGGGGTGTCAGCAGTGTATTGATAGTGGGGAGGGGGGTCAGAAGTGCATTAGATAGGGAGGGGATCAGCAGTGTATTAGGGAGGGGGTCAGCAGTGTATTAAGCCCCCGCACAACGCTCAGGAGTAATTCTGACCATGCTTCAGTTCAGCAATATTCTTGGGATGTCTGTGCGCAGCTTGAGGTCATGCTACAGCATCTCAATCGGTTGAGGTCAAGACTCTGATTGAGCCACTTCAGAAGTCGATTTTCTTCTGTTTAAGCCATTCTGTTGTTGATTTACTTCTTTGCTTTGGGTCATTGTCCTGTTGCAACACCCATCTTCTGTTGAGCTTCAGTTGGTAGACAGATGGCCTTAGGTTCTCCTGCAAAATGTCTTAATAAACTTGGGAATTCATTTTCCCTTCGATGATAGCAATCCGTCCAGGCCCTGACACAGCAAAGCAGCCCCAAACCATGATGCCCCACCATCATACTTCAGTTGGGATGAGGTTTTGATGTTGGTGTGCTGTGCCTTTTTCTTCACACATAGTGTTGTGTGTTTCTTCCAAACAACTCAACTTTGTTTCATCTGTCCACAGAATATTTTGCCAGTACTGCTGTGGAACATCCAGGTGCTCTGTGCAAACTGTAAACGTGCAGCAATGTTTTGTTTGGACAGCAGTGGCTTCCTCTGTGTATCCTCCCATGAAATCCATTCTTGTGTTTTACATATTGTAGATTCTCTAACAGGGATGTTAGCATTTGCCAGTGACTTTGTAAGTCTTTAGCTGACACTCTAGGATTCTTCTTCACTCATTGAGCAGTTGCTTGCTCTACCACTCTCTAGGAAGTAGCAGTGCTGAACTTTCCATTTATAGACAATTTGTCTTACCGCTGACTGATGAACAGCAAGGTTTTTGAGATACTTTATAACCCTTTCCAGCTTTATGCAAGTAAACAATTTTTAATCGGTCTTCTGAGAACTCTTGTGCAAGGCATCATTCACATCAGGCAATGTTTTGTGAAAAAGCAAACCCAGATGTGTTTTTTATAGGCAGGGCAGCTGTAACAACACCTCCAATCTCATCTCATTGATATGATCCAGTTGGCGACATCTCACCAATTGGAGTCTAAGGTTCACATACTTTTTCCACCTGCACTGAATGTTTACATGGTGTGTTCAATAAAAAACATGGCAACATTTCATTCTTTGTGTGTTATTAGTTTAAGCAGACTGTGATTATCTATTGTTGTGACTTAGATGATGATCAGATCACATTTATGACCAATTTGTGCAGAAATCCATATCATTCCAAAGGGTTCACATACTTTTCTTCCAACTGTGTGTGTGTATATATATATATATATATATATATATATCCAATCATCAGCAGCTTTCCCACTACCCTAGGGTTCGCGAGAACAAAATTGGCTTCCACAGCGATTTGCATGTCACGCTTAGGGCCATCTGGGTATCGCTAACGGGTCGTCATCGCCACGGTCATCTAAAACCGCTACGGACCCCTGTAATATTGGATGCTGGGAGGACAGCACAAGCGCCGCCTGCAGAGGAAGCAGCGAGACAGACAACAGCACAGCCAGCAGCACTGAAGATCTGTTGATATACACTATGTCAGTGTTCCACGGAAAATTAACCACTGATCTGATAAATGAGTAATATATAAACACATAATAAATTACATATATATATATATATATATATATATTTTATATATTATTAATCATCTAGGTGGCAACACATAGCCGCACATATACATGTGACAATACGCGGCGCAGTGACTTATGGGGCTGGCATAGATTTTTTTCTCCAGGGGCTGCTTTGTATACCCAGTCCGCCCCTGCCAGGACCCTCTAGTTTTGTTTGTTGTGTTATCTCCATAAAAATCAATTAAGCCCAGCATCCTCACTCTGACTGTAATAGCTTTGTGTTTACCATACCATGGATATCTAAATTTTGGAGTGATGCAGGCTTATCCAATTCATAAATATACCATGAAATACTGCATTAAATACACATTTCTTTCTCAACTATCTATTAAATAAAATAAAATGAAAATTATAAAAAGACATAAAACCTAGCTGCCCTAAAATTTCAGGACAAACTTGAAAACGAGCTAAATCTCAATGTATCCATCTTGGTAAAATATTTTATAAATAAATAAATCAATATGTGCTTGCCAAAACTAGTAATTACCATCTCAGCATGGTATTAATTGTAACATTTTACTGCAATTTAACCAATTATCCCCATCAGCTATTGCCGTAGTGACTTTTAACATCTGCTCCATATTCTTATACTTTTTTGTTATTAATTACCGTGATATACCGTGTATAAGTTTATCTCATGTATAAGTCGAAAGTGCAGTTTGTGACCAACAATTGTGAAATATGCTATGCCTGTGGATAAGTCGAGGGTAAAACTTGGGCTATGAAATTCTGTGATTTTTATAAATACAAACACACACCCTGCATTATATACACACACACACACACTCATACAAACACACACTCTGCATTATATACACACACTCTGTGTATATAATACAGAGTGTGTGTTTGTGTAGTGTGTGTGAACCGGGTGGGGGGAGGGCATTTTTATAATTTAAATTTTTTTTAAATTTTTTTTTGTCCCCCCCTCCCTGCTTGTTAACTGGTCAGGGAGGGGGGCTATCTTAATCCCTGGTGGTCCAGTGGCATGGTCTGTGAAGTGGGGGGGCCGGCAGGAAGCATTTACTTACCTTTCCTGCAGCTCCTGTCAGCTCCCTTCTCCTCCGTTCCGGTCAGCTCCACTGTAAGTCTCGCGGTCTGGTTGCCGCGCGGATCGTTGCCATGGCTCTGATGGCCGTGGCTCTCTAAGTTGCCATAATACAGACAGTGACTCGAGTATAAGTCGAGTGGGGGTTTTTAAGCACAAAAAATGTGCTGAAAAACTAGACTTATACTCGAGTATATACTGTACATTTCCTATTTAGAGCAGTTGTCTACTGGTGTTAAATATTATAAAAATAAAGTATTATTGTTTTTATTGACAATAGTAATATCCCCCAGAAGATTGGGTCATTCTGGCTTTGAACACAAGGACTGTCCAGGGCCAACTTTGCTCCAACAGTTAATAGCATCAAATCCTAGATTTTTCATCTAATTCATCAGAGAAGAATCTAAAATCTCATTGTTTAGCTCTCAGTGTTTGACACAAAAAGACAGAAAGAACCATAACCCAACCTCTTAATTAAAGAAACACTCCGAGAGCCATAACCACCACAGTTCATTGGAGTGGATATGATGCCAGGCATTCTCTGGTGCCCCTTCATTGTAAGTAAGCTTTTTGAATGTTTCAACATATTAGCTGGGGCCAGTTGTGCAACACTTATTGCCATCACTACTAGTGTCAGAGAGCAGGAAGTTTGTTAGTAGGAGCTTCCAGTGTGACAAGGTGGGAGAGGAAAATTGCTACAGGGTGGCAAGAGGAAAGGGGCAATTGCCCCATCTTCATCATGACTTGCCCCCCTCTGTGCTGCCCACCACACTTCTAGAACTTTAAGCCAGCCAGCTTTCACTCATGTAGCTTGAGACCTGACAGCTTATGTTTTCTCTGCCAGCACTCTGTTTCAGTGTCCTAGACGGAGCCCTGCATGTGGAATGATAGAGAGGGTAGTGACATCACATCCCTTCTCCTATTACACATATGCAGAAGGCTCCCACCGCGTGTGTGGGGAAGTGCAAGGATGCCTGGAGGAGGAAACAGCTCTGTAATGGCATGTTGCTGGAGAGGATGGAGAGTTAAAGAAGAAGGCAAGACTTCCACCCACTAAAGACCCTATTATCCACTGCACCAACTACAGCCCCAATTATCCCCTGTATCCACTACAGCTCCTATTACGTCCTATATTCACTATAGCCCCACTTAAACCCTGCACTCACTACAGCTTCTATTACCCCATATACAGGGCCAGTGCCAGTGGCGTACATATAGGGGTCGCATCTGTGGATCCCTGCAACCGGGTGCCCGCCGTCATGTTTTGCAGCCCCGGCCTGTTCGTTAAACAGCCGGGCTGCCGTTCAATGGTCCATCGGGTGGCCCATGCTGTTAGAGTCACCCGACTGGTATGGATTTTCAGAGGGCCCGGTCAGCGCTGCTGCGCTTTAAAAGCGCTACCGGGCCCCACTGTGATGACATCACACGCTGGGAGGAAGTGACTGCCCCGGTTACTCCTCCCAGCATACACAGAGCCCACGCGGGTGGAAGCAGAGGAGGGGGTCAGAGTGGGAACTCTGACTGCCATCAACCTGAGCCACCACTGGACCCCAGGGAAAGTCACCCTCCTGCACCTAAAAGGTAGGAAACAGGAGGGTGACAAACATTTTGTATATGTGTGTGTGTGTTTGTATGTGTGTCTGTATGTATGTGTGCCTGTGTGTTTGTATGTATGTATGTGCCTTTGTATGTGTGTCGTGTGTGTGTGTGTGTGTGTGTCTCTCTCTATGTGTCTGTCTGTGTGTAAGTATATATTTTTGCAAAAGCAGAAAAAATTGTGCACTAAAATTTAAAGTGCAAATTCATTTAGCAGCATTACACGTGTAATATAAAGTGCAATATACTCCCTCATTCACAAGTGGTAAAGTTTATATAGACAATCAACTAAAATGTGTAAAATATCCAAGAGTGCAAACTGCAAAAAACACTAAAAGTGATATAGTGCATAAATAAATATGTTCTGACTAGGAGTAGACGTCACCACGTACACTCCGCCTCCCGGAAGTATCCCGACAGCAAACACAGCAGCATCTGGAGTGTGTATGAACATAACCAGCAGGCGGCAACTACACGTGTTCTAAGGCAGGACTGTTTGCTACAAGGGACCCGGTGATATCTGCTACATAGTATTTTAACTTGTATCTGTGAAATAAACGCTGTTCATCCATTTATACTGGCTACAGTGGAAGTCTGTACATTTGGGCTATAAAAGGTAGAGCAGACTTATAAAAATAAATTGCAACTTACACTAACAGCATTGCTGAGATAAGCCACAACTCCAACTGAGGAACATAAAAAGGACAAAAAATATATATAGTATAATATTGTAAGGTAAAGGTAACTAAATTGCTGGTGAAAATAGGAAATTAACTCACAAGCATAGAGCAGATAAGTCTGCTCTACCTTTTATAGCCCAAATCTAAAGACTTCCACTGTAGCCAGTATAAATGGATGAACAGCGTTTATTTCACACATACAAGTTAAAATACTATGTAGCAGATATCACCGGGTCCCTTGTAGCAAAAAGGTCCCCCTCCTGAGACCCCACCCGCGACATGTGGGGGCCCTAAACAAGAATATGGGTGGGACCTAATGTCCTCCCCCCTAGCCTCCATCCCTGAGCGGTGGGTGGGGGCCCTAAATACAAATTGGGGGGGACCTAATGTGCTCCCCCCTGGCCCCCACCCCTGAGCGGTGGTTGGGGGCCCTAAACAACAATAATGGGGGACCTAATGTCCTCCCCCCTGGCCCCCACCCCTGAGCAGTAGGTGGGGGCCCTAAATACAAATTGGGGGGGACCTAATGTCCTCACCCCTGAGCGGTGGGTGGGGGCCCTAAACAAAAATAAGGGGGTGAGGACCTAATGTCCTCCCCCCTAGCCCCCACCCCTGAGCGGTGGGTGGGGGACCTAAATACAAATTGGGGGGGACTTAATGTCCTCCCCCCGGCCCCCACCCCTAAGTGGCGGGTGGGGGCCCTAAACACAAATTTAACCCCCCTCCACCCAGGTGACTAGGGGACCCCAAACCCCTAGTCACCCCCTCCCCACAAAAATAAACTCCTACCTACCCCCCTCACCCTAAAAATAATTAGGGGGTGCCTTTAACTAAATACCTGTAAAAATAAAAATAAACTTACCATTCGATGTTTTCTTTCCTCTAAAATTTTCTTTTTTCAGCCCCAAAAAAGGCCAAATAAAAAGCCATAATAACCGACACACAAAAAAAAAAACGAGCGCAAAAAAAATAATCCATCTTCACCCTCTGCAGCTCTGCAGGGCAGGGGAAGGCTTATAAAGCCTTGCCCCGCCCTGCAATTAGGCTCAGAGCACTCTGACTGGTGGGTTTAAGCCATCCAATCAGAGTGCTCTGACAGGTAAATGAAGAGACTGACAGGTAAGTCTATACATTTAATATATACAAACTAACAGGGCGCCACAATCACTAAATAGGTATATATATAAAGGGAAGAATCAAATACTTATCCAATAGCTGAATAAAATAGTGATTTATTAATACAAAATGAATAAAATCATAGCACAACAAAGTGCTCAAATATATAATGAACAGGAACCCATAGGTATAGCAGCTCACTGGTATATAATGCTAGATAGGCAATAAAGTGCAAATGCTAAAGTGCACAAAATGGAAAAAGTGCAAATATTGGTGCTGAAAAGGCATCCAATTCATATCACATGAGCATAGTCATAGCCTTAAACATGTCCAGAATGCAAAGATAGACAGTTAGCTATACAGTCTATACATTTACCTATCACAGCACTCTGATTGGTTGGTTTGAAATCCACCAATCAGAGTGCTCTGTGCCATTTTACACAGCGTGGGAAGGTTCTTTGGAATTTTACCACGCTGTGTAATTTGACTCATAACACTCTGATTGGTGGATTAAGTAACCAATCAGAGTGTTATGAGTTAAATTACACAAAGAAAAGCAGGGCAGGGGAAGGCTTTATAAGCCTTTCCCCGCCCTGCAGAGCTCAGTTTGCATGGAGCCCTCCAGGGGGGAGGACATTAGGTCCCCCCCTATTCTTGTTTAGGGCCCCCACCCACCGCTCAGGGGTGGGGACCAGAGGGGAGGACATTAGGTCTCCCCCCCCTTATTGTTGTTTAAGGCTCAGGGGTGGGGGTCAGGGGGAGGACAATAGGTGTTCCCCCCAATTTTTATTTAGGGCCCCCATCCGCCGCTCAGGGGTGGGGGCCGGTGGGGAGGACAATAGGTCCTCCCTCCTTTTTTTACTTTAGGGCCCCCACCCGCCGCTCAGGGAGGGGGACCATTTTTTTTTTTTTAACAGTGAGCAGCCACAGGCTGCTCACTGTTTACTAGACATGCCCCTACTCAGGGTATAGCGAGTAGGGGCACAATTTACTAATACTAAGTAATTTTTACTTAGTATTAGTAAATTTGGCTGAAAGACCAATTTAGGTCTTTCAGCCTTTTGGTAGATAACTCCCTAAGACCGTGGGAATTAAGGAGTTATCTACCAAGCGGCTGCAAGAAAAGTCCCGAAATGCCAGAGTTCCGAAGTTCCGAAGTTGCAGAAGTGCCGAAGTTGCTGAAGTTGCCGAAGTGCTGAAGTGTCTAAGATCCGAAGTGCCGAAGTTGCCGAAGTGGCAAAGTTCTGAAGAGCCGAATTGTTCAAGTGCCGAAGTTCCGAATTTCAGAATGCCGAACAGAGCCGAATATTTTCCCCATGCACGTGCCTATTCGCTTCACATGTCAGTGGTGTAAATGCTGTGGCTGATCAGTGCTCAGTTCAATTTAAAGCTCTTTAAAAATATAGTCCTTCCCCTGCCAGTTCATGAAACCCTTAACATTAGATCCGTGTGCTACTGGCACTCAGGGTCTAATACCACAGATTGAGTGATAGGTAATCCTCTTGCTCCGGTACTTGTTTGTGGAGTATGGGATGCACTGACGACAGTGTGCTGGCAGCAAAGTCAGCAAGTTAGCGACAGCATCAGGGATTGCCATTCTCGGGGGCACCAATCACTCCACACATGCAGCCAAACCCCATATAAAATCACACTCAGACAGCCACACACAATCACACTCCTCCTACTCCACACATGTTTTTCTATGGGGAAACTTGGATGCGCTCCCAAGGCGGAGACCATGCCTACTCTATGACATTGCAGGAGGAGGAGAGAAAAGCGGCCCCAAAGAACGGCGGAAAGAGAACCCACAATGTACATAGTTATAGAAAGTAAGGTGCTACATCCCTACCCCCAGGCCCAAGCCACCTCGCCACCCTTCCCCCATACCCAAGGCAACTCAACAAAGGAAATAAAATAAAAATTATACATATACATAAAGTTAAAAAAAAAATGCTTTCCCCCCTATCATCCAGCACACACATCATCCAGCACTCACACACACATCATCCAGCACACACACACACACATCATCCAGCACTCACACACACATCATCCAGCACACACACAAACATCATCCAGCACACACACACACCATCCAGCACACACACACACACACATCATCCAGCACACACACACACATCAACCAGCACACACACATCATCCAGCACACACATCATCCAGCACACACACACACACACATCATAGTTACATAGTTACATAGTTACATAGCTGAAAAGATCAAGTTCAGCCTTCCTCACATTTGTTTTTTGCTGTTGATCCAAAAGAAGGCAAAAAACCCAGTTTGAAGCACAATTTTGCAACAAGCTAGGAAAAAAATTCCTTCTTGACCCCAGAATGGCAGTCAGATTTATCCTTGGATCAAGCAGTTATTACCCTACATTGAAAGATTATATCCTTGAAGATTATATCCTTGCAAGTATGCATCTAGTAGCCGTTTGAACATCTGTATGGACTCTGATAAAACCACTTCCTCAGGCAGAGAATTCCACATCCTGATTGTTCTTACAGTAAAAAAACCTTTCCTTTGCCTTAGGCGAAATCTTCTTTCTTCCAGTCTAAACCATGGCCTCAAGGTCCTATGTAAAGTCCGGGCTTGTGAATAGATTTCACACAATGGTTTGTTGTATTGGCCCTAATATATTTGTATAATGTTATCATATCCTCTCGTACACGCTTTTTCTAAACTAACAGGTTTAAATTTGTTAACCTTTCTTCATAGCTTCATATGTTCCATTCCTTTATTAATTTTGTAGCCCGCTTCGCACTTTTCTTTTCTAGTGCCATAATATCCTTCTTGTAACAGGTGCCCAAAATTGCACAGCATATTCAATATGGTGTCTTACCAGGGGGCTCGAAGTCCCAGGAACGCATGGGAACGGCGTTCCTGCACTTTTTCCAAAGCAGGAACGCCGTTCCCGCTAGTGATCCTGCAGGACCGGCCCTGCTACCTGCACAGAGGGGCCAGCACACGCTGTGTTCCCTCTCCAGCTATAACCCTCGCGAGACCCGCGGCTGTTACCATGGCAACGCTCCGCACAGGCCGGTCTCGCCAGAGTTAGAGCTGGAGAGGGAACACAGTGTGTGATGGCCCCTGTGTGCAGCGGCTGGTTCCCTCCACCGGACCACCAGGCGATCTCCCCCCTCCCTGACAAGGTAAGAAGCAGGGAGGGGGGAATACAATAAACAAATGTAAACACATAAAGTAAGAAAAAAATGCTTCTCCTCCCCCCCACACATCATCCAGCACTCACTCACACACCCATCATCCAGCACTCACACACCCATCATCCAGCACTCACACACACATCATCCAGCACTCACTCACACACCCATCATCCAGCACACACACACACACATCATCCAGCACACACACACACCCATTATCCAGCACATACACACACATCATCCAGCACACACA